>OX371224.1:42566735-43166735 GCA_947310385.1 Nephrotoma appendiculata
CCCCTTCCAGTGAACACCCAAGTTACACGATACCATCACGAAAGCGCATCAGCCGATTAATGAGGCGCCTAGTTTTTTATGACATCAAAAATTGCACAGGATTCGACGATGTTGAGAACGAAATACGTTTGGGTGAAACTACAGTGGTTCCGGCATCCTTAGTCTCCATCCGAGCTTGTTGGTCTGACGATGGAAGATCTGTTTGAATACCATCACTTTCCAAATTTTCGGAATAACACGGTTTCAAACGGTCTAATGAAAAAATAATGAAATAAATGAATAAGTCTATAGAAACATTAGTGCGATGACCGCCCATTTCTATCTGGTAAAATTTCTTGGATTTACTAATTACCGCGTGTGGACCAGTATATAGAGGTTGTAACGCATTGCGTAAAGCATCCGTTCTTACGAAAACATGAGTGCATTCTCCTAGTTGATGACTAACGTATATTTTATCAGTTGTATGCCGTGTTCAGTCCAACGCGTATATCGATCAATCATCGTCACGCAATAACGATTACCTTCAGAAATTGGTAGCGGACCGATAATATCAGCATGAACCTGTCATTGATTTAGTATGTCAAGAAACTTTCGACCTTTGGCACGACAACACGATTGAGCAAGCAACTTGACATCCTTTTTAATGTGTGGCCACACTACATGATCCATCAACAAGCAAACACCTGTGTTCGGAACTTTCTAGGAATATATGGAAGAGGTTTGCCTGTGGACATATCGCAGTAAAGAGTTTTATCCGAATTAAACTGGACAGGAAATTTATCAAACTTAAGAGTAGTGTTATCGTCCGCGATCGACTTTGCTAATTCTTGATCCGTGAGCTGAGCTTCTGCAATAGCATTGTAGTCTATCGCTTTGGGCATGTCTATCCGATCAATTCGTGAGAGAGCATCAGCAACGACATTATCTATACCTGACACATGCTGCAAATCGGTCGCGAATTGGCTTATAAAATCTAAGTGCCTAAAAAAAGCAAAAATCAACGGTTTGTGATCGGTATATAGCGTAAAACAACGGCCCTGAACCAAATATATAAAATGTTTGATACCTAGATAGGCTGCCAGAAGCTCACGATCGTACGTGCTGTATCTTTGTTGAGTAGGCGTCAGACGAACGGAAAAAAACGTAAAGGTTGCCAAACATTATTCACCCATTGCTGAATGACTGCAATGGCTATCACTGTATCCGAAGCTTCCACCATGATGGACATCTGCACCGACATTACCGGATATGCAAGTGAAGTAGTCTCTGATAACATTAACTTGCAGTTTTCAAAGGATTTGATCGCTGCTTCGGACCAATCAATAAGGACCTTGTTGTTTTTTCGGTATCCTTTTAAAAAATCGTTTAAAATAGCCTGATCTTTCGCTGCAGCGGGAATGAAACGACGGTAAAAGTTTACCATTCCAAGAAATCGTTTCAACTGTTGGACATTGACTGGACGCTCGAATTGTGTAATTATCTGGACTCGTCCGAGAGATGGTAGATACCCTGCACATTGATTTTATGACCCAGAAATAATATTTCGTCTTTCGCAAAGACGCACTTATCCACGTTAATCACTAATCCTGCATTGGACAATCGCTGGAATACTGTAGCTATATGTGCAAGGTGGTCTTCTCGTGAATTAATTGCCACTAGAGTATCATCCAAATAGACAAAACAGTATGGTAATCCTCGCAATACCGTATGCATTAGTCGTTGGAATGACTGCGTCGCATTACGGAGCCCGAAGGTCATTCTCACAAACTCATATAACCCGAAAGGCGTGGCTATAGCCGTTTTTGGGATGTCAACGGTCTCTATCGGAATTTAGTGGTACGCCCGTACGAGATCCAAGGTAGTGAATATTTGAGAACCTGCCAACTGAACAGAAAAATCCTCCAGATGGGGTATGGGAAAATAATCGGGAATAGTGACATTGTTCAGAGCACGGTAGTCCCCACATGGCCGCCATTCTTCGTTCTTTTTCTGCAATAAGTGTAGTGGACTAGACCATGCGCTACTACTGGGCCGACATATGCCCGTGTCATCATATCCTGAAAATGTTCTTTGGCTATTTGGACCTTATCAGGAGCCAGTCGACACGCCTTGCATGATATTGGTGGGCCTCGCGTTTCCAAACAATGCGTTACGTCATGTTTCACTAGTTCGCTATTAAATGATGATTCCCGGGTAATGGAATTGTATTGTATCACCAAGTTGGAAATGTCCGGACTTATGTTGGATTTGTCCAAGAGTGATAACGAAGAATCTGACACATCTTTTAGTGAACAGACTGCATAAACGGATGTTAAAGAGTCTATGATTCGTCTTTTTTTAATATCTACTATGATTCCGGTGCTGCGCAAAAATCCGCTCTCAATATTAACATCGACACGTCCGCGATAATGAAATTCCAAGAAAAAATACGCCTAAGTCCGAGATTGACCTTAAGATTACGGGTGCCGAAAGCCTTAATGCGCGTGCCGTTGGCCACCAACAAATTAAATTCATACTCAACACCTGTGTTATTTTTAGGTGGTATTATTGAGATATCCGACCTTGTATCAATCAAAAACTTGCGATTTGTATTTTTTTTTTCTGTTACTAGAAGGCGACTAGATCCTTCTCCATCACAACACGTCGCCGAATGTTGATGAGCGATTAGTTTTTTGGTGTGGACTGACTGCCAGTCTGACTGATGAACACAGCATGATGTTTACACCCAAAAACGCATTTGTTTACTCGATCACCAAACCGACGATGATAATAACACTCGTCCTTGCTTTGTTTTGGTTTTCGAGAATTGGAACGTGGTTGATCCTTCGACGTTCGGTTATACTTGATGTACTACGTGGCTATCTTTTGATTTCCATCAGTGCGAATACCCGATTCATCATCCGCGATTCGAATTGGGCCCGTCTCTCGTCAAGATCAGTCGTGGGAGATGGAATTGATTTATAGTAGAATCTATTTGGATGGAATAAATTTGTTGATGCGAAAACGTCTCCATGAGATTATTAGCACGTTCGGCTAATACTGTCAAAGACAGGTTATTTCAGTGTTGTGACAACACCAACTGCACCTGAGGTGGTAACCTCTGCATCCACAATTGCCGGATGGAATCATCTCCAAACTTTTTACCTGCATTAAACCGGAATTTGGCGAGAAGCTGGGATGGCTTCGCGTCGCCTAATGTGAGACCATGTTAGAAATTATGCAGTTTGGTCATGTAATCTTGCGTCCAAAGCACTGACGGCGTGAGAATACCCTGTGGCTGCAGTGGTTATGTGTGCGATGGAAAACTGCTATTCCAGTATCTCGAACCACACCACAGGGTTTGCGTGTACAGAGGTTGAAGAGGTTTAAAAGCAACATGCGCAATTCCGAGAGATGACTTACTGTTGACTTGACTATCCGAATTCATACCAAATGTGATGTTTTTTGTGTCTGGTGAACGATAAATTTTAGACGGCACGCTAGGACTGGCAACGTTAGATTCCGGAACCATACCTGTAGCCTTAGCCAACCGAGATTCAATTAATTGTTGCACTTGCGACTCGATCATTTCTTGCAACCGCGATTCCGACACTGTAATACTCGTTCCTGGAGGTTCACCCGTGTTACCTAGGACTATTTCAGGGGCTCATGCTCGTCATCTGACTCATTGCCGTACTACTCATTGCCGGCATACTGCCAGCCTTATTAAATAGCACATGATAAGAACCACACACGAAAAAAAAATGACGCGGTCGAGAACATGCTGGGCGTAACCGCAACAACAATAAAAACAAAACAAAGAAAGTTACTTACAGTTATAGTAAAGTATACAAAAGTTTTAAATAGTATGTAAGATGTTTTTGTTGCACGTTCAAATCCAAATGCCCAAATAATCCTAAATGGCAGCCAATCTTTTATCAAACTGGTAATAATACGTGCGAGGCAGTTGCTCAATAAAAATAATTTTAAGGTTAGCTCCGCGTGGTTTTATCGTACTGGTATCCTAACCTCCAAAAAATGTGTTTAATTCGGTTGTATTTTTTAAAAATGAGCTGTGTGTGATGGGGCATCGTGTTGTTGGAAGCGTATGTTCCATACGTCTCCACATGTTCCGTTTTATAGAAACTATTCTGTTTATTAACGAAGCTAGGTCTGTCGAAATGTGCTTCGACGCTCATAATGAATTTTGAACAAAATCAACCTGGAACATAAAAAGCACCCTAATTGTGTTTAGCTTGATAAATTTGAATGGTATAAATCGGTGCAACATATCCTACATTGAAATATTTAATTTTTGAAATTTTAAAAGAATTTATCATTTGGGACTTCACAAATTGAAGGTGGTATTCGAGTTCAGGGGTGTTCGTTCAAAAAGAAAGCTGCATGCATTTCGCGAACTCATTAATTTAAAATCAGGGTGATCAAGTAAGAGCTATATATTTTTAATTTGAAATAAAGATAAAATGATATAAAATATCAATATAATTTTTTATTTAATTTAGACATTGGTTCATTAAAGTTTTATTTAAAAATGATTTCATTTAAATAACAGCCTCTGGATTATTTTAAAAATTTGATCCTGGAACACTAATCGTTGGACATTTTTTCACATAACACTGATAATGTTGGTTTTAAGGTCATTGAGTGTTTTAACATAACCCAAAAGAAAAAGTCCTACGAAATTATATCGCTTGATTTAGGTAAACAATTCAAATCGGAATTTTTGGAGATTATCGGATTTTTGGAGGTGTGTGGCATGTTGCACCATCTTGTTGAAACCACATATCGTAAAGTCGAAATCATCTAATTCATGCCACAAAAAATCAGTAATCATGTATCTGCTGCGTTCTCCATTGATAGTAACTGCAATGCCATTTTCATTTTCAAAAAACCATATGGCCCACCTCCACTGCCACTATTCTGACTTTCCAGGGGGGGGGGGGGAACTCAACGGAAAACTTGATTAAATATATTGTATTCAATGGAAATATTTAACGATTAGTTAAAAGTTATTCAATCAAAATTGGGCATTTAAATATTTCCACGGAATAAAATAAATTTCAATCAAGTTTGCGTTAAATTTTATGATTACAAAAACAGATTTCATATAAAACATTTAACTGGCGCACAACTAACTAGCTGTTAGTCATTTTTCTGTGCAACCCGTCATAAGCGAATTAACTTAGTGCTTCCGCTATGTAAAGATCATAATTGTTTAGCTAACTGTATCTGTATCGTTCATCTGCTTGATTAATACGAGGAAGTAATATTATGTAAATGTAATCACTGTAATCACAATATGTTACTATTTTTAATTTGATCGTATATAACCATATTTGAGTAATAAGCTCATTCACAATTTATGCATATTGATTACGCTCCATGATTATCACGGCGTGAATCGTTCCTATTATTCTTATAAATACCAGTTTACCGAAAATTATTCGCCAGTGGCAATCCACACACACACACACACACTGAAAAAAAAATAGCTGTAATCTAGTTTAATGAACTGGATCTTATCGAATAATAGTATTTTGCTATTTACTTGTGTATCTATTAAATTGCAACGATGTACACGAAAAAATATTGAGTTTATTGTTTGACGTTGACCACAACTTTGAACCATTAACCAATTTCAAAGTCATTGTTGTTTTTGCATAATCACGATTCAGTCGTCATATTTGCATTTATGATGAGTTTTATTGTCACTGTGATGAATATTAAATTAATTCGTTTAATAAATCAGTAATTATCAAATCGATAAAACGATATTTTTAATTAAGTTTAAATCGTATTGAATATCATTTATTATTTGACTTTGATATGGTATCTCCTCGTGTAGGTGTATTTTATTTGTATGAAACCACATTTTAACTGATAAGAGATGTATTGGAATCGTAATAGCGTAATATAAGCATTTGGTTATAAGACAGTTTTATAACCTTCAACACCGTGCGGTGTCTAAAAATGTGTGCTCGAGGCAAATTGTAATGTTAAGTTCCATACGCGAAACTAGATTTTAACTCGCGTGCCATTAAAGTGAGTAGCAATTCTCGGTGTGAAACTTTCGCTTTATAGCAGTTATAACGAGACTAAGCTCAACTCTTGTGTTCCATCCAATTCATTTAAAGTCACTGCATTTTCGTAAGAAGGGAATAGAAGTACAGTAGTGGTCAGATTAATGTTACCATCCAAAAAATTTTGATGTTTCGAAAAAAAAAATTAAATTTTTAACAATTTATTCAATCCATCCTGTAATAATAGACGGAATACTAAATTACTAAAATGGAAAGGAAGCTAATTATGTTAAAAAGGATGTTGAACAAGAAATATTTATTTAAATTAAAATTAAAGGTATTTATTTGTTAGCACAATCAAGTGATTCATTACAATAAATATATTAGTAAAAATGAAAACAATGTTTAAAAACTTTCGAATAGTTGCAAGTATGACCATTGAGAAGTATTTTAATATTTGGTGTGCCTTCGCCGGGCTTTAATGACGTCTGAAATCCTATCGGGCATGGAGTTAATAAGATTCATGCAATATTCCACCGACATCTCGTTTTCCCAAGGTTCAATTAGGGCTTTCTTTAATTCTAATTTAGTTTTTGGGTTTTTCCTATTGACCCGCTTCTTTAAAATTGCCCAACAATTTTCTATCGGGTTCAAATCGAGACTGTTCCTAAGCCAGGTCAGTTTTTCCATATCTATTTGTTGGACATATTCATTCACTTGTTTAATGTAAAAGTGGACACATCCTCCATTACAATACAATTCGATTGCCGATATGATACACTAAATTAAAAAAAAAAATAACTACGTTTATGTCTCGATGGCACGGAGTAGGATCATCTTGGAAAATCGGGTTAATGGTTATTGGAAACAGCCTTTCAATTGAGGGATCCAAATTTTTTTTTTAAAATGTCAATACACCCGTTAGCGTTTAATGTTGCATTAATAAACGCCAAGTCTCCACATCTATAGTAGCTGATGCATCCCCCGACTATAAAACTTGTTGGAAATTTATTTCGCGTTATTATAGTGTCCTGGTGTAAATATTCATTTACCTTTCGGCGCACGTATGTGATACCATCCGATTGGTTTATACTAATTTTAGACTCATCTGAGAAAATTACTCTCTTCCAGTCATTTACAGACCAATTTCGGTATTTTTTTGCAAAATCGAGCCACGCAATTTGCATTTTTTTTTTTTTCAAATACGGTTTAGTCCTTGGCCTTCGCCCATCGAGACCCATTTGTTGCAATCTGCTACGAACTGTTCTTGCGCTAATATTTATTCCAAAACGTTCTCTTACCTCATTACTTAATTCATTAGAAGTAGAAAATCTGTTTGTCAAACACATGTTTTTTATTTTTCCGTCTATTCGCTGGGTTGTCTTTTTGTTTGATTTTACTGTTCCCGCAACTCTATTTGTTGTATTTGTAATAGCAATTTCAAAACCGAAACGTCACTACATCCCACTTTATTACTATGTCCTTGCAGAAAGATTTCCCTCTCGCAGAGCTAAGATTACGCTTTTTTACTCCGAGTTTAATTTTCTCATTGTTTTCGTACTACAACTTCCGCAGTTTTGATGACAACTGATGAAATTTCAGAGCGAAACATAAAAATATTTTTTTGATCCCGTTACTCCTAAATTTATATAAACAAAGTATGTATACACAAAAAAAATCTAAGGTAACCTTGAAACATGTCGGCAAAAATGCACTTGTATGAACAACTTTGAATATTTTTCGTATGGTAACATTTATCTCACCACTACTGTATATCTGTTGTTGTTAAATTCGTATCTAAAACGTTCATTAATAATCCAAGTTTACTAACCCTGTTCAGGTGGCCTCAATATATTTCCAGGCCCTTCCACGATCATAATGGGTTTGATGTTTAGTATTTTCAGCTAGTTCATTTCATTCAATTGATGGCGCACAATGAATTTAATGAGTTGATTTGTGAAAAATTTTGTTGATGTTGTTTGTATTGTACCTGCCTCTATATATCAACATTTAAACATCAACATGTGTTTTGGACCAATTCGGATGCCTCGAGCTAAATTATTTTTCTAACTTAGTAATTTATCTTTCTGAAATTAGTTTCTTGGTTGAAGTGCTCCCTCCACGTGAGGGAGCATGCAGGATGGATTCTGTTCATTGAGGAATTCAACGTAAAAGTTGAGTGCATCGTTAGGATCCTCGCTTACTAACGAATCTGCGCTGTAGTAAATTTCTGCATCAATATCATGATTTAATGCAGCATTCGATGATTTCAGTGCGCGTTCCTCTTTCCACAGAACGACTGGTAGCGTCTGAAAAAAATCACCACCAAGAACCAAAACTTTACTTCCGAAACTAATGTTATTTCCCATCACCTTCTCGCAAGAGCCTATCAATATAGCGGAGACCATTCTTAGGAAGCACTGTAATTTAATCGATAACAATAAGAACAGTCTCACGCAAAACGACCGGAAGTTGGAAATGTCATTCGCATTGATGAGATTGAATTATCAAGAAGTGGCACTTGAAGTTTAGATCCACTATGAAACGTGCGCCCTCCCTTAAGCAAAGTGGCTGCTATTCCGCTTGTTGCAAATGGCAGCACAAATTTTTCTTCACCTCCAAAGTTTTTTATTATAAAGTTGAGTATAAGAATGTCTTGCCTGAGCCACCGGGACCATCGATAAAAAGGGCTTACATTGTGCGTGATTATTTTCAACTGCAATCACAATTTTCCCGTAAGTTGGGCTTCATTCAGCTTTCCAATTTGTTCGACTGCCAATCGTGCTTCTTCTGCTTGATCTTAAATTTGATCTTCTTCGGGTGGGTTACCGCTTGGAACAGGCTACTGAATCGCATGACATTCCGTGCTGTTTGAGAACGAAATTGATATCATGAAGAGCCGAGTTTATCGATATAGATTCACTGTGTCGTTGCATGTACTCGAGTATAAAATCTCCTAGATGTAACTGCCATAATTTGAGGGGTTGAGTTGGCAAAAAAAACAAATATAAGCGAACATCTCATGCAATTGCTTAGGCATCAAGTATGTTCCACCGACTGTCAAGCATCGCTCTCATTCTTCATCTGAAATTTATGCGAAACATTTAAAGCGGCAGCTTTTTGAAGAAGACTACTTCCCCTTCAAATCGCTGCCGCTTTAAATGTTTCGCATAAATTTTCACCTACCGTACGCAAAATCTTAAAACTTGTTGCACCAGGAACATGTAGTAGCAATAATCGAAGATAGAAGCGTTCTTCATCCTTAATGCTCACCACGTACATTCGTGCTATTGTCCTTTCGTCTCCTCTATGTCGCTTTTGCCATTGACCTCGCTTATAAACAAAATGGTAAGGGATATCGGTGTAAAGGTGTTAAGGAGAAACCAAGATTCAAGCTTGGTCTTTCCAGTACGCGCAGCGAAAAATGCTTCTTCTTCAGGACCTACTTCAAAAACCACTCGTTGTTGATTTGGTAGGTGAACTGGCAGTCTCATAATAGAGTGCGATCTATCGTCCATTGCTGAATCTGACATTTGTTGTAATGGCGACAGTGGAACAATCATATCCCTTGAATATGTATTTGTAAATATATTTTACGAACCGCATAGAAGTGGAGCATTCCACATTGATGTAAGCGTTATATTTCCAAGTTAGAAACGTATTATACGGCTTACAACTATCCATTAAAAATTCTCGCACGATTATTTGCTCACCACTTTGTCTTCTATACAAAGGACATCCATTGACTTTGAGTTGAGTTTGCTCATTAAAATCCTTAGGAAATTGTAACATTTTCCGTCCTTCATGCACGGTGCATTTGGGTGTTCACTGCCGCAAGGACCACGAAGCATGCATTTAAGTACAATTTCGCGTAGTGTTGTTCGTTCTATCGATGATCTTGCTATCGATGAATCAGCTGTCGGTGGAATTTTGGCGCAGATAAATTGATCAATCCTTTGAGCAGTTGTAAATTTATCTTAACTTTGCAATGTCACTAATATGTGTATACGTGCGGAAGACCTCTCTTTTGAAACTCGATTGTATAAACATAAGCAATTGATTTTCCAAGAATTCTCACTCTGACTAAATCATAAATGAGATCATCTAACTTGATTTTCTAAACTTGAGCCACTAAATCGGGACGATTGGCAACATTTTCTCCTGGTCTCAAATTATTGCTGTGGTTTTGTTCCAACGTGGATTTGCAGTAAATGAAATGAAAAGGTCAGGTGGTCCCCATTTGTGTTCATTTTGCGCTAAATTTGCGACGTGATCAGCGAGACCTTGATACTGTTCAGCCCGAAGTCGTTTCTGATTTTGACGAATGTAGTTGAAATTATTTCCTTCTACATGCAGATATGAGTCAACAGCCATTGCTGTGTTAGTTTTCTTGCGTTCGTGATTGGATTGAAGTCGTATCGTATTGCTTTCAATGCAGCCTTATATTGGAGCGTACTGATATTCTTACGAACTGGATTTAATTTTCCACCACTGTAACTCCCACACTACCAATTGGTATGCCAGCCTGGCTCTCCATATGGAAAAAAGTGATAATACTGATGTTAATGAACTGCTGATTGGGATCTTCAGGATTAATCGGGTAAATATGGATGTCATGATTAAATGGCGGCTCACTATCAGCATTTACGAATATCATCGCAATTTCATTGGATGTTTGCAAGTTGCATCTTCGCTGATCCGATCGACGATCGTGGCTAAATGCCATGCTCACAATTTGAGGATCTTCTACTGCTTCAGCCGCGCGTGCAGTCTCTTGTGCTTCAACATCTCGTATCAGTTGATAAGTTTGTGCTAATCTATTGTGTGCACGAAAAAAGCGATCAACCTTGTCAAAATATCACGGCGACAGTTATCATTTGTGCTGTGTTCCTGACGCACATCAGTATCGTGTGTACTATCAAGTACATAAAGCTGGGCAAATTGAGGTGCTTGGTCATTGATTGTATGCAAGTGGCAAATCGATAATTTTTGCACCCATGGATGCGAATGAAACGGCGCTGTTGTACGATCGAATGTTTTGTCGGAAATGAGTTCGATTTGGATTTGTTGTGTCGGACATAAGACTTTTGAGAAATTCAGGATACTCAACAATCTGTCTTTGAATGCCAGTTAGATTTGGCAGCATAACTTTGCCTTTTCGACAACAGGATGTAAACAATCCGTCAGCTGGTTTCTCTGCAGTAAAGTTTCATGATTGACAAAATGAGCATAGCTTATCAAATGCTCCCCAATCATGATAATCAACAGGTTGGTTGAACTCATCGAAATTAATCGCCTCGCTGCAAAGAGCCTCGTTCGCACGCTCTCAAGCTAAACGTTGTGCATTAGCAGGTCGATGCGCTTGCAATTGATCGGGTGTCATTTGGGAAATTCGTATATTCCGCATCATTTGCACGTAATTTCGCGAGAGACTCATGCTACTGAAGTTTATCCAAAGTAATCCACAAAATACATCAACAACAAACTTATTGTAATAGTATTGCTGTAAGTAAACATTCACGCGATTTTAAATTGTTTAATACAGACGAGATGTGATTTTTAATTAGCCTTAGATACATTCCAAAGTCATTCTATGTAAGTATTTTCTAAGCATTTAGCATTAACTTCAGTAACATTGGTAAACTGTCTAAACCCAAACGCGTGTCCCTAGTGTATTATATGATTTTCTAATGGGTCTGACAGGGTGTCCCATGAGATTTAAAAATGTCACCTTTTAATGAGCCTTACGTAGATTCCAAAGTCAATCTAAGTATTTTCTAAGCATTTAGCATTTGTGATGGTTCATAATTTGGGGAAAACCGTTTAGAAGGTCATTCGGAGCGACCCGTGATTTTTTTTTTTGATTTTTTTAACCAGATGATTTTGATGAAAGCTCGCGAAAAAGGATTTGCGAGTATTGGAACTTGTTTAGAGCGTATACTCAGGAGTAAATCATAGAACTAGAATATCATATAATTTACTAAAGACATTTCCCTTCGTTTTAACAAATCACCAATATCACTGAAGTTTTTGCTAAATGATTTGAAAAAACTACGAATGAGTTTGGAATGTACCTAAGGCCCATTAAAAAATCACATTTTTAAATGTACTAGGAAATGCTGTCAGACCCATTTGAAAATCATATAATTTACTAGGGACACTCGTTCGGGTTTAGACAGTGTACCAATGTCACTAAAGGTCAAGCAAAATTCTTAGAAAGTATGTACTTAGAACTACTTTGGAACGTACCTAAGGCCTGTTAAAAAATCACATTATTAAATTTCATGGGACACCTTGTAAGATCCATTAGAAAATCATATAATTTACTAGGGGCACGCGTTTGGGCTTAGACAGTCTACTAATGCTACTGAAGGTTATGCTAAATGCTTAGAAAACAGTTAGCCATTCTAACAGGAATGTACCTAAAGAATATTAAAAAGTCACATTTTTAAATCTCATGGAACACCCTGTCAGACTCAATCATATAATTTACTAGGGACACGCGTTTGGGTACCAATGTTACTGAAGTTCATGCTAAATGCTCAGAAAATACTTTGAATGACTTTGGAATGTATCTAAGGCTAATTAAAAATCACATCTCGTCTGTATTACCAGTGCACCTAAAATACTACAGGCCACACTGCTTTAAAAATTTTGCTATATGACGTCATTTTATGTCGACAGTTCTCTTTTTGGTTATTATAGGCAGCACTAAAATTAAAAAGATTATTTTGATTTTTTTTTGTGTTTGCTGTCAATAAAAAGCTATTGGTAAAAGTAATAATTCATAATATTATTATAAAATGATGCATTCTAAGTTGTGTTAAATATAAAACACGTACAAAATGTGTACACATTTCGTATTATTTACGAGAAGACATAACCTTACTTTTAGCACTCGTATAAAAAATGTTTTTTTTGTGTTTGTTTTCGTTTTTTCTTTTTATGAACATGACTGCCGTCTACAGTTCAAAGAATAAACTGTAGCCATAAATTTAATGACATAGCAAGCAGTGTGGCCTGTAGTATTCTAGGTGCACTGGTATTACACAATTTAAAATCGCGTGAATGTTTACTTACACCAACACTATTACAATAAGTTTGTTTTTGTTGTATTTTTTGGATTAGTTTGGATAAACTTCACTAGCATGAGAGACTCCTGACTTTGCCTTGCCAAAAATCTTCTTTTTCTTTTATTGTGCTGCTTACGTTTCTTTTCCTTATTATTTTCCTCGTGGTCATGCATAATTGCTGCTCTGTGCGTAAAAACAAATTTAAAACAGTTCAAATATTTTTTTTTTTTTTTAGAAACTACATAAATTATAATAAACAGCTTTAAGTGAACAAATATTAAAAAATGTTCAGTGTTTTCTTTATGACGTTTAACAATAATAACGTGCACGGTACTTGTATTCAATTAAAACATAAAATAAAATTTAAGTAACCAGCGACACTTTGCTACGAATTTTTTTTTGGTCACCCTGTGCGTTCTCGAGTGAGTTAATGGGCGCTTTCAGGTCACATAACAGTTGGCAACATGCTGAGTAAAATCATGGCCAATGATATGAAAATTTTGAACTCTTTAAAATTATCAAATCAAAGTGGCGGTGATTTCACGAATCATGATGGCAACAGTTGACGGACCTGTAAGCGCCCAATGACATAGACGTTTATAATATATATTTTTACATTAATATATTTGAAGTCAAATTGGTAAACTTATTTCAATATAAATAAATAAATATTAGACGAGCATTTTTTACATTCAAGACTCGCTCACAGCGGGATCCATAATCCAAAAATTGCTGTGCGATTATTTCAAGTCGCCAAGCAACGTGAATGCAATAAGCCGCTCACGGTGAGGATCATAATACGAAATCCTAATATCAGTGAGTTCAGAAACATAATAGGCGCATTAAATGGCTGGAGTCGACATAAATGATGTCTGGAGTTCGCAGGAGCCTCCAAATTCTTTCATGGGATGTAACGCCAGAGAAGAAGAGAAAGAAGAAGGTAAGTTCTGTGGAAAATTTATTTCAAGAATGAAAACAACAATTGAATCACAAAACAATTAAAATAAAATTAAACAGAAAGTTGCTTACAAATTGGGATTGAAACAAATTATCTCGTTAAACCTGATATAACAGGACTTGTAAAATCAACTATGTAAGCTGAAATGGTTATGCATCAACGAAAATAAAAGCGTCTTACACTTAAATAAGATAACCTCTTCACAATGTAATTCAGTCTTACGAATCTTACGAAACGGTAATACTACTGCAAATTCTAGGTAAAATTATTTCACCACCTATTATTCTGGCGAGGCTCCAGCTGAATGTCGTGCAGGCTATAAAAAATTACATCTATTCAAAATTAATTTGCCCAATACAAAGAAGTCGTGAAGAAATGATCCAATTTATATACACTCACTTCCTTCCTGCACCCGACCAAACAAAAGTTTTATCGATTTGACACATACGAGTAGTTGCACATGAAATGAATGTTTATTTTTATATTACACTTAAGCGTCGTTTACCTCTTATCGCATTCTAACTTTATAGACTTGTGAAGTCATTCTATATAAACTACATTGCTTTATAAATATATTAAATGGTTCATTGTAACATTAATTTATTGTTGAGCGCGCGCTTTCAGTGCCTCACGATTCGAGTATTTTTCTATGTCACAACAATGTCAAAGTTGAAGGACAAAAATTATTTTTAACTATGTATCTAGATAATTTTAGATATAATATCGTATCATGATGTAATCGTACACATATTTAATGGTTTAATTTCATAATTTCCAATTTACAGCATTAAAATGGCAATGTACCATAATATTCTGTTATCAGCGTAAATATCAATGAATCACTTCATAATCCGTTTGTATGTTTTTTAAATGAGATGCCCTATGTACAGCAAAATAACTTGGAAATTGTTTCTACAGTTTGATACTGATAAGAAAATTCTATATACATATACGTATGCGAGTATGTAGACATGGCAAAAATTCCCAATTAATAAAGTGCTGAGTAATTTTATTGTAAGAGGTGCCTATAATTAGAACGATAATAAATTTGCAAATTAATAATGAACAATATAAAATTATTAATACAATTTGCACTCTCTCTCTACATACAGTAAAAGCCCGGTGCATGCGATAAGATTAAAAAACAAAATCTTTAAACGGTGAAGTAAGCATGAGAAGACGCATTTTTATGTATCACACACATACACACACACTGTACGAGCATACGAGTATTTATTATTAGAAGTTACTGTTGATTTGTTATTCTGTTTAATTCTATTTTAGAAACAACAAAAAATAACAACAATAAGCGCTTCTATCTCGCTATAACACATCACGGATTGCGCGCACGATCATTCATATGACCTTGAAATCAGCCGCGAATTGTCTCATATATATCTGAAAACTACTATAAATTATATAAATGAAATTAATGTTTTGTATTCTAATTTATGTAGTTTCTGTGTCGTGTTAGTGTGCGTTCAACATTTTTTTAAGTATATGCTTTGTACAACATTATTAAGTTTATTGGGGTAATGATATATTGGGCACACCGGAAATGATTTGTGTGGCACTGTAAACGATACGATCTCAGCACATTCATCATACACTGCGCTGTCCAACATCAAAATCGATAGAGTTATATGCAGAATCGAGAAAACTATGACGTAATCCATATCTCAATTTACATACACAACACTACGCACGCACACATTATAATTAGGTTTATTATATACCTCTTTGGATATAAATGTGGTTGAAAAATGTAATTACAAACATGTGTGTTTACAAATCTCGGGTAAGGTCCCGCACTTCAATTTAAATCACAATCATATGCTCTTTTGTAAATTATTGTTTTTATATGCCACCGTCACTTAGTGAGCCGAAAGCAGTGCCCAACCTTTAGATCTATTTATTGTGCATCCCAGTTAAGCTATCAGGTAAAGTGAGCACTTAGATCCTTCGAAGTAATTTCAGACAAAATAATCGGTTTTGTATTTCAGGCCGAGCCTACACCCGTCTTTTCACTCTCCTACATTCTTCAAAACGCTGTATGATGAACTGAATTAAAAGCTCTATTGGTTATAAACCTGGCGTTGTGAACCCATTTGATCCTAAGCCACTATAAAATTGTTATGGTTAACTTATTTTATTGAGTTCAATTCATACAGTTAAACTATCTTATCTAAAGTAAAAAAAATCGTTATATTGTCAGTTTTGGGGGTGTACCTGGGCGAGTACAGTGGGTTCTCCCAGTGTATTATGTGTATGAAAAACTTTAAGGCAACTAGGCTCGACACATAATGCAACATTGTTTTTTTCACACATCCAACGTTTTTCAATAATGGGAAATGACCACCCTCGTGTTGCACAATACTTTTAGGAACCATTGGTTTTAGAACACTGTTTTTGAAAACCGCCTTCTCTTTACATCTGTTATAATGCTTAGTTAGTGCCCGTTGGAAACTGAGTAAATCGACATCATCCTCTGATATTAGTTTATGGAGTTTCCAAGCGTTCACCACAGGCATATTTACTATGTGAGTAAATAAAACCCACCACCATTTCCTCCCTTTTATCGCTATTCGATAGTTATTCGCAGTGTCGGAAAAGGGTGCTTGTTTTTTTTTGTGGACGGCCATCTTTTTACGACACCGAGAGGTTCAATGCTACCGTGATTCGTAGCGATGGTTACGATACTATTATCCTTCCATCGCACAAATAAAATTTTATTATCTTGTTCAGTTGCATATTCATAATAACCACGTTCCTGGTTTTTGAGCATTTTACTGGCTGCGTCAGTGAACAGTTTTTGGTTCTGTTTTCTCTAATAGTCCCCATAGCTGTAATTTTTTTTTTTTTAGTATTTCCAGTAGATCGTGATATCAAAAAAACACAATATGGTCGGATGGTAGTTCTACAATTTTTAAAAGATCGAGTACAACCGTTGAGCCCAATGGAAGAATAGGAGCGTTTTTGTCATAGTTGTTTGCCTCACAATAGGTATCAAAATTATAACAATATCAATCAGCACCACACATAAGCCAATTTTCGTACCCAAATCGTACTGGTTTACCCCGGATAAACTGCTTCGAAGGGTGATGACCGAAATATTTGACCATCGATTCATCAATTGATAGGTTTTTGGTGAAAAATTCCCCATTGTTGAAACTTTTTATTTACTAGGTGTGTTAGACCTCGAACTTTGAACATTTTGTCATCTTTGTTGATATTCGAATTAGCCAAATGCAAAAAAAAATTAATTTCCTGAAATCTATTTCGAAATATCCTGACTGAAACAAATGGAATACGGGTATCTTCATCTAGACACCAAAACCGTTTTGTAGTCTGGCATCTACATTTGTGTGGTGAACAATGTATAGTTGAAAACTTCAGTACCAAATATTTTTTCAAATACTTGTATTTCGTTCAACCCGAACAATTCATCTTTTAGTTTTGCTAAGCGCTGAATATATCTATTGGTGGATGCCATGTCTATATTTATAATATCGGAACTCCAATTGGGTGTCACTTTACTCGATTTCTTTTGTCTCTTGTTGAGTCTCTCTTCGATTTCCTCATTTTCACTATCGACGTCGGAAACATGTAATTCAATTACACCAGGTATGTCTTTTGGGAATACTGTTGATATTAAATCATCTTCGTCCATTTCTTCAACATCACTTACGATATCTGCATCTGTAAAATGCATTCTTTGGAATCTCGCGTGGTACATCCATTTACGAGAAGTTTTAAAAATATGCATAAACAAAAAATAGTACACTGTAGTCCCATTGTACCCGGGCACACCTGAATTTCCTTTATAATTACATACAACCTAACACAAAAAAATAATTATTATATTATAATAACATACCTTATAAACTTAAAGCTCACAAAATTTTAATTTTGGTTATTCTTTATAAAATACCGTTAAAAATTTACACCACTAATATAAAATGCTAAAAATAAAAATTGTCACACGTGAACGTGTTGTGCACACTCAAAATCCTTTATAGAAATTGTAAAATCTAGCAAAACATGATAGAACAAACTAGTAATCGTGTATATAACGGTAAAAAAATTTACCGAAATTCGAAAGAAAAAGCAGCAGTGGCGTCGAAAATGTTGTAACTTTTTTGTACCCGTATGTGTACAGTGGGATCAAATGGGTTAATGTTTTTCGATGGTGACAGTTTGTTCTTCCACCATTAATCCTTCGTTTATCAGAGCCAAGTAACATTGTTCCAAGCCCCACCATTCATGGCCTAGTCTTTTCAACACAAAGGAAACTTTTTACTACTTTAAACCGCCCTTTAATCAAAATCAACTCTCAAACTCTTTACAGATATCACCATTTCTATTCTCCTTTACACTATAACTTTCAACTAAAAGAATAACTCCATTTTGTTACTACTGCACAATGAATCGTCCTGTTAATGGCGTTCTGATCTTTCTCCTGAATGCTCAGTTTTAAATAACCAGCAAAGAGCAAATGTGCAAAAAAACGTGTCATGGATTGACAACACAGTGGCTGATCTGTCAAAGGAGCAGCTGTTAATGGTGGAATAAAGATTAAGTGGACAGCACATTTTACTGAACTCAAAAGGGAAGCTTTCATCTGACTCCTTTGCTATCTTGACTATTTATTTATTTATTTCTAATAAAATCTATTCTGTGAGTATACATGTATATGATTTCAGATTTAAACTGATAGTTCTTAGGAATATAACATAGGACTTTAATTTACCATATATTGATTGGCAGTTGCATGAAGATGAAAACTTAATGACGCCTATTAAATACTACGATAAAGCTGGTGAAGCGTTACTTGAAGCGATGGAACTCTCTGGATTATTCCAGTTTAATACAGTTCGTAACCGTAACTACCGTTTATTAGATTTAGTTCTTTGTAATACCCTTCCTACTCAATGTTTGGTTAAGTCGGCTGATGACATTTTAAGTAAAATTGATGAACATCATCCTCCCATTGAAATTATATTAAAAATAAGCAAAATGCATTACCTAAAAGAAATTAAAAAACAAATTCTAAATTTCAAAGAATGCAATTATGATTTGATTAATTTCGAAATCAATGCGATAAATTGGGTTGATACGCTCAATAACTATAATACTGAGCAGTCGGTTAGACTTTTTTACAAATTGATAAATTCTATAATTTCAAAAAATGTGCCTGTTATTCGCAAGACACATAATTCCTATCCGGAATGGTATTCCGTTAAATTGTTCAAGCTATTATCTGTTAAAGAATACTTTCGTAAAAAATTTAATAAAACCAAGGATTCTGAATATCATTCAATGTTTGCACTACTAAGATCCCGAGTTAAAAAGGAACAAAAAATATGTTATAAGAAATATTTGAATAATATCGAAAGCTCAATTTGTAGCAATCCCAAATTATTTTGGTCCTATTGCAAAAAAACAAATAAAAACTGTATTCCATCTAGTATGTATTATGATAACACACATGCTTCAGATCATGAAACCATTACAAATTTATTCTCAATCTTTTTTAAATCAGTCTACAATAATAATAACTTACCAATACCGAATCCAAGCAATCTAGTTGAATGTAGTAGTTCCTCGGAACTAAACGATTTTTGTGTTTCTTATGAAGAAACTTATACCAATTTGATAAACCTCGACACAAATAAGGGTTGTGGCCCAGATTCACTTTCACCATTTTTTATCAAAAATGTTTCTGGTTCTATTTATATACCACTAACAATTATTTTCAACAAATCCTTGCAGGAAGGTATTTTTCCCAGTGAGTGGAAAACAGCGAAGGTTGCGCCTATTTTTAAAAGTGGGGACATCCACAAGGTAGCAAATTATAGACCAATTTGTATCTTAAACGTGTTTTCTAAAGTTTTTGAAAAACTATTTTATACTAAATTGTTCAATCATACTAAAGATAAAATATCGAAATATCAGCACGGGTTTTTTCGCGGTCGCTCAACTTTAACCAACCTGCTACAATTTACTGAATTCGCTTATCAGTCGTTAGAAAACGGACATTCAGTTGATGTTATATATACTGATTTTTCAAAGGCTTTTGATAAAGTAAATCATTCTCTCTTATTAAGTAAACTACCAAATTATGGCGTAGGTGGTAAGAATCTTAGCTGGTTGACCTCCTACTTGAGCAATAGAGTTCAATATGTTGAAATAGAAGGAATTCGATCTAACAAAATAGTTCCCACATCAGGTGTTCCACAAGGTTCCACTTTGGGTCCACTATTATTCCTACTTTTTATTAATGATCTTTCAACCAATCTTGAAAATAATATGTTATTATTTGCGGATGATCTTAAAATATATGCTGCTATTAAAACTATATCTGATTGTGAGAAGTTGCAGAAGGATCTTAATAGTTTATTTGACTGGTGCCAGCTAAATTATATGGAATTAAATATAAATAAATGTTTTGTTCTTAAAATCAAACCCAGAAATATAACTTTCGCATACACTTATCGAATCAACAGCGTTGAACTTGAAGTCAAAAGTTTTGCCCATGATCTAGGAATTATTATTGATAATAAACTGAGCTTCAACCACCACATTCAAGAAATAGTTAGTAAATCCCTCAGAATGCTTGGTTTTATTATGCGAGTTACATCAAATTTTTGCAATTATCAATCATTTCTGGCCCTTTACCGTGCTCATGTTAGATCGATTACTGAATATTTAACACCAATTTGGAATCCAAATTATGAGGTACATAGTAAAGCTTTGGAGAAAATTCAGAGAAAATTCACTCGCTTACTTAACTTTAGAATGAGATTACCCTACGAACCATATCCTTCCCGTCTTGAGAGATATTGTCTACATTCGCTTCAAAATAGACGTAAAATCAATGACGAGCTTACGTTATATAAAATTTTAAATGACATAATTTATTCGGATTTAAAAACGAAAGTTAAACTGAACACAAATCCATTTAACATCAGGAAACCCCTAACATTTAATGTTAAACCGTTTAAAACAAATTATTGTAAAAACTCTCCTTTAATTCGTATGCAAAATGCTCATAATATTTTTTTTAATGATTTAGAATTTAATATTGGTTCTTTAGCAATTTACAAAAAATATGTAATTAGCATTTTAGACAATTCTAATCACCTTTAAAACTAAATTTAAATGTAAATTGTGATATTTTGTTAAACTTTTTAATTATTTTTAATTTGAAATACTAATTCTGTTGTATATTATTATAATTAATATTGTAAATCGTGTTTATGCTAGCAAGTAATTGGGAAATTTTTTTTTTCCGTTTGTTAGCTAATTTTGAATGAAATAAATAAAATAAATAAATAAATATAAGGATTTTTTTTGTATGCTTTCGATTCTGTTCATGTACACAGCGCAAGAGGGGCTCCAAACCGTTACAGCATACTCCACTTGAGATCTTACATTGTGCGTAGAGTATGTATGAACGAATTCGTGAATTCCTCAGTCCACCGTTTGACAAAACCAAACATGGAGTTAGCTTTAGCAATACATTTGTATATATATATATGACGGTTAAAACTAACGTTTTCAACAAATTTGACTCCCAGATCAATAATCTCATGTGCTCTTACAACTTCCGTGCCAAACGACATAGTTTTACATTTCTTAATATTGAGGTGTAATGAATTTTGGACACACCACTCACTAAGTATGTTGAGGTCATCGTTTATCAACATCATGCTCATGTTTAATTGTATGAAAAAAATGTATGTCATCAGCAAATATTAGAACATTTGAGTGCTTAATTAACTTGGCTATTCTATCGATGAACACAATAAAAATCCAGGTTCAATATGAGATCCTTGAGGGACACCAGAGGTCACTTTGATAAAGTTGGATTTCTCATTCCCAATTAATATATATTGCAGTAGGTTTGTCAGATACGATTTGAACCAATTAATAAATCCGGTTGAAAAAACTTTGAAGTGCTTTGAGGTGGCATATAGAGTCAAACGCCTTGCTAAAATCTATATACGCTATAAATGATGATGATTTTCTATCTCATTTAACACTTTATAGGTAAATTCCACCAGATTGGTAAATGTCGATATTCCAGGCATGAAACCGAGTTGCTAGATAGAAATGTGACGTATCAATGTAGATTTAAAAGCGTTGCACACAAACAGCTCAAATAATTTTGGAATTGACAAAGAAGATGAGGTATTATTTTTGAAATTTTTTGTTTATCAGGAAACACGGCTCTGGTTATTGATTGGTTGAAAAGTTTGCAGAGTGGATTTGTGCAGCTACTCGCAAACCTTTTTAATATAAAGGTGGGTAAAGGCGGCTCACATCCATTTTCGAATTCCTTTAAGGCTGATATAACATTCTCTTCATGTATGACAGGAGGAATAAGAGAAGTATTGTTGTTGCCTATTTGATCAGTGTATTCCATATTATTAGAAGGGCTATAGACTGATCTCTGAAAACTTTGGCGTTCGAGGAGCTGGTATTATTATAAGTCATATTGGAAGGCTATCGCTCGATTTCCCGTTTGGATAGCAAGGTAAGACCTGTACTTAAAATTGAAATAGACGTCAAATTCATCATTGCGCTGTAAAAAAGCTAGCTTGTCGGTTGCCAATCGAGATTTCATCACTTTAGTATAGGCTTTGCATTTTCGGTTTTTTAAACAGGTCATCGAACCACGGAGGATGAGTTTTCGGTGTTTTATTGTAAAAAAGGCACATGGAGTTCAAAGCCTTGGTGAATGAAGTTATAAAATTTATCAAACTTTTCGTTCACATTGTCAACATTTTAAATTACATAGATCCCGATTTGCTGCTTCTGCTCTTGAAGTTGACATTCTTGGAAGGTGCTCAGATTTCTTTAGGTTACAGTAGGTTGTATTAAATACAATGTGCAAAGGTTTGTGGTTGATACCGATTCATTTATTCAGTTACTTTGAAAGCATCCTCCTCATTATTGAAGACCAGATCCAGAAACCTTCCGATGTTATTAGCAATCATATTAATTTGGTTGAGGTTAAAACCAAGCATGGCATCGACGATTATTTTATATTAATTACATGGAAGAATACAGTGAAACTCCATGTCATGTTTCCAGTTGATATTTGGAAGGTTAAAGCCGCAAAGTATATAAGAATTAGATCCGATGAAATAGATGTTTTCAGGACTTCTATAATCGCGTCGATGCAGCTGGCACAGCAGCCGCAATTTGGCCGAGGCGGTATATATATCGTTTGAATATTTTGATCTTTGCACAAATTAGCTCAATTCTTGATGGAATTAATGTAACAGGAGAACTCTCTAGATTTGAATGTAGGGTAGTTTGTTTGATGAACAAATTGATAGAATTTAGATGCTTTTGATGCCATTTTAATTACATTCTGATACTAGATTATACTCACATCTTTGACTGAATTTTTGCACGGTTTTTTAGATGGTTTGGTAGTATTTGGTGATTCATGAATAGCAGAAAAACTGAGTAAAACATCTGCTATAGGTGCGAAATATTTAAATAAGTACGTGTGCCTCGATATTGCAACTATTGCGTGGGGTTAACTACTGAAAAGTTTAATCGGATGAGTGTTCAAAATGGTATGGTATAAGCAGGTCCATTAATAAGCGCTTATCTGCTTAAAAGTATGTATAAGTTATAATATGTATTATCAATTACAGCGAGAGATGATATATCAGGTGGTAATTTGAAGAATCCCATTGACACCTCTACAGGGTTTTTGGTACTGATATCAGATAATATTCTTTTAGTGCTAATGTAACATCAGAACGTATCTTAATATAATATTTAGCTGATCTGAATTCGTAATAAATTTATTAGCATCGTAAAATTGAATATTAATATGGTGCAATCGGTCAATGAATGGAATTTGATTTTTATCCCCAAGAAGAAATATTTTTGAACATTTACTGAGCATGGCCGCCAGTCAAATGTAACCTGCATGTATCATATATTCATCAAAAACACTGAGTCATAACGTCGGGTTCCATTAATTAGGTATATTTGCTTCATATCGTTTTATAGTTAAATTCAATTTTGTTGAAATCCATCTTCTCCTTAATACAACGAGTGGCAACTTTATATTTGAGATCAGCTAGACCTTCCTTAGTGGCACATAAGACAAGATCAAAGCCTAGTTTGTTATTGTTTAAATTTTCCACAACCTGGAACACCCTGGACACGAATAACGATAGGTCGCATGATGTTGTCTATTGCATAGTTGTGTTGTAAATTTGAATCTTAGCAGATCAAGTATAATTTCAGTGCCAGCGGAGCAGAAAATATATCTTTGAAATGTCAGAAAAAGAGTTTGTGTACTCACAATATTTAACTAGGTGATCGCTATCAAATCCAAACTGATGAATAATTGTAGCATCCTCAAGATATTTGTTGTTTAGATTGTCAAATATGAAGATGTGCAATGGTAATAAAGATGAGGCGGCGAACGGCATCAAATGGATGTATTTGCTGTAGTAGTGTTGGAGGTGGCTTTTAATAATACTGTCAGAATGTTTAATATAAAACATTATTTCCATAACAAAGTTCTTATAGTAGGAATCCGCGCTGGGATCAGTAAAGTATGAAGGTAGGTTCTTAATGGTAGAGTTCAAAAATTTGGAAGGCTCACCAGCCGAAAAAGTCTTTCAAAATATGTTGACATGTTAAACGATATATTTAAAACCCATTTGATATTGCGAGCATGAACAGTTGGAGATATAATCCAACGCCAGTTTAAA
The DNA here is from genome assembly GCA_947310385.1 of Nephrotoma appendiculata. Lineage (NCBI taxonomy): Eukaryota > Metazoa > Arthropoda > Insecta > Diptera > Tipulidae > Nephrotoma > Nephrotoma appendiculata. The sequence goes on from OX371224.1 coordinate 42,591,538, forward strand.
TTTACCTACAAAGCAATTGATGTCAAGCGTGACGACAAATGATTCCCGCTCAAATTGTAAATATGACTTTAATGTATCTAACACATAGATTAAGTCAGTGCAGTTGGTTTTATCTTGATGTGAGACAACTATTAAATTCTTTAATTTGACATTTGCCTAATTTGGCTTGCATAGACGCGCAAATCGTAACAGAAGAAGATGATAAATAATTCCCCTTAATCCAAGTGGTAATTTGAGGTTCGGCATAATCAAATGATTGAGGAGGAATCCGTTTAATGCAATCATATCCATTTGTGAAATCCTCATGATAGATAGTTTTGCCACCCTTTTTTGGAAGCAACTTGGATTTTATACATTTGACGACGAGCGTCAACGAATAAATAAAAAAAATCGCCGCGATATCACTGTAGCTAACAGAACAAAAGCGTCAGCGTATGGCGATAAAAAACAACCAAACGGCATAACCTTCTGGGTTTTTGACACATGACGTTGTGGCATTAGGCTACTAAATTGAAAAAAATGGTTAATAGTAGGCGTTTTCGGATATATGCCCTAGTAACTTATGAGTAATTTTAATTTTTCTAATGTTGGTAACAAAAGTTACTCAAGTTACCCTGGCTATACAAAAAAGTAAAATTACATTAAGCGTGGTAATTTTGTATTCAGCAAAATGAAATTACGTATTTTAACAATATGTACATATCTGTTGTATTTTTTTTAATAGTTTATGCTTGGAAAGTTTGTGTTTTAATTTTTGACACTACTAATTTAATACAAATTGTCAGAAAGACAGAAATAAAAAAAAACAACTAACAGTAAATTACCTAAAGTTACCCTACATGTTCGGAAATAGATTTGGTAATTTTTTGTCAGCAAGTTACCCAAAAGTTACCATGGGATATATCCGAAAACGCCTAATATGACGGTTAAATTATATCAACTTATACGTATATAAAAAATAGTTGGCAACATTAAGAAATAGACTCTAAATTTTTTTCAACGAAAAAATCGTCGTCGCCTGCGTTGATGGTTATGTTTGTTTTGCATGATTTCCGTGTTTTGTAATATGACAGGCGATTTCGCTCGCCGGCTTCGCTCTTGTTCTGTTTTGAGCTTAGTTTGATTGGTGTTGAGTTCGTTAGCGAGTATGGAAATATTTGTTTCTGATGTCATGTACGCGACATGAATGATCAAATAAGATATTTTATAAGCGTAATAATAGTAATTTTTGTGGTTGCATTATTAATTAGGGAATGAAAGAATAATCATGTTCAACAAAATATTAATTTATTGTCACACGAAAACCCATCACAGATGCTTTAGTAATAGCACAGAATCAAATTAGATTTTTCATGTGAACTAAAAAATGAAAACAAAATATATTTCTGATAAATCAGTTGTCATCGTTGTATCTGTGATTTTTTGATTTTTCGTTAAACTGCGTATACGTATATGCTAAAAAACAAAATAGTTTTGATTGTATGCGGCTATTTACAGAAAATGAACACGCAGTTCTAATTTTTTACTTTACATAGGATGAAATGTCTCGTTTAGGTTGTCTCTGGTAATAGTTCACACCAAGCGTCAATCAGGAGTATTACACATTAACCTCGCACATCATCGTTGTGGAATATCCATCGAAAATGGGATACTAATAAGTTTTTGGATTTTGGGTTTTGCAATTATAAAATACCTATCACGCAAAATAATTTGCTGATAATTTTATCTTCAAATTACTCGTTCAATATCAAAACAACACATTGTTACAATTCACTTCGACTACATCTAAACACTACTATACGAGTGAAATAAATTCAAATTATTTTAGTCGCGTTATCAATAAATGTACGGAAATTGCTATTCTTTAAAAGACAATTCTAATTAGCACGTGGCATAAAACCACGTGCTTTCAAAAACATGTGTTTTTTTTTTCAACAAATCATTTGCAAGGTTAAACAGTACGCCGCCAATTGCGTCGTAGTGAATATGTTTTTTTTTTTAAGGAATAACAATCCGAATTTTTATTGATTAATATGAGTGCGGATGACAACTTTTCCAAAATATTATTCATCGACCAAACTTAATTTTGTTTTACTAATTATTTATACAAATATTATTTATTACAATGTCATAATCGTCTCGTCAAAAATTTGATGTCGTGGTATTCGGAAGGTCGGTCGATCGAGACTGCGCATAATACGGCATGCAGTATGTGTGTGTAATCTCGTATCTCGATTTACAACAAGATAACATTTTTAATTCCTAAAATAAACTAAACAATTTTTTTTAAAGTTTTGTTTGTATATTTACATTACTTCTTATTTTTTTAAATATATGTATAGGTATTTTCGTTTTGAGTTGTTTCTTTATTTTTTTGATTAACAAAAATAATAAAATAATTATTTTTCAGGACTTTTTCTGCTTAGTAAAAAACAAAAACAATAATAAATAACCAGAAAAATATATAATTTTTTTTTTTTTTTTTTTTTTTAAATAATAATAATTTTTAATAAGAACCTCGTTATTACAAAGTGTTACTTCGTATAACGATTTCGTAATAAAAGCGAGGTGGGATTGTTTCAATAATATGTATAATTGAATTTTTTGTTTGTATAATAATTAGACTTAATTTAGATAGATTAAATTATTTAAAAAAAAAATAAAAACAAATTCAACAAATAATAATAATTAATGAATATTTGTTATATTATTAAATTAACGCAGCCATTTTGTGTATATCGATGCATTAGAATCCAACTACACGCTATTATATCTACATAAATATTATATTTTATTATTAATTAGTAATTTAATTGCAATAGTCTTTTATAAAAATTTTATTGTCCAAAACTTTGTTATGTCCATTTTCAAGGTTAAATCGCGCCGCGAAATAGTTTTAACTTAAAATAACAAAAACAAATTTAAATAAATTCGTAAGTATCGCATATGGAATAAAAGACAGAAAACAAAATGGCTGACTAGTAATTTCGATTATATAATTAAATAATTAACTGTAAATAAAAATAATTAAAGAAATACCATCGCATGATCTCGTGTTTATGAATTTTTTGTGTAAGGAAATTTTATTTTTTAACAAAACTGAAATATTTTTTTTTTTTTTTAACTTTAAAAGTTACAATTAAAAAACCAACTATTTTTATCTTTACTTGAATTTCAACTTTTAATTTTTAAATTTACAAATTTTTACAACTGCGATCATATGTGTTTGCACGCGGTTCTGTGTGCATCGTATTTAAACTTAAAGCGTTATACATGCCTGCACCTGATATCACCGGAAGTGATGTTGACGATGTTTCACGATGTATCGATGGTATGGATGGTGGGGTAGATTGCGGAATATTATTTAATGTCGATGCCTGCGGCGATTGTTCTGCACTAACAATTGGGCTTGGTAATGCGTAACGCAATGGATTTGATGTTTCCTTATCGGCCATATCTTTCGGCCGCCGATCAATTTTTAATACGGGTCCATGTAATAGAAATTTGAAAAACTCATATGTTGACCAACAGATGGCTGTTGCTGGCATTGAATATAGGACACGGGGAACTAATCCTTTAAAAAATCCTAGTGGTCCGGCTACTTTATTTATTCGTGAGATTGCTTCCACCATTCCGCGCACAGAACCAATACCTGTTTCTTGAGTATTCAATAGGGTTTTTGTCACATCTAATGGTGTTGTGACAGCCGCTGCTGTTGCACCAGCAGCTCCACCGGCTAGCACATGAACTGGCGGGTTATATTGCCGCTCTTTATTTAGGCGATTTTGGAAAAATTCGTATGTGCTAAAGTGAATGGCTTGATACGGTAAATTCATAAGTAATTGCGTGGAATACGACCTGTAGAATGCTCGCATTCCCTCCGTCCGGTACACTTTTTTAGCACAATCGATCACCGACCGATACGGGGAATTATACATTTGTAGCCGTTGTTTAATTACTTCTGTCGGATTTGAAATTGCATCATGTATGAGTGTTGCTGTAACTGCAGCTGTTATATAACTTATGTGAATTGATATAGGTAATTTAGCCATAGCCTCTTTTGTGTATTCGTATGTCGCAAAATAAAATGCATGTGCAGGGCCCGCACCAATGACAACAGCACCCATACCCCTAATTGGCCGCAGTATACCCTCTTTTGACATCATATTGTAGAGGGTCTGTGACACGGAGAATCCTCCATGTGACAAAGATTGCATCCGTGTTTTGACTGAGTCCAGAGGATACATAACGCAATGTTCAAGCACTCCAGCAATTGCACCAGCTGTCATATTTGTTGCAATTGAAGTTGTTGGTAATTGTTCGTAATCCTCGATATTCATTTTCACAATTCTTTTTTAATTTTATTGTAATTAATTTTTTTTTATTAATTGACTATTTAGTACTATTTAACTTTAACTAAAATATAATATATTATACAAATAATTTATAGTTCACTCAAAAAAAAAAACTAAATAAACTTGATTATTTAACAAAATTTTCTTCTTTTTTTATATTAAAAATTGGAAATGTCTAAAATATTAATTTCCACACACAGCATGCTTACATTTCTATCGTCGTCGCTCTACTCGGGAACTAAAAAAAATACGTAAAAATTAATGTCAAAATTTGGATTACGTTCCAATTGCGTGCTAAATACTTTTTAAAAGTGTAATATTTGGCTTTAAACACACCCATTTTTCAAAATTCTAATTGGATTGTATCCGTCATTTGGCCATTAGATTCCACATGCACGAAACAAATACACAATATGAAAGAGATGAAAACAAAACATCTGATTGTCATAAATTTTTTGTTATTTCCTAAAATGCATGAAATAAAAAATTTGTAAATTTTATTATCTAAACAAAATAATGTATACATTTACATACTTATAGTTTTTTTTACATTATTTTATTTATTAAACTCGATAGTATTTTATATATAATATTTAATTTATAAATGGATTATGTGCCAAAGACAATTAAAAGAAATGGATATGCAACTTCGTGATTTTGAAATGAGCGATTCTGAAACCGAATTGCTACTTGATCCATCAAGAAACAGCAACAGCACGCAACAACAAACGACAGCAGTAAGACGTGGATCAACAATTTATCGAGGTAATCGTAGAAAAAATTCCAAAAAACTGGGTTCATTCTTTCGGAGCTTATGCAGGTATGTGTTGTGTGTAATTTTATAAAAAATTGTGTAAAGTTAGAAAATATGCGAGAAATAATTATTGCGAATTACGGTGTCAAAAGAAAAATATTCCCCGTCATGTTATTGACGTATGCATACCAATGTTTACTTTAACGTAAAATGTTCATCGGTAATTTAATTTAGATAAGAAAAGTGTTTAGTAACGTTATCGAGACTAACTCTTGCGGTATTAATAATAATGTCTTGAAATATATACATACAATCTTGATAATGAAAATATAAAAATTATATTTATTTATCTTGATAAGAAATGATTCATAAATTTTCAGTGTGGTCCGATTCGATTGTATGCGTACGAAATGGGCGATGTTCATACCAATCCAAATTGACATTTACATGTCACTGAAATCCATTGTTTTTTATTTGGCAAAACAAATAAATGTAAAAAAAGTTATGTTTTTTGTTAATACACAAGAAGAAACCCTTTTGCAAAATTCTAAAGTTCAATAAAAAAAATTATATCTGACATAATGAAACTGGATGATAGCACGATTAGTAATCCAGCTACACCGCTGGCCAAAGAGAATATTCCATTAATTAATAAATCAAAGCGGCGACCATATTTCTTAAGGTTGAAATCGATTAGATCACCAGTTCTGAGTGCTCTTATCTAGTCCAACAAAGAACATCGGAAAAATAATGTGATTTGTTTTTTCTATTTTTATTTCCAGCTGCTGGTGGTGGGCATGGCGAAAATGGTGTGCCCCAAGGGAATTCCGATCACGAACCGTCAACATAGGAAGACCGTGCGAAGAAAAATTTCCACCAAATGAGATTAGAAATCAGAAATATAATTTTATTACGTTTCTTCCATTGGTGCTCTTCGAACAATTTCGATTCTTTCTTAATTTGTACTTTTTAATTATGGCCCTAAGCCAGTTTATACCAGAAATTCGTATTGGTTACTTATATACGTATTGGGGCCCACTCGGTTTTGTTCTCGCGGTTACCATATGTCGTGAGGCGGTAGATGATTTGCGTCGCCATCAACGTGATTACGAAGTTAATTCACAGAAATATAAAAAATTTGTTGGTTCGGAAAATCCACCTGAATTGGTTCCGTCATCGAAATTAAAAGTGGGCGATATTATTATAGTGGAAAAAGATGAACGTATACCAGCTGATTTGGTGTTATTGCGGACGAGCGACAAAAGTGGCGCTGTATTTATACGAACTGATCAGCTAGACGGTGAAACTGATTGGAAATTACGATTAGCAGTACCGGCCACACAGAAATTACAGTCTGATTCGGAATTATTTAATATTGGTGCTACAATTTATATCGAAAAACCACAAAAGGATATACATTCGTTTATAGGAACGTTTTCTAGGGTATGTAATTTAATTGATCTATACATATAAGGAGATGTAAACTAATTATTTAATATTATTCCACAGCAAGAAGAAGAGGAAAGCCTAGACGTTGAAAATACTTTATGGGCAAATACGGTTGTAGCCGCAGGCACAGCTACCGGAATTGTTGTATACACAGGATGTGAAACGCGTAGTGTAATGAACAATTCTCAACCAAGATCAAAAATTGGCCTTTTAGATATCGAAATTAATGGTTTAACGAAAGTATTATTTTGTGCCGTCATTGGTTTAGCCTTAGCTATAATGTGTCTCAAAGGTTTTGGTGGGCCATGGTACAAGTAAGTAGCATACAATTTTCTTTCTATTTGTGGATATTTCGTAAATGTTATTTTAGAGGCGTACCAAGATAATGAATGACAAGCTATAAATACTTTAAAAATTCTACGGTCGGCATATACATATTCATTTAAAATTAAATTAATATTTTTTAACCCTCGTCAGGCGGCATAGGTACAATTGTACCTTTTCTGTTTTTAAATACTAATAAGTCTTCTTGTAGAAGCCGTAGAGAGTTAAAGCTTGGTGAGATCTCTACATTTTAATAATGTGGAAATTCCAAATATTATCTATTTACAAAAATTATGTTTACAGTGACGATTTTCATATAAAATATATGAAAGTACAATTGTACGTCTGTCGCCTTTAAGCGTTGCAAAATTATGCCGCCGGACGAGGGTTAATTTAAATTTGTGACATTTCCATAGTGTTAAGTCTCTTCGTTTTTGTCCGAATACATTTGGCGTTGTTTGGGAAAAATTATGAGATTGGAGTTATCAAAAAGTCGTGATTAATAACAGTAAAACAGAAACCACTGTGGCTTGATTCTATGGCATTTAATCTAAAACTCGATTTGCTAATTCCGCTATTTTTGTGGCTGTTAAAGAATCCGCGGTAAGATCTAATAATCTTCATAATTATAATGGCCAACGACCAGAGACGATCCATAATTGTTTTTCTTTCAAAACTTCCAACAATCCTATTAGGTATTCAAGCCTCGATAGAGGCTCCAAGACTTTAACTGCTCTCGAGCCTAGTTTTTGTATTGACAAGCAGTTTTGTACGACTATAAGATACTTAGTTCCTGCAGACCAAAACTTTTGACCGAACAGGCAACTTACATTCCCAAAAATTTGAAAAACTGTTAGATAGTATTAGAGGCACTTTAAGTAAACCCTGTTTGGGTGTCCGCAAATTGCGAAAAGAGTTCTTTGTGAATATCGATGGAAAATCAACAACAATTGGTACCAACGGTCGAAAAAGTAGTGTTAAATTCAATTTAAAACATTACGGTTTTCGTTTCAGGAGGGGAGTGATGTAGCGGCCTAGTCACTTCGTGACATTTTTCTTGGCAAAATTCATTTATACTCGCCGCTTAATTACGAGGCTGTTCTGCTCAAATGAACTACATATTTTGGTATCTACCTGGAGGAAACAGTTAACCCAAATTGATGTTTATTCTATAGATCTTGTCAGTAGTTTTGTTTAAGCCTGCTTTTAAAATTTGTATTGCTTTTGGTAAAAAATAATCGGTTTTGTTCATCTAAACATTTGGCATTAACGAACTATACTATTCTTCTGAAACCAACCATTTTTTTAAATTGCAATAAAATGTCGCACTTTCATGAACTACATCATGTTTCTAATCAAAATTAATAATTAATAATTTTTCTGTTTTGTTTCGTCCACAGATACATGTTCCGATTCGTATTGTTATTTTCTTACATCATTCCGATCAGTTTACGTGTTAATCTCGATATGGGCAAAGCATTTTATTCATGGCAAATGCAGAATGACCCAGAAATTGGTGGAACCGTTGTACGATCAACAACGATACCCGAAGAATTAGGTCGTATATCATATTTACTGACCGATAAAACCGGTACACTAACCCAAAATGAAATGGTTTTCAAGAAAATACATTTAGGTACAGTTGCATACGGTAACGATTCATTTGATGAAGTCGCATCGACAATACATTCGCTGAACATGACTCTGAATAGTTCAAATCAAGAATTTTCACCGGTCAAACCGTTAAATGTGTTTGGTACAAATCGTTTGCGTCGTCCGGATGGTTGGCGTGTGTGGGAGGCAGTAAAAGCATTAGCGCTTTGCCATAATGTAACACCAGTCTATGAAGAAATGGAAGACTCAGAAAATAACACGGACAGCAAGAAAGGTGGCGGTTCACCAACCCGTTCAGTTTCAATAGAAACATCGAAAGAGGAGAAACAGGAAGTCACGTACCAAGCATCAAGTCCAGATGAGATTGCACTCGTTAAATGGACAGAACAAGTTGGATTGGTATTGGTCGCTCGAGATTTATCATCAATTACATTACAACTTAGAAATCCGCAAATTCGAAATTCTACTATTCGTAAATCGGGTACAGAAAATGCATCAATTAATACGACTGTTACGGATTTAAATTCACCATCATCGAGTGGCAGTACATCATCCTTAAATTCGGTTAACAACGGATTCATGCGATTCCAAATTCTTCAGGTGTTCCCGTTCACAAGCGAATTAAAACGAATGGGTGTTATTGTAAAAGATTTGAACACTGGTGAAATAACATTTTATCTAAAAGGTGCCGATGTTGTTATGGCCACAATAGTTCAATATAATGATTGGTTGAATGAAGAAAGTGGCAATATGGCACGAGAAGGTTTACGTACATTAGTTGTGGCTAAGAAGACCCTCACTTCCGACCAGTATAATGATTTTGAAACGCGATATAATGCGGCCCGATTGAGTGTGACCGATCGAATTGCGAAAGTTTCCGCTGTTACCGAATCACTCGAACGCGAAATGGAGCTGCTGTGTTTGACCGGCGTAGAAGATCGACTTCAAGATCGCGTACGACCTACTTTGGAACTGTTGCGTAATGCGGGTATTCGTATATGGATGTTGACGGGTGATAAATTAGAGACGGCGACGTGTATCGCAAAGAGTTCACATTTAGTTGGCCGTAATCAAAGCCTTCATGTGCTTAAAAGCGTGTTGACCAGAACTGATGCCCACTTAGAGTTAAATCAATTTAGACGTAAACAAGATTGTGCTCTGGTTGTTTCAGGTGAAAGCTTAGAAGTATGTCTTCAATATTATCAAGATGAATTTATGGAGTTGGCTACCGCATCGCCGGCTGTAGTATGTTGTCGATGTTCACCAACCCAAAAAGCACAGGTTGTTTCGCTTATTCAAAAGCATACGGGCAAAAGAACTTGTGCTGTGGGTGATGGTGGTAATGATGTTAGTATGATACAACAGAGTGATGCCGGTGTCGGTATAGAAGGTCGAGAGGGGCGACAGGCCTCTCTAGCTGGTGATTTTAGTGTTCCACAATTTTCACATTTAAGCAAACTATTACTAGTGCACGGACGACGATCGTATAAACGTTCCGCCGCCCTATCTCAATTCGTAATTCACCGCGGCCTAATTATTTCGGTGATGCAAACAATTTTTTCAGCTGTATTCTATATGTCGTCGGTTGCACTTTATCCAGGCTTTTTGACCGTAGGCTACGCCACGCTTTACACAATGTTTCCAGTTTTCTCTCTAGTCTTAGATCAAGATATTAGCTCTAATATTGCACTTACTTATCCCGAACTCTATAAAGAACTGTCAAAGGGCCGGAGCTTAAGTTACAAAACATTTTTCATGTGGGTGTTGATAAGCATCTATCAAGGTGGCGTTATAATGTACGGTGCCCTAATTTTATTCGAAGATGAGTTTATTCATATTGTGGCTATTTCATTTTCGGCGTTAATTCTAACCGAATTAATTATGGTTGCACTAACAATCCGTACATGGCATAGATTAATGGTATTAGCTGAGGTATTCAGTTTAGCGCTCTATTTACTCAGTTTGGGCGTACTCCATGAATATTTTGATGGTGAATTTATATGGTCATGGGATTTTGCATGGAAAGTATCAATTATAACTTTGGTGTCATGCCTACCCCTATATATAATTAAATTTTTACGTAAGAAATTCTCGCCGCCATCCTATTCAAAATTAACATAAATTTATTTTGAACGCTGTTACTGTATTTCTCTTTTTTTTAACATTCATCTCTTAATTTATTTATTTTCTTATATGTGATTTATATAAAAAAAAAGAAAATTACAATAATTATTCGCTAATTAAATTATATATTAATAACTTTATTATTATTTTTTTAAATAACATTATTTTAAATATACTTTATATAAAAGTGACAACTTTTTATTCTGATATGTAGAAATTAATATTATTATTATTGTATTAATTGTGTTTTGAACAGGAAATAAAAGTTTCCATTGCATTTATTAATCTTGAAATACGTTCAATAAAACATCTTTTAGTTTAATAAAAATTTGAAATATGAAATGCACATCTCACAACACACAATAAAATTGTTTTAAAAGAACAAATATTTCCAACAAACAGGAGTACATAATTGAATTAAAAATAAATAAATGTTTTAATTTATATTGAAATAGAATTTTTATTTCGCCAACAAATTCGCCGAAATCTATGCTATAGATTGGTAAGTAGATGCTTAAATGGGTTCGTCGTTTACGATTGATTAGATTGAAATCTTTTGATTGGTTTTTTTTTAAATTTCATAAATTTTCATATCGGTCGTGAAAATTCTTTACTTTATTACTATAATTTTTAAGTGTTGGGTAAATATTACAGGTAGCAGTCTGCACAAAGACGTTAGAATATTGCTTAGTCCGAATCGAAAATAGAAGAAATCAAAAATCCCGCATTAATGTATAGTGAACAGCCATTCGTAAAATAAATAAAATTATAAAGTATAATATAATTAAAAATTCTAACGACTTTTGTTGAGGTATCCTTATTAAATTTAACAAATTCATTGAGTCCTCATAATCAAAATTTCTGTACTTATCATAAAAACAATTTTGAAAACTTTTCCGGAGATTGGTCAATAACTTAAACTCGGCATATACAACTCGAGCGCGTTTAAGTTGTTTTACTATAGTGAAAACGTTGTCGCCGAAAATATATTTCTTTGTAAGAACTTTCGTTTTGCTTTTATTAACTCTGAAACAAAGTCGACTCGCAGTTTGATACGACGGTATATACAAGACACCGTGAAATTATTTGGTTTTTGGTAAAAACTCAATATTATCTGCAAATTCAAAAATTTGGCTTGACTGAATATCCAGTTCGAAGATGTTTTACGGATTTCTCTTATTACGTATATACTCGTGCGCCTGATTAAACAGAGGCGCGAGTACATCTCAATTTCGCACACCTGATGTTAACTGGAAGGAGTCAGAGACGATCTCTTCAATTATAATTCCCAAAAGAGATCCTCATTGTGATAGTTTACTTATAGAGTTTCCCTGGGTATTCCAAGACGTATATGAGCGAGTATTCTACCGAGCTGATGTACGAGGGCAAATCAAAAAGTCTTGCAATATCATATGAAAAAAAAGAGTGAGAGAGACAGCAATATTTTTATTTTTCGACATAATCTCCTTTAAGGTTTATACATTTGTCACATCGATCAATTAACTTACCTAAACCCTCTAAAAAAAAAGATTTCTTTTGCTCCATAAAATATTCATTTACAACAGACTGTACTTCATAGTCACTGGAAAATTTCCGGCCCCTTAGTGTTTTTTTCAAATTGGGAAAGAGAAGTAGTCACTGGGTGCCAAGTCTAGACTGTACGGTGGATGCGGAATTTCCACGAAGCCGCAGTCCTTTAATGCAGCTTGAGCAATATTAGCCTTGCGCACTGGTGTATTGTCGTGAAGAAGCAAGATTTTTTTCCTAACTTTCCTTGGCCGTTTTTCCCGGATCGCTTTTTTCAATTTTCGCAAAACCTCTGCGTAATATATGCCTGTGATTGTGGTTTTCGGTGGCATATAATCGATTATCAAAATTCCTTCAGCATCCCAAAAAATTGTTGCCAAAACCTTACCAGCAGACGGTTGAGTTTTGAATTTCTTTGGTGGTGGTTCACTACGTTTAATCCATTGCATCGATTCTTGTTTGGATTCCAGATCCCAGTGATGAAGCCATGTTTCATCGCCTGTTATTATGTTACCCAAGAAATTTTCTGGATCTGCTTTGTACATATCTAAAATCGCCTTTGAAGTTTAAACACGCATTTTTTTTGTTCAGCATTCAACAAACGGGGAACCCATCGCGCACTTACTTTCGACATGTGAAGGTGGTCATGTAATATAGTATATGTGGTACCGTATGAAAGAGAAAGTCTCCACGCTAACCGCGGAACAGAAATACGCCGGTCCTCCAATACAATAGAATCAGCCAAAATTACGTTTTCATGGCTAATAGCATCTGCTGGCCGACCCGAGCGGTTATCGTCTTATAATGACTCCCAACCACTTTTGAATAATTTTACCCACTTTGTTACTGTGGCATATGATGGTGCAGATTCGCCGTAAACTTTTGATATATAGTTGAATATATAAATTGCATTTCGTCCATCTTTATAGAAAAATTTAGTAACGGCGCGATATTCAATTTCATTCATTTTAAGAAAAATTCAAAACACATGTTACTAAATTGACAAAAACAAACGAACCGTAAAATTTACATCGAAATGTTCTTCTAGAAGTTTCATCGTGACAAAAAATGGTTTTGAAAAATATATTGTTGTCTCACTCACTCGTTTTTTTCATATGATATTGCAAGACTTTTTGATATACCCTCGTATGTTGAAATTGTATATACTCGCAACAAAATCATTTTTCCTAAAATCATTCTCATTGTAAACCATTGGAAATTTCCACAATTCAGAAGGTCGCCTTGCAGGCGAGATTGCCGCCTTCCATTTCTTGCAATTCCTCCCGATCGCAAATTGGAACAATTAGATCACACAAGTTAAATGCCAGGGGGTAAATTCGTGTTCGTCTTTAGCGAAATTGTTCTCAACTATAAAAGTTGACTACAACAAAACCAAAAGTGACTAACAATACATGGGAAAATATGTTAAAGTTTTCGAACACGCAGTGGATTTAAAACTTCCGTATGACTAAGAAAACATTTTTATTCATTTGTTCCATCGTAGATCGTAGATCTTCATCAAAAAACGTATTTCGCTGCTATACGAATAACTTCTAAAGCTTGTCAACAGAAAAACAAGTTGCTATAGAAATTTATAAGCTGGCGACTTATTCGGGATTCCATGTATGGTCGCAACTTTATTTGGCGTTGGCAAACCAACTGTTCACAGGTTTTTGCATCGTTTTTGCGAGGCTTTAAATAAACATAATAAAATGTATATTTATATGCCAAATGTTGAAGCATTCTGCATAGTGCTGAAAAAATCTGTAACATCCAACAAATAATAGGATGTATCGATGGACCTCACACCCCTATTCTTATCCCAAAAAATGGGTACAAGGGCTTCGTTAGTCGAAAGTATTGGACCTCATTTAACACACAAGCAGTTTGCAATGCGCAAATACAAGTACTCTAGCCCAAAACAAATCAGTAGGCTTAAGCTTTTTTATTTAGGCATTAAGAAAAATTTCAAACCCCATCTTCGATGTTTTTATTTTTAGCCTTAGGCTCAAACATGGGATTTTTTATTTAGTCATTAAACAAAATTCTTCAGCTGCCCCTTCTGCAGCTGTTTTGCTTTCGCAAAGCCGTTTGGCTTTAATATTAGAAGCTAATTTTGTTTTCAGCAATATTTGTTTGTGAATTTCCAGTAATGGAAAATAATTGTTCATCATAGTTGGCTTTTATGTCAGTAGTAATTGTAATCCGAATCGGATTTATGAAAATCTTTGTTTTTAGTTTTATTTAAAGCCAACTCTACTTTAATTATACTACTGATAAATGGTGAACTATAATGGTGAACAATTATTTTCGTTAGATTACTGGAAATTCATAAACAAAACATTGCTTAAACTAAAATTGGCCTCTAATATTAAAGCTAGCGGGATTTGCGAAAACAACGCAGGTTTCGAAGTTTAAATGTTTTGCCTTAGGCTCAAACTTAGGATTTTTGGTGTTCACTTAGTGGATTTTGAAATCTAATACACAGCACTACGCTCCACGTGAACAAGAAATAAGAGAACATCATAAATATGTTCTCAATCCTTCGTTTCTATCTCTATATGAATTTGGATCTAATGTGGAAATCTCTAGTTAATTTTCTGGCGTTGGTAAAGCTACCTCATGAGTTACCTGGCAGGGAAGTAGTCCATTCGGGATTTCCTTGTGTGAACCGAACTACCAATTAAGTATACAGGTTCTATTTGTTCTCACCACATTGGCGGAAACAGTGGTGGTAACACTCATTATTATTCTCACTGGTTTATATTCGATTTTGATTTATGCTGCGTTAGTTGCTGACTGTAGAACTTTCCATTGTCCCTGGTTATTGCGGGTCTTGATCATTTATAGCATAAACTCAATTTGCACTTGCATATATTTGAAAACGAGTTATCGGACGTCCTTATAGGTTGCAACGTCTGACATATTAGAGAGTGTCACTTCCAAATTCTTAATGTAGTCTAACGTGACTTTTTGTTAAGCCATCATTTTGACCTCCATGCTTATTTCATTTGTGGGCTCGTTTATGAAAAATAAACGAACTATACAAACGCAGCTCGAAAGCCTTTTACACCGACAAATTTTAGGATTAAAATCACGTGGGATGGTCGTACAATTACCGTGAGGGGTTATATTAATAAATTTTTTCAACCAACGAATAAATTTTTAATATTTTTCCTTGTTTTCGTTCCTGGTGTATTTTTCATTTTTGGTGCTGACTCTTATCATGCATATAGCGCATATTTGTTTTCCGTAAATCGAACATGCCGCCATTTGCTTTTGTATATAAGAAAACCGACACAACATTTTTCTCCATTTTGATGGCAGAGCTATAAGTAAATGCCATTTATTGACCATAATCTGTAGTTATATGTACTAGTTTGAGTGCTTCTGATGATCTTCAGGTATTAACAGGTTTCGCAAGCCCGATGTGCCCAGTTATGAAGAGCCTTCAGTGTACTAGATTCGAGGTCGTTGTTGTAATGAATCCGATAAAATAATTCTATACCAGTCGGGGTACGGACGTTATTAATATACCAAACTGTTTGGGCTCTTGCGTACTTATTTCCCGAGTTTTTAACTAATTGATTTTTCCTTTTCTTCACGATTTTATAACAGTTTTATCATTTATTAAAATATACACTTTAAAGAAAAATTTCGATTTAGCAATCTTTTCTGTTCGCCAGTTTTAATAGAATTGATTTTATTTTTACTTCCAATTGGTCGTTAACTTGTCAATTTTAAATGCTTAATTAATGTAGATGATACTAAAAATTGCCAGGTTAAAGGTACTATTCAAATTTACACTAAGTTAAGTACTAATATTTAATTACATTGAAATAACTGCTTTAATCTAGTACATCTTAAAATTATGATAATGAACATACCTGGATAATTGACAAGTTGTTTTGATTACAATTTGACATTATCACATCTGGAAAAGGTAAGTATAATTATATGTTTCTAATTTACAAATTACAATTAAATTAATATTTTGATGATATTTCCTTTTAATTTTATTTTCTTTTCAGCTATCGAACAATGCCCTTGATCTTATCTCTCGGTATTCGTTAAATGTTTATTTAGCCGCAGGCGATTGAGAATGACCGCTAGATTGTGAGTGAAGAAACTGGTGTGGGGAAAGATTAGTTCGATTAAAAAGCCTATAGTTTGGAGTAGAAACTAGCAAGACTCATGGAACCAAGTAATCCTGAAGTTCCAAGTGCAGCTTTTGAAATAGAGGTGTTGATCACTGTGTGTGGGAAGAAGTGGGTGTTTGCAATTTGCGGAGTATAATGACGGAGTGGCTTGTGTGCGGCGTGGTGTGGGCGAGCACAAATGGCGTGCGCATTGTTGGTGCGACGATACAATTTGTTTTTGTTAAAATAAATTTGTTCATTTCGCTTTGCTTGTATTCGCCGTGAAGTTCTTTTGTTTTCGTTTGAATGTTCCTTTCCACTCTTGTATTGAACACAACACATAATGACAACAAAAACGGTGCATTGTGTCTGCCATAATTGTGTTTTCCTAGATTGTTTATAATTTCTCATATAGCAGTAAACATAACATGCGTAAAGTACACTACCTATACTTTCCATATATGGCACATTCGATTTTGAGAAAAATAGAAAACAATTTAGAGAAAATGTTAACAATTGCAGTCATTCGTTTAAATTCAACTGTTTTGTTTTCATGATGTGTCGTGTTCAATACTAGTGTGGAAAGGTATGTGGCGGAATATAGAATAGTCTCTGTGCGATGGCGGAATAGAATTGTCTCTCTTGATGTCTATGGCGTATGGCGAGTATTGGTGGTGACAAGTAAAATGCGGTTTTCTATGTTCGTTTGTTACTCTCTCTCTCTCTCTCTCAGTCTTCAAATTGTTGGAAAATTTAACTGAAGAATGAAATAATTCTTCTTTTCTCGACGCTCGCCATAGTAAGTCGATGTTGTTTGGACTTAAATATAAATTAATAAATAATAATAAAACCAAATTTGTATTTAATTATTGTTGAGATCTGTTGTGTGAATTAAAGGGATTACGAGACCGGATCACATCAGAATTTACACATTAACATAAAATACGGCAACCATCTTAGTGTGCGCAGTTTGCACTGAGTTTACCAATTGGAGTCGGAGTAGTGCGTACAAATACGATAGCACTCGCTACAGGCCCATGTTCATCATTAGAATATTTTCATTGCAATATTGTAACCGCTGCCGATCGATTATTGAGTGTATAGGTGTTGTAATAGATTCAGGGGTATCTATTTCTTGGGATGTTTAATCAAATCTGTTTAATCAATAAAATTTTAGGGTGAGTTGTTACATTTATATCAAGTCTACGACCTATATACAGAAAATTTCGGTCTTCTGGAAAAGTTTCACTTTTCACTCCTTAGAAGTAGATTTTGGAGATTAAACTAATTCAATATACATATATGTTATTATTTTTTAAAAACTTATAATATCGCCCCAGGTACGATACAATGATTTTAAACGGTTATTCTCCTTTGAAATTTTTTTCTGGGTTAAACTATGTCAATATATTGTTATTAATTTGTAAAATAAATTCAGTACCACCCCCAGTATGATACCATCCGCCTAACGGCTTCCTAAGTGTTTTCCACAACTAAAATACATATTCTCCATAACTGTAAGCCCATTCACTCAACTATACTATTACTTGCCCCCGGGCATGGCTAATAAAGTTCATAAATCAAAACTGTATCAGAGATGTAACAACAATATTTTAATATTATAGTTTGCATTGAATCTTTCTTATATACAATATAAGAAAGAAATCATAAGATATAACGTATATGTAATTCTATAACATAAAATATAGGGGAACATCACAAATATTTACGAGTACATAGCATGTAGTTTCTGTTGTATATTATCTGTTATGCCATTTGTTATGCTTTATGTATAATTCGCTAAGTCAGAGCGAGTTTACAATGTACAGTAGGTAGAATGAATGTAACCAAATCATACTTACCTGGTGTAGAGCTTACCATGATCCACAAGGTGGTTGCTCCAGAGAGAGACCCTTCCATTGCACTTCGGCGGGGTTGACCTTTGCGATTATTCCTAATGTGAATAAGTCGTGCACAAAATTTTTGGTAGTCGGGACTGCGTACGCGCGGTCCCGATTTAATTTGAAAGAAATATAAATTTTACATCCATATGCATGTAGTATTGTAGTTTGTAAAAAGAATTGCTTATTTATGTAGAAGTTGCCAAAAATTTATATGGTTTGCTGTTGCTGATTGCTTCTAAAGTGCTATTCTAAAATCTAGATACTTTCTAAGCAAACTAAACGAGGTCATGGGTGATGCTGCACCAGTTCGTAGAAAAGCTCCAGTTGCACTAATAACTATTTTCATATAACGTTGTACTCGTTGCCCTGGTTGTTATTAAATTTGATTATAAACCAAGTCGGAGCGAAGGCATTAAGGATAATACATACTTTTACTCAAACAACATAAACCATGTTACGGTACGTAATCCGCACAACTAGTTCAAGAATGGGGATGTAAGTAAACAAATAATTGCGTTATTTACTCAATGAAGTACTTGTATAAGTAATACAATTTCAAAGATGATAAAGTATCGCTTACTTTGCGGTTAGTTTAGATTCCATGCGATACATGCAAAACAAGACTATAAAATGCCTATAAAATTGTTAAATAAACACGTGCAGACAGATAAACTATAAAACCGTATAATTTCGCGATACAAGAAGACATACAAATCTTTACGGATAATAGTTATAGATAAGAAACTGCATACCATAACAATATTAACTATTATAGATTTTTCAAATTTTTCTTATCTATATAATCTATAGATACCTTGGTGTATTATTTATAAATAATAAGATGTTTTCAATTAAGGTCACAGACCTTAAGGAATTTAAAAACATTTATATTCTTTCTGCAAAAACTATTAAATTTAGTTATAGTTTTCGTTAGTACACATATTTGTTGAGCACACAAGAAGTGCTAAGTTCTATCATATGTATAGTTTTTATAAGTATTTATATATTTAAATACCACACAACGTATCTATCTCATCATCATTACATGCACGCCATGAGATACATAAAAATTGCATCAATATAACATAAAAATCGAGTGATGATTTAATTGCGGATTTATAATGCTAATCTACTTCAATTTAGTTTTACCGCAGAAAAGCAAACTTTAGTAGATTTTATACAGGAAGATTTGTAGCAATATAACTAGAGATCAAAGTCCGCAATATCTTTTGTCATTGTACGTAAGCAACTAATCTTAATTAACAGTAAAGTAATCGGATTAAGTTGTTTAGGAAAATATGATTAATTCGGTTATAGTTTTGGACGGGTTCGAGAAAATATAAATATGCCGCTCCTGTGAACTGAAACATTAAAAGTTTCGACCTACCTCCAAAAGAAACCAGTATTAAGGTCCGTACGGTATTTAAATGCTTTACAAAAATTAGGAACAAATTTGCAAGACACACAAACAACACAACACTTTTGAATACAATTCAACTAGTAATTTTTCTTTCTTTATTTAGTCACTTATCACTTGTTTGCCAGAAGAGGCCCATTGGCCTGCTCCATTTATAGGTTATTTACTGAATTAGTCTTTGCTGTGGTGTCGTTAATCCATTATTGCATGTGAAGTGTTCCAACATACGATGAAGCTCTTCATTTACATGTTGATAAATACGTTGTCCAGGAATTACTGCAAGTTTTTCATTTCTTCTCGAACCGTATAGGGATATCTAGGTCCCTATGAAGGTCATCATTCCTAATGTACCACGGAGCGTTAACTATACCACGTGGTACTTTGTTTTGAAAAGTTTGTATAATTTTGGTGTTGGTTTTCTTTGTACAGCCCCAGAGCTGTATTCCGTAAGTCCATCCAGGCTTTAGCACCTGTTGATATAATAGCAATTTATTTTCGGTTGACAATTCCGAATTTTTCCCGAGCAGCCAAACATTTTTCGATATTTGATCATAGAATAAGTAGGTAAGAATGATAATTTTCTTGTATTACAATAGCATTAGGCATATAATTGGGTACTGGTTGTGTAAGTTAATCTTTTTAGATTATTAAAATCAAAAACATTTATTTTTCGAGGTCAAACCTCAACTTTATTATTCTACAATAAATTGTTGTGGGCGTATAAAAAAACGAATTAAATTTTAAATAATATTTTATTCACAAAGAATTAATGTGCGACCATTCTGTTTGCACGTCACATCAAGAATAATCTATTACAATCCTCTTTTATATTTTATGGTTTTAGTACAGACTATTTCTATACTGTTTGCAGTGCCATCTATTAATATACAGCAAAATTAAAATTAAAATTCAGTTACTACATTCGGCCATACCTGACGCTCGCCTTGTATTTTTTGTATTTATTATTATTTGTATTTTTTGACAATCGCCTCGATTTGGAATGGCAAAATAAAGAAAATCAAAATAAAAGTTCACATATAAAATTATTAAACTAAATGAATCACATATTCAATCTTTCCATACGGTTTCATGTTGAACGGTGCACTGACTCCTCTGAAAGGTCTGTTCGATATCTGTTGGCCTGGAATGTCTTCACATTGATACCGATCATTCGGCAAAATTTTGGTCACCACATACGGGCCTTTGAACCGCGGCAGTAGTTTCTGGCTTATTCCAGTTTCTACTGAATTATTTTTTAAAAATACTAGGTCGTGAACGTTCAATTTCCTGAGAAGCTTCCTGTCTTATTTTACTCAAGTCTCGGTTGTCGTTATTTAATTCATCGATCAATTGTTGAATTGTGTCGTTTTCAAATTTTTGATTAACACCAAAAAGAAGCATTGATGGGGTATTATTTACACTACGATTGATCGTATTATTAAACCCGAACTCGGCGTTGCTAAGAACTCGAGTCCCAATTTTTCCCATTTTCTGTATTACGGAGTTTATTACGGAGTTTTGCGAGCATTGGAACCAAACTTCGGTTCACTCGTTCAGCCTGACCATTCGACTGCGGTGAGCTGGTTGCGTTGAGCACTTGAATAATTCCTAACTCGTTTAAAAACGTTTTAAACTGGTGGGATGTAAAACAAGTTCCTCGATATGATATGATACGCGTAGGAACACTATAATCTCTAAAATACTTTTTTAAACTATTAATAACCTCATTAGTATTAGTGATCTTTGTAGGATAAAAACGACAAAACTTCGAGAACGCTTCAACCACTACTAATATATAACTATTTGTATTTTTTATTCGTAACTTCAAACGGACCAACGTGGTCTATATGCAATGTATGGAAAGGCTTATTGAACCGATCATACAAATTCATATAGCCTTCTTTTTTACCATCCTTTGGGTTACGAGGGCAAATCAAAAAGTCTTGCAATATCATATGAAAAAAAAGAGTGAGTGAGACAGCCATATTTTTATTTTTCGACATCATCTCCTTTAAGGTTTATACATTTGTCATATCGATCAATTAACTTGCCTAAACCCTCTAAAAAAAAAGATTTCTTTTGCTCCATAAAATATTAATTTACAACAGACTGTACTTCATAGTCACTGGAAAATTTCCGGCCCCCTAGTATTTTTTTCAAATTGGGAAACAGAAACTAGTCACTGGGTGCCAAGTCTAGATTGTACGGTGGATACGGAATTTCCACGAAGCCGCAGTCTTTTAATGCAGCTTGAGCAATATTAACCTTGTGCACTGGTGCATTGTCGTGAAGAAGCAAGATTTTTTTCCTAACTTTCCTTGGCCGTTTTTCCCGGATCGCTTTTTTCAATTTTCGGAAAACCTCTGCGTAATATATGCCTATGATTGTGGTTTTCGGTGGCATATAATCGATTATCAAAATTCCTTCAGAATCCCAAAAAATTGTTGCCAAAACCTTAACAGCAGACGGTTGAGTTCTGAATTTCTTTGGTGGTGGTTCACTACGTTTAATCCATTGCATCGATTCTTGTTTGGATTCCGGATCCCAGTGATGAAGCCATGTTTCATCGCCTGTTATTATGTTATCCAAGAAATTTTCTGGATCTTCTTTGTACATATCTAAAATCGCCTTTGAAGTTTGAACACGCATTTTTTTTTGTTCTGCATTCAACAAACGGGGAACCCATCGCGCACTTACTTTCGACATGTGAAGGTGGTCATGTAATATAGTATATGTGGTACCGTTTGAAAGGGAAAGTTTCCACGCTAACCCTGGAACAGAAATACGCCGGTCCTCCAATACAATAGATTCGGCCAAAATTACGTTTTCATGGCTAATAGCATCTGCTGGCCGACCCGAGGGGTTGTCGTCTACTAATGACTCCCGACCACTTTTGAATAATTTTACCCACCTTGTTACTGTGGCATATGATGGTGCAGATTCGCCGTAAACTTTTGATATATAGTTGAATATATAAATTGCATTTCGTCCATCTTTACAGAAAAATTTAATAATGGCGCGATATTCAATTTCATTCATTTTAAGAAAAATTCAAAACACGTGTTACTAAATTGACAAAAACAAACGAACTGTAAAATTTACATCGAAATGTTCTTCTAGAAGTTTCATCGCGACAAAAAATGGTTTTGAAAAATATATTGTTGTCTCACTCACTCTTTTTTTTCATATGATATTGCAAGACTTTTTGATATACCCTCGTATATACAATACATTTTATACATTTTTTAATTGAAGACATAATTTTATCTTTCATAGACGGGAAATAATACTGTCTGCTTATCTGTTCATGCGTCTTGTTAACTCCGACATGACCCATTTCATGAAACTGTCTGATTATATTTTCCTCCAATGACTGTGGAACACAAAATAAAAACTTATCTCGATCTTTCTTATATACAAGATTGTCTCTAACTATAAAATGTTTACTGTCCCCATTTGTGGACTTCACTGACTCTTTTATACCGGCAATTATGGGATCAGATAATTGATGATAAGAGAGTGTTTGTGACAATGTGCATTCAGTTATGTTCATAACTCCCGGAGCACGACTTAGAGCATCGACATGAGCAATACGAGTTCCATTTCTATGAATTATTTCAAAATTATATTGTTCTAAAAATAAAGTCCATCTTAAAATTTTAGGATTTGATTCCTTCTTCTGAAGTGTCTGCTTCAGAGAATTGCAATCAGTCACAACTGTGAAATGTATTCCATATAAATAAATATGAAACCGCTTAACTGCGTTAACCAAGGCTAACGTCTCTAATCCAAAAGAGTGATATCGGCTTTCAGCATCAGTAGTTCGCTTACTAAAATAAAATACTGGATGGAACTGTCCAGATAATTGCTTTGCAGCAATATGGCACCAAATCCAATTTGACTGGCATCTGTGTGCAGTTCTGTAATTGCTGATGGATTATAATATGCTAAAACCGGTGATTCTAATAATCTGAGCTTCAATAGCTCAAATGTTTTCAGTTCTTTCGATTCAAAACTAAATTTTGCATCTTTCTTTAAAAAATCATACAACGGCTTCGAGACTAATGAAAAATTTAAACGAACTTTTTAAAGAAACTAACTAACCCTAGAAATCGGTGAAGTTCATGCACGTTTTTGGGAATAGGATACGAACGTATAGCATCCACATGCCTTCGCGATGGTCTAATTCCATCATAGCTAACTTCATACCCTAGAAATTCAATTTTGGGTTTCAAGAAATGACATTTTTCTATTGATAGCTCCAAACAATTTCTATGACATAAATCTAACACACTTTTCAAAACTTTGAAATGATTTTCGAGGGTATCGGTTGATATTAATATATCATCGATATAAATAGTTAAATCACCTGATTCCAATAGAGGTTTAAAAACTTCGGCAACAAAGCGTTGAAAAACTGAAGGTGCATTGGATAATTCGAAAGGAGTCCTAACGTATTCGAATTGTCCATCCGGTGTGACAAAAAACGTGTAACGAATCGAGTTTCTTTCTACGGGAATATGGTGAAACCCATTTTTTAAGTCCAGTAGACTGAACACCTTTTTCTCTCTTAACTTCTCAATACAATCGTCCATTACAGGTAAAGGAAAACGATCCTTCAATGTGATTTTATTTAATTGTCGGTAATCAACACACAGTCGATGACCACCATTTTTCTTCGCTATTAAAACTATGGGACTTGCATAATCACTATTACTTTCCCTCACGACACCCTGCTTTTGCAAGTCGGTTACCATGTTTCGTACGACTTCGCATTCCTTCCACGATAATTTGCGTGGAGCTGAGTAAACCGGTTGATCGGACGTCAATACAATTTTTAATTCATGTCTGACCTCAGGTGTCTGTACCTTTGGTTTGGAAAAATGATTGTCTAACATTTGTACTAATTGCTTCTCAATCTCAAAGTTACATTTCGACTCGTTTGAAAATGGCCCTACATCATAAACATAATCTTCACATATCTGCGAATCGAAATCATTCCCCAAAATTTCGTCAAACAAAGCTACCGTTGACATATTGATTCCATCTTCATTATTGCCGTTTGATTCGAACAAAACCTTCAGAACACTTGAACCGCCCAATGTTAGCTTCTTAGATTGTTGCAAAAATTCACGTCCAATAATGCAATCAGGATTCATGGTTTCGTCAGGTACGATATAAAATCTACAATTATAAATTAAATTTTCAATTTGACAATTAATATTTAAATAACCTAAAATATTTAATTTAGCTCCATTAATTCCTGTGTAGCTGATATCGTCCTGATACGGAGACAACGTCACATTTGGAGGAATATGATGATATTTTAATAAATTAATAGGACTGCCCGTATCAATTAATGCGGTTGCAACCCTAGAACCCTCTGCGAACTTCAATTCGATGATAGCGGTGAACTTTTCAATTTTTGTGTCAATCAGTCCTACTTTCTTTGATCGAGCGCGTGTACAGTACAATGATGTATATCCTGGTTGCTGACACGAATCACAAAACCGTTTTGATGGATTAGGACACTTTGTAGCGATGTGTCCATACTCGTTGCAATTATAACATCTTAATTTTGACACAACTGCTGGCTTCTGTTGTGTTTTGCCAGATGGAAAATTATTCAACTCTCGCTTTTTGATTTCCAGTTCAGTAGATATTGCTCTATTCGGAATTTGATGCTTCTGTGTGGATACTATTGTTGAACTACTAAGTCGAGAATATGCCGAATACCCATCGTGTTCACGAAGAACATGCAAAAGATGATCTGAATTTGTAAACCGATTTAGGGCTAATATTTTTGACATTTCAGGATTGCGTAAACCAGATATCACGTATTTAATTATCGATGAATCTTTCAGGTTACCCATTCGTCCAAGCTGCCTGATCTCGTAAAAATCCGGTTTCTTATACCGTGACGACATTTTCGAATGAAGATCTGCTTCATCCATATAACATCCGAATGACTTAATCAAACTGTCGGAAAAATCTTGCAAAGATTTCAATAGTGTTTCTAAATCATAAAACCATGATTTAGCTGGTCCCTTAAGGCGGAGAGTTGCATAGTGAACTGCTTCGGTGTCACTCCAGTCATATACAGCTCTTAAATATTCTATGCGTTTCAGCCACTGTACTGCGTTCATTTCATTTTTACCACCCGGATTATACTCTGGTACTATGTTCTCTACTTCTGACGGATATAAGTAATGTGATGTGGTGCCACGCTGATTTTGACCGTTAACACGTTGTACTAACACTTCCTTTTGCAACTGAATGATTTCTAGTTGTTGTTGCAAAATCTGCCGATGAATATCTGTACTTGAGATATTTGGTTGAATACAGTCTTGATTAACACTGATGGGTTAACATGTGGTAACGGCACTGAATTCTGAGTACCGTGTGTCGGCACATGTTGCCCATAATAAGTGAGGTTAGGTTGCATAAACTGATGTGTTTGTTGCTGTGGCAAATACGATTGCTGATAATTCGGTGATATTTGAACCGGCTGCAATTATTGATAATTGGAAGACACTTGCGGTAATGGATCATCTATTACTGCAGACGATACTTGCACTGGATGTACACTGTGTGGTAGACTGCCCACACGTGGTTGGAGGTTATAATTTTGGTTAAATAGCATTGTGGGCATATCCAAAATTGTTGAATCATTCCGGATTGTTGACTGCAATTCCAGATAGATAGGCGTTAAAGGCCTCTCGGTTGAAAATACCCTCCGGGGCTCACCATTGATGACTCACCCTTTCCGTTTAACCAACTCATTTTCACTGGAGTAGTACAAAACTACGTACGTAAAACGTTCACTAATTTACTGAATCACTGAGATAACTGGGATCACTGGGATCCCACTTCTGATTTTGTTGTGGGCGTATAAAAAAAACGAATTAAATTTTAAATAACATTTTATTCACAAAGAATTAATGTGCGACCATTCTGTTTGCACGTCACATCAAGAATAATCAACAATTACAACCCTCTTTTATATTTTATGGTTTTAGTACAGACTATTTCTATACTGTTTGCAGTGCCATCTATTATTATACAGCAAAATTAAAATTAAAACTGAGTTACTACAAAATTTACAACTGAATTCTTATTCTAAGTTTCTACATAAGGTAAATTATATTATTTCATAACGAAAATGCTTATTATACTTATTAGAGGAAAAATACGAAAAACCAGCCCGAAAACACCTTTTCAATTTTGGGTGTATTTCTTTACTAAATTAAATACTATCCCGAAAAAAATAATTGATTATGCAAGAAAAACGAGAATTTGATTGATTTAAACATTTGTATTTCTCAAGTTTAAATAGAATTAGATTTTACAACAACATTCGCATACTAAAACATTAAAATTGGTTTCTGTTGATGTGTTGTTGAAATAATTTTTCGGCGATATCTTTTGGCTGAAGAATGTTGATCAACGGTGACGTATTTATCTACTTTCGGCTGAGAAAGCGAATACACTATCTGCATTATCGACTTTTTTGATTTTTCGGCTGGAAACTTTCGGCTAACTGTAATAGTATGTTCACTGGCGCTCTAGTTGCGTAATAAGAAAAGTGGTGTTGTAACTTCATGTTGCTTATTCAATAAGTCAAGCCAAATACTTGGATTGGCAAATGAAAGTAAATGATATCAAAAACAGTTTAATACTGCTTGACAGTAACGTGAAGCTACTTGGTTTGAAAATCAACAACAGCAAAACAAAAGTGTTATTAACAACACGAAGCATCACGGGCCACAACTTTGATAACGTGGAAGGTTTAAAATATCTCGGCTCAATTATAACATCGGCAGATAGTATAAAAGCCCGCATAGCAGCCAGGCATCGTGTCTTTTATGCAGAATCGAATCAAATTGTAGCGATCAAAATATCTCTCGCAGTCGTTCAAACTAGCAGTTCATAAAGCACTAATAAGACCTGTGCTAACTTGTAGAAGTGACAGTTGAACTTTGACCAACAATGATTGTCGGTTACTTTCTATTGATGAAAGATAGATTGTTCGATCCCGTTATGAATGCGAACAAGGAGTACCGGATTCGTATGAATCACGAATTAAACCGTCTCCTTGAAGGCTGTGAAATTATCGGATTTATTAAACCCCAGGATCACCGTGAACGCAGCAAAATCCCTTCATGGGAAACCTACACACAGAGGAGAGTGAGAGAGAGAGAGTTCAAAATAGTAATCTCCGGACTCTGAAGTCTATTTTGTATTTCTCTTCTTATATAATGAATAATGTTCTATATCCACGTATACTTACTTTTTTAAGGCTATGTACAAGCCAATTTGTCACTCTATATAATTGAGTGATTAAATTATAGCCTGTATAAGACGAATGCCACAAGAATTACATTATCAAAGAAAATATAAAATAATAAATTATGTAAGAAAATTAAAAAGAAGTTGAAGACCAGAAGTTGAAGACATATCGTTCGAACGTGTAGTACCATTAATGGCATCAACCACTTTGTTTACAAATTACACGGAAAATGGGTTATACATTCATTATCATCGCGGGGTTATTAAAGCAAAATGCAATTAATACGAAGCGTACACAAAAGTTATAAGACGTTATAAAATCAATAAAGAAATAAAAAAAAACTTATAAGATATGCCTCTTTGTGTATTGTATAAAGCATACGTAAATTGTACCCAAAATAATATCGAACAAAAAAAAATACAGTTACGCGTAAAATTTAAGTATACGTAATTTATGACCGGTTTTGCAGATTACGGTATGGATTATTCCTGCGCATCGTATTGTTTAAAAATTAGCTACAAGCGGTTTCGATCTTCAGCTTAGTTCGTATATTGAGATAATAATACTTTAAACAGGATAACTTTGATATCCTTACTCACGCCCTATTTATCAAGAATGATTGTAGTGCGACTAGTTTTACGTTACCATATTATTGAAATGCATTAGCCAACAAATAGTAAAACAACTCGGCTAATCTGAAACCGGTTTCCAATCATATGTATAGCAAGTAAATTGAATCTAAATATAGATCGAGATGGTGTGGCCTTACAATCGCTTTGGATATCTACAGAGCTTTAGGCAAGTTATATAGCATGAAAATCAAATTTGTAATCTAATGTGGTGAGATGTATTTGAATTCATAAACCAAACACCAACTGGATAATACACATTTTAAGGATTCAAGAGATTAATGTAACACCATCACAATGCCGGTTGAAATTTATCCGATTTATCCTTTATCACTACAGAAGGAGGTTTCTCTTAATCGCTTACTAAAAACATTTCACAAAACAATTCGCATAATCATTCGCTCTCCCCAAACCATAATTTACCGGATTGTCATTCTGTTTTCATTCAACTTTCCGTTCAATTAAGGTTACCCAATGGCACGGGAACTTGTTGCTGCAAGTATGGAGAAGCATTGTGCTGCTGAATCCGGGTAAAAACTAAACGTCCCAACTGCCCTAAAACTGGGTGTTCTAGGTGTTCTGGGCGAGTCGTGGAGGTCATCTACCATTAAACAGCACTCGATTAGTTTACAAGTTTTAACTAGTAGCTTTTTCTTATCTGCGTGCAGCTTTATTTTGCAGTAAAAAATTAGCTGGAAAAAAAATTGGAACATGTAAATCGTGCATTACGAATTTCGATTCAAACTTATTTTGACAAATTGTCAATGAAAACAAGAAAAAATAGATAGTACGACTTTTTTCTCGAATTTATACATGTGGACGACTAAAATAACAACAAAACGTCGACAACTCAAAATGCTTTAAATAAAAAGGCCTTTTGACTTCATTTATCGTAACTCGTAATGCTTACATAATTCGATCCGATAGCCGATACATTTTTTTCGTTTTTTTATTTTCTCTACCATTCACAGATCGTTATTTGTCCATCTATTTTTTTTGACGTGAATAAATCTTTATTTTTGCTTTCATATAGGGAGGCAATCCAAAAAACTGTTGATAACGAAATACGTAGATACAGTTTGACGCTCCAGTTATTTACCTATCATCTACATCCAAAATTTAATTACACCTCTCGATAGCTAAAGGATGAAAGATTTCGTTACGATGAGTGGGGACTGTGACGCATCGCTTGCGGTGGAGAGGTAAGCACATCCATTTTGATGTTTTCCGTTCGTATTGAACTCTGTATTTTCTTCACCGATTGAAATAGGATTGGAAATAGGATTCTTAAATGATTGTTGAAAGAAGTTCTGGAATATGGTCACCTGAGGCGGAGCTCGAGAAGAAGTTCTGGAATATAGCCACCTGGGACGGAACTCGGCCATTTCCTAACCGTATATGATGGGATTGGGTAAGTTGCGTGGAAATAGGATTCTTAAATGATTTTTGAAAGAAGTTCTGGAATATGACCACCTGGGGTGGGACTCGATGGATGGAAATAAGATTCTTAACTAATTTTTGGAAGAAGTTCCGATTACGATGGGATTCATAAAATATAAATTTCATAAAATATACGTAACAAGTGCGTAATTTTACAATTAGTTACGAAAATGTCGTTGCTAGAAGAAGATCGTAAATTAATTTATAAATTTTGTCAGGAAAACCCGGACAAACAAAAAAACGAAATGTTTCACTACTTCAAGGATCTTGGAGTCAAAAAATCGTTTATCTACAAAACAATTAAACAGTTTTCGAATAAAAAACCTGTGGAAAGGAATCCCGGCTCTGCTAAAAAATGTCAACTTCAAGATAGCTATAAAGTTCGAATGAAATTGAAAGATGAATTGGTGGGTCGAACCGCAAAATCGTACAGACAGCTGAGTAAAAAATATCAGGTTGGCCCAAAACTGTCAAGAAATATTTACAAGGTATGAACATACATTAAAAATCTAAAAAGTCGGCACCAGCAACTACAGCCAAACAAATAGCTACAATCAACTCTAGATTTAGAGTGCTTTCCCAAACACAACGCTGCTTCTTCAGCTTATAAATGTGTGATGGATAATGACCCCAATTATAATTGTCGTATCGTTTTACAATCGACACGACTCGGTGTTGTCGTCTCGTTTCTCATTTGGTAATATGTAACAATAACGAAACGACATATTAGTATTGCCACACGAATACTAAAATAATGATATGGGTTTGTGAATTTTTCAGCTAAATTAGCAATTGTGAACTTTATTTAGTGTAAATACGTATGAAACGTCAAAGTGTCAAAGATTTGTATACATTCGTATTTATACTTATTACAAATAAATACACATTTCTTTTTGATAATCATAGTATAAATAAATTTTAATAAAATCAGCTAATTTTTATCAAATTTATTTATTAACTTACATTTTACAACATAATTTTTAATAGATATGAACAACATCAGCCCTAGTCGTCAACTAAAATATCATCGACAGAAAATGGCGATTTTACGACAAAGGGCGATTCACAATCGAATACCAATTTTTGTCGTCGAAAAAATATCGACACGACAACGACAATTATAATTGGGGTCAATGAAACTTATTTCACTGTTGAAAGTAATGAATGGCAGCAAAATACTACTACGAGTCTCTTGATCACGAAGCACCAGAAAAAAATAATTTTGTTCATAAGACTAAGTTTCCAGGTAAAGTTATGTTGTGGTTGGCTATTTGCGAACGTGGTGTCAGCGACCCACTTTTTTCAAAAGTGGTTTGGCTGTTAATACGCAAACATACACTAACAAAAGTTTACCTGTTTCAACAATTTACTAGCTGACCTGTGACTGAATAATCAGTCACGTGAATACATTTTGTTGAATTTTTGGTTAAGAAATGTTAAAAAGATTTTTTAAGATGTAAATTTGATGTACATTTATCAAAAATAAAGTAAATTCATATACGAGGTTAATTTTTAAATCTTAAACGGAAAGCATGCGCTCAAATGCACACAGTAAGACTTACGTGTCAAGTCAAATATTCATATCTCAAACAGGAAGCGTGCGGGATCACATGATCACTTACGCACCCAAATTAAATATTAAAATCTCAAAAGGGAAAAGCACAAAATTGCTGAGGCAAACTTTAATCTAAATATATTTAATAAAAAAATGTACAAAAGGATAATAAAATAGTAAAATACATTACAATTTACATGCACAGAATCTCTTCAAAAAATACATTCTTTGTTGTGATGCGCCCATCCCGATCAGCTGATTGATCGCTTGTCTCAACGATAAACACCTTGAGTCCGTCAAATGAGCGGCATCGTGAAAAGGCCACATACATCTGATCATGCGTAAATACGAGGGCCAGCAAGTACACTCCTACCTTCTTCAAGCTTTAACCCTGACTCTTGTTGATGGTTATGGCGAACGCGAGCTGAACCGGAAATTGAAGGCGAGACATTTTAAATGAGAAGATGCCTTCCGAGGGTGAGAGCTTAATGCGTGGGATGAGAACGCGCTCGCCTTTTGAGAAGCCAGTCAACACCTCACATTCCAGAATGTAGCGGTTTATTTTTGCGACGCGCATGTGTGTTTCATTGATTCGACCCTTGCTAGTGTTTATAGATTCCTCATCAAACGAACGATCTCGTTTACCTTTAGCGGGATGGCATGGCGCGGCAATCCGGACCCTTCAATCTTGTTGAGCAACTCGACGGGTAGGCGGAGTTCCTCATGCATGTCGTCACTCTCAAGTTTATCAGCACTATGTTTGACTTCTTGTTCGTCGGGCAGAAGGTCAAGCACCTGCTGATTGATAAGCGCGCAACCATCATTCTTGGGTGCAAGGATAGTGCGCTCCTCAATGGTTCCCTTGACTGGTGTTGTGTTGATGTCACCATACACGAAATCGATCACACTTTGAGGAAGTCTGCCGGAAGTGTGATTGAGTTGGTTTGAGCATTGCCATTTCCAACAGAAAGCAAATATTACTCAACCTCGTCCTCACGCAAGTTCGCGCGCGTCCCGCCTTCAGGAAGTCACCACACATGAGGATGATTTTCCCAGCTAATGGAACAACCACTACCCGTCAATGATTGTGAGCGGACAAAAACGATTTTACGCGCACAAAAACTTGGAAATTTTCTGAAACCACCTGAGGTACCCATTTTGGGTACTTTCCGGTGGAATTTTTCCGATTTTTCTAGCCCACGCACAGCGCAATATTTATGTCGACCTACCCTGAAATAATCAAACGGATCGGATCATATTTAGGGGTCATTTTAGGGTTGAATATGAAAAAAATTAAGAGTTTCATATAATAGATAGATAGAAGATAGATAGAAGCTGACCTGTGACTAAATAGTCAGTCAGGTGAATACATTTTATTGAATTTTTGGTTAAGAAATAATTTAGAAGATCTTTTAAGATGTAAATTTGATGCACTTTTTTCAAAAATAAAGTAAATTCATATACACGGTTAATTTTTAAATATTAAATAGATAGAGTGTCATGACAAAATTGTATTTTTACACTCACAACTACTAGTAAAACCAAAATGTATGTAAAATCATTTTATGTTCTCTGTTTTGTTTAATTGAGATTCATTTACAAATTTTCTACTCATTTTGTCATCACAGTGTGTCATCACAAAAACATCGGCAATTTTAATAAATTTTGTCAGTGTCACGGTACACTGAAAAAAATATGTACACACATGGACTGAAAACCTACATTAACACTATGAATAGTTTATAAAAATTCCTCCGATGCAAGTTTTCGTTAATCTAATGAATCGCAATTCATTAATATTATGAAAAATTAGATTTAAAAAATTTCGTTGAATATGAAACCGACATAATATTAAAGAAATGAAACAGTATGTAGATGCAGTAATTAATACTATTAATTAACAAGTTATTATCCCGATGAACAAATTAGAGAATTTTGAAGAATTATTACATTAATATAATAAAATCTTGGCAACTTTTTCGTAAATATTAGCAAAAGAGCGAAAACAATTTAAAGAAGCAATGCATGTCATTAATGTATAATTTCGTTTGAGATATGAAGAATTAGAGAATATATATATATATATATATATATATATATATATATATATATATATATATATATATAAATATATATATATATATATATATATATATATATATATATATATATATATATATATATAATATATATATATATATATATATATATATATATATATATATATATATATATATATATATATATATATATATATATATATATTATATATATATATATATATATATTATATATATATATAATATATATATATATATATATATATATATATATATATATATATATATATATATATATATATATATATATATATATATATATATATATATATATATATATATATATAGTATATCGAGAACAAGAGAGAAATGGAGAAAATAAAAACGAATGTGTTATAAATATATTTTTTAATCCAATTTGTTTTTATCAAAACATTAAAACAATATAATTTGGTAGTCTTCTTTAAATAATAATAATTATAATATGCGACACATACTTAGTTCATATTTTTTTGTATTGTTAGTAAATTTTAATTACAGAAATTTATAATGAATAAATTTAATCATATTATTTCTAGCATTTACTGGGCGATTATTGTGTGCTGTTATATTTGAGGCCTAATAATTCAAGTTGTGGCTTTCTTAGTTAACTAGTTGTTTTCTATTATGACAATAATTTATATAAATCTTGTTCCACATACATATATGTGTATAAATACATTTTCACAGTTAAATAATAAGCAATTTTCATAAAAATTTAATTCAGTTGTTAATCTTATGATCGATAATAATTTAAATACTGTACACAAAATGGAAAATATTTACATGGCCTTAAGCTCCTCAAGCATGAAACTAACTTTTGGAGATTTAGGTTTTACTGTTTTTGCTGATTTATAAAAGTACAATTGAACAAAATTCCAAAAAAATTCGGCCTCTTTCGGATATTCTAAATTATACAAAAAAAATGATTTGTAACAAATATCTAGAGCTCGTAAAAAGTTATTAAAGGGTAATTTAACTACAAAAATAAAATATTTTTCGATGAATTTTATATCCCCAATTGCTAGAATAAATGGCTGAATGCATTCTAGTTTCTGCTTCAAAAAATTTAAGTGATCCTCAGCCTGCTGAGTGTTCCCGATGAAGACCATAGATTCTTGTGAATCTTTGATAGTGACTTTTGACACAATTTTTTTTCCAACATTGTCTTTTTTTACCACTTTATGTGTAGGTACAAGGTACCCGTGAATACACCAAAACAGCTGTAGAGTTGCAATATCTGCAGAAAATAAAATAATAAAAGAAGAAAGTTAATCCAAATTATTTGGAAATGTGAATATTTCAATAAGTTACCTTTATGGAAATCTCCCTCTTTAATTTCATCTAAAATTAGTTTTATTTCTGGCGATTGAATTTTTCCGGATTTTAAGAACTTTAATATCTTTTTAAAATTCATCTCCCAATCTGTCATCACATCCGAACTGAAAGGATGAACAGCCTTAAAATCTATGTCAATCTAAAGAAAGAAAACGATTGATAAGATTTTTTTAAATTAAAAATATATAATAAAAACTATTTAATTTTAACAATAAGAATAAGGTTTAAAAAAATACGGATAATTCTGACAAAAGCTTTATGAACGTGAACGTATTGTCAATTTAAGTCAACATAACGGAAAAAACATTAACTGTTGATTACTCGCTTTCGTAATTCTTGCTCAATGCAAATTCTGCCTACTACTTCCTAATATCTTATTTCTAGAATATTGCTAAGGAGCGAGGGTACAAAAATTGTAATCTATGAAAACTATTTGTAAGTAAGTCCCGAGACACAATTAATCAAGCACAAATGCTTTAGTTAAAACAGGCTACCAATATGATTTTAGTATACTTACTAGATGGTACCCGTTTGGTTTCTTATACTCCGGCCATTTATTAAAAAAATTTTGTAGTGACGTTAGCTGGTTTTGAATTTGTTTTATTCGATAACCGCTACAAGCCTGCCAGAGACTGTGGAAATCATCTGCACTAAGATTATCGAACTTCAAGCTTTTAATGCATGATTCGGCGTCCACTTCAACATCTTTAACTGAAAGAATTAAATTATAAAAAATATGCTCAGATTTACACCTACTTCAATCACAACTTACTGATTTTATTATTTTCGTGTTCTACCTCCGAGTTTATTTTCGATTTTAACAAATTGGTTTTGTGTTTTAAGTTTCCAAATTTGTTATATATTCTACCCCGTTGGCCAGTGCGATAAAATTCTTTTTTTTCTCCGGGAAAACGTTCTATGATCTCTGCTTCTATTCTCCGACTAGTTGCTAAATCCAGATGAATATTATTTTCTTCAAAGTACGTTGCGACAATATTAACAAGCATAGTTCGATGTACCGGTTCTAATTTATTAAAATTTTTAAAATATTCTGCGATCAATTTTCCTTGAGGCTTTGTATATAGTATGTGTCCAAATGACGGTCCGACTGATTTCTTTTTGATTTTATCGACGTTTTCATTCCGTGGTGAAATGCACGAAAACAAATTATTAAACAGTTGACGACAACTATCATCGAAACATCTTATTGAACTATGATCCTTTAAATTGTGTGTTTGCTTTAAATGATGAATAAGCATATCAAGGGTTATAAAACATTCTTTGCAAATAAAACAGTGCATTATGGATAACCTTGCTTTTTAATTTGTTTCAAATTTGCAAAACTCTAAATAATAATGAAAATTGTAAAAATTTCTAAAAATTAATAGACTCATTAAAAAATTAATTTATAAGTTTAACTTTGGCAAAGTAGCAATTCTAATAATTTTTGTATTATTTGGACCTCGCACTTAACAGCAAATATAACAGCAACTTTACATGCAAATTAAAATTTAATTTACGCAGCGTTTTCCATTAGACTTTTGCTGCTGAGGAATTTTCATAGTAGCAGAAAATCACGCTAATTCGCTAACACAAATATCATTTAAAAAAAGTTTAAAATGTTTATATAACATGTCATGGAAACCCGTGCGATAAATTAAACAATAATATTTAGAATGTCACTCTACGCAAGATATACTACAAATCTACAATTATTTATAATGATTTTAACATTCTCTATTTCAACAGAAACACAAATATTCTTTGAAAATTTAATTTCGTATTAATAGTAAAAGGAATTAAGAATTTTTCCATCAAAACTTGTGAAAATAATAATTTAATCTACCAAAATCTACTTCAATGCCAACACCGTTTTCATTTATACCGTTATTCCATAAGTATATAGAAAAAAAATCACAAATCTAGGGCTCTTGTTTGTGGAAAACAAAAAAAAACATTAATTTAAATTTATACCAAACCACACAAACTTATCATTAATTTCAGGTGACACATTATACATTTTAATTTAAAATCACACAAATTTTACACCGCCATTGAAATGCAATACTTATAAAAAAGCGTGAATCCTGAATTCACTGATCAAAGTTAATTACACTGTACACACAACACATATATGGGTTTAAATTATTAAATACATACCTGTAATCAATTAGCGCACAATATATTTTTATTATTTAATAAATTTTTATTATTAAACCTTTTTATTTTTCACTTATAATTTTGTTGTCCTACAACACATCGAAAATATCGACCGTTCTAATAAAATTTCTAGTAAATAATGAGCAGCCTGCCCACTGCCGATTTATTTCTCTTCTCGGTATTACCGTTATTATTTTAACGATTCATAAATATTATGTAAAAAATCTTGCACCGGCGAATTCGATCGTGCAATTGATGAACAATTTCTTGCTGCATGTCTTAGGTGACCATTACACGAATGAGTTTTTGAAGAAAATTCAGGTCTTTCGGAACTAGTCGGGCGGCAACGCGTTTCATGCCCAACCAATGGTGTACAATAGTATATAATGCGCATGATCGTAGATTCAATATAAACATATTTTGTCATGGCATTCTGGCGTCGTGACAAAATTTTGCTGAAAACACCTGAGGTACCCGTTTCAGGTACTTCCCGGTGGAATTTTTCCGATTTTTCTAGCAAAGGCACACCGCTATATTTATGTTGACCTACCCTCAAAAATTTAAACGGATCGGATCATGTTTAGGGGTCATTTTAGCGTTGAGTTTGAAAAAATTAAGCGTATTAATATAATAGATAGATAAATATCATAAAAATAATAAAGCGATTTTTTGACCTGATTTGGCATCCTCACATTACGCCAATGCAACGTTATTCGGTTTACGTTAACGCAGAATCGATTTTATCCCTAAAGACTATAACTCACCAAATTGTTTCACAACTAAGGCCAATTGAATTTTTTTGGGAATGGTATACAGCAACGAATATTGTGTCAAAAACGTTGAATGTTTAGTGTTGTTACTTGAACAAAAGCGAATGGTGGAAAATGAGCATCTGTTTCGATCTCTTTTCTCTTGGCTGCGTTCAATTGCTTTTCTTGTTCTTTCGGGCGTAATTGATTTGCCCGATGAACCGAAAAGTGTAATTTATTTTGAAGATGAATTCATTCCCGAATAGGAACCGCCATGCACGTATGCGGTGCCGCCACAGCCTAACGTATTATCATAATATTAACGGTAAAGGTGTGCCGCAACTGTTACACTGGCTCAACGAGGCATTAAAATTTACAACAAACTTTTGGCACCGGTTAACGGCGGGAAGACGCCCAACGATCTTACGGTTAAAGGCGGTAAGACGCCCAATGAATTTATGATCAAACACGGGAAGAAGCCCAACAGTTATGGACTTGCGGGCAAGGACGCCGCCACAGGAGGACCTAACTGAAGGTCAAAAGGTACCATTTTTTTTATTTTTATTTATTTGAAAATTGAAAAAATATGAGTTTAAAT
This sequence comes from Nephrotoma appendiculata, assembly GCA_947310385.1. Taxonomy (NCBI): domain Eukaryota; kingdom Metazoa; phylum Arthropoda; class Insecta; order Diptera; family Tipulidae; genus Nephrotoma; species Nephrotoma appendiculata. Next base: position 42,630,003 of record OX371224.1, read on the forward strand.
TGATTTGCTTTATTTTTTCGCTACACAATTTATTCCAGGTCAATCCTATTTAAGGTCTTCCTTCCTCCTCTTATTGTTGGTGAAAATTATTTAAATAAAAGTTGTACTGCGATTTCTTTCGGTATTCGGTTTTATTTTTCTGCTCACGGCCTCGATTTATGATTCAGTTATTATTCTGGTTATTTTACCATTTTTTTTTTTTGTAATAAGATTAATTACTAATTTTTCGGATTGGTATGATGAGGGTAAATCTTATTTCGTATCGATTCCATAGTTACATGCTGGGCTTGACTTCCCGTCATCCCTTGGCAGGACATCCACATCGTCGGAGTCGCGAGTTCAGCGCAAAAACTACATGGTCTCCAAGGAGCACTCCGGCAGTTTCAAGCTGTCGGAGTGTTGATTGTGGAAGATCCGTGTTCCTGGGTGGACTCAACCGGTTATTATTATATTTATCTTATTGTTCCACAAGTTTCAGCTGACGGATTTTGGTGCAGATTCAATTTATTTTCAGTTTTTGATTCAGTTTATTTTTTCTGTTACACGGTGTAGGCCAGGAGCATGCTCACGATCCAATATCTTGGGATCAAGTCGACAAAATCATCGTGAGAGAGGCCTTCGCATGTTTGCATGAAATCTGCGGAATGATTCTTGAACCATCTCGTAACGTAATATTCGAGCAAGACCCATTCTCTATGAAATATTATTAAAATAATTATTTAGATTTTAGGTAAATTATTAATATTTATGATTTAATTGTTTTATTTATTGACGTATTGAATTTGTGATATTGACTAGGCAAAAACTTATTATTTTGTTGAATTCAATTATTTGTTCTTCCATTTTTGTTTATGGGAAAAACAACGAAAATGTCGAAACCAATTGTGGTGTTACTTTGGGAAATATTATTCCTATTCGAATAGGAATGAAATTCCAAACGATTTTATTTTATACTTTTATCGGTTTGTATAAAAATTTAGTAAAATCAACTAAGCATGCGATTTACTTTTAGTGGTATATCCTCTATTAGATCGCAAATTAATTATTTGCGACCAGAAATATGGTTACTAGATTTATTTTTCCATGCCAATTCTCACATTTTTTTAAATTTAAATTTGTTTTGCGATTATAGAGTAGAAATCTTCGAAAAGACTGCTACGCATTTTCCTATGTCGCTGTATTTGTATGTATTTCTACTTAACAATCGCAAAAAAAAATTAAATTTAAAAAAGATGTGAGAATTGGCATGGCAAAATAAATCTAGTAACCATATTTCTGGTCGCAAATAATTAATTTGCGACCGAATAGAGGATATACCGTTTATAAAGGGTGATTTTTTTGTGGTTAGGATTTTCATGCATTAGTATTTGACAGATCACGCGGGATTTCAGACAAGGTGTCAAAGAGAAAGATGCTCAGTATGCTTTGACATTTCATAATGAATAGACTTACTAACGAGCAACGCTTGCAAATAATTGAATTATATTACAAAAATCAGTGTTCGGTTCGAAAAGTGTTTCGCGATTTACGTCCGATTTATGGTCTACATAATCGACCAAGTGAGCAAACAATTAATGCGATTGTGACCAAGTTTCGCACTCAGTTTACTTTATTGGACATTAAACCAACCACACGAATGCGTACAGTGCGTACAGAAGAGAATATTGCGTCTGTTTCTGAGAGTGTTGCTGAAGACCGTGAAATGTCGATTCGTCGCCGTTCGCAGCAATTGGGTTTGTGTTATTCGACGACATGGAAGATTTTACGCAAAGATCTTGGTGTAAAACCGTATAAAATACAGCTCCTGCAAGAACTGAAGCCGAACGATCTGCCACAACGTCGAATTTTCAGTGAATGGGCCCTAGAAAAGTTGGCAGAAAATCCGCTTTTTTATCGACAAATTTTGTTCAGCGATGAGGCTCATTTCTGGTTGAATGGCTACGTAAATAAGCAAAATTGCCGCATTTGGAGTGAAGAGCAACCAGAAGCCGTTCAAGAACTGCCCATGCATCCCGAAAAATGCACTGTTTGGTGTGGTTTGTACGCTGGTGGAGTCATTGGACCGTATTTTTTCAAAGATGCTGTTGGACGCAACGTTACGGTGAATGGCGATCGCTATCGTTCGATGCTAACAAACTTTTTGTTGCCAAAAATGGAAGAACTGAACTTAGTTGACATGTGGTTTCAACAAGATGGCGCTACATGCCACACAGCTCGCGATTCTATGGCCATTTTGAGGGAAAACTTCGGAGAACAATTCATCTCAAGAAATGGCCCGGTAAGTTGGCCACCAAGATCATGCGATTTGACGTCTTTAGACTATTTTTTGTGGGGCTACGTCAAGTCTAAAGTCTACAGAAATAAGCCAGCAACTATTCCAGTTTTGGAAGACAACATTTCCGAAGAAATTCGGGCTATTCCGGCCGAAATGCTCGAAAAAGTTGCCCAAAATTGGACTTTCCGAATGGACCACCTAAGACGCAGCCGCGGTCAACATTTAAATGAAATTATCTTCAAAAAGTAAATGTCATGGACCAATCTAACGTTTCAAATAAAGAACCGATGAGATTTTGCAAATTTTATGCGTTTTTTTTTAAAAAAAAGTTCTCAAGCTCTTAAAAAATCACCCGTTAATATGTCATAACAAATATTTACGAAAATGTTTTATTTTTCAGATTAATTTAGCATCGAAGTTCATTTTTTGTATCGTTGATTTATGTTATTTGATTCTTTATCCTTTATGCGATAAAAATACTACATTACTCCCAGAGTGACAACTCATAAAAATAAAATTATTTTATTAATTAACCGGGCGGTGAACATTTGAACTACACGAAGAATGGAATAATTCCAATCCTACTTTTCGGGGCAATGAAATTATTATTCATTCTGGATTGAAATTTATATGGAATTGTTGTTGTAATATTCCCAAAGTAAGACGCTAATATGAACTTAGACGATTTAAATTTTGTTTTACTTTTATGTGATAATGCCTTGACCTGTGAGCAGCAAAATTACCCGGTTGGAAATTTGTTAACATGCATGTGTACACACGGCAAGTGTAAGACATGTCGGAGTAGTATGTACTCGATCGGCTACCTAGCAAGCAAGCAATTTGCTGGCCGAATACCTGACTACTCAATCAATTTTATCAATTAGTTAAAAAGTTATTCAATCAAAAATGGCCGTTTAAATATTTATAGACAAGCTAAATATTTCGACGGAACAAAATATATTTAATCAAGTTTGCGTTGATTTTTTTCTGATTGTGAAAACAAATTTCATCTTTCTCACATTCCGAATATTCCGGACGTTCCGAACATGACATATTTTGTTTTTTTATTCATTCCATTCTTTCTATTCCTTTTTTTTGTTATATTTTTATTTATTCTAGACGTTCGGAACGTATTCTTTTCGTACTGGATGAAAAAGTAGAACGAAAGGAATATTTTTAATCTTAGTCGCCATATTCTTTGTTTTGAAGGGTTGTTTATTTGTTTTTTAATGTAGTACATACACAACACTGTAAATAATAGACAACTAAAAAAATGACTGTCAAATATCTATTCCATTCCTTCCAAATTATTTTTTTATTACATTCTATTTGGAATATTTTAAGGTCACGTGATCAGTATTCTATTCTTTCTATTCCTTCTTTGGAATGAATAAAAAAAAACACTCTACAAACAATCAAAATTTTACCAAACCAAATTTTTTAATTTTTTAATATTCAAAAAAATACAAACTGCAACCATTTGGAAACCACCATATGTAACAGAAACATGATTGTCATACTTAACAGTCGTTGATGAGTCATTAGGGTGATTTCGATAACTTACCTGCTTGGTAGAAGTTTAATCAAATAAACTATATGATTTTTTGTAGAATCTTTTAAACGGACAATCGGTAAGAATTCATTTATTATATTACGAACATTACTGCCATCTCCAGTTCAGAAAAGAAACTACATACATAAATTTAATGATGTACCAACTGATGTACTTCCGGCCAGTAGTCATGCATTTTCGGCATAACATTATTTATATTATTAAATAATACCAGGTTTCCATCGTCGATAGCATAATAGAATAATAGTATAATACTATTTTACTATCAAGCCCGGCTGGTTTTCCACCGCACGGTTTGAAATAAGCCTGTTCGAAATGAGCGTTTGATAAAAAGGATATTATTAATTTATTTGACTCATATTATCTAATAATAATATATAACGATGATCAGCCAACAAATTGTTTCTCATTGCGGCGAGAAATTATTAAAAATGGTAATGGATAAGCAAGGAAAATTAAATTTATCTTTACACTGTCAAATTTATAACGTTAAAAATAATATTTGCTACGTATTATATTTTGATAGCTAGTATACTGAAATATTTTAATAAACTATTATACATACTATCAACTTTGGTTTTCCATCGTAATACTTTAGTAGTTACTTGTATACTATGTCGATGGAAACCCGGTATAAGTTACTGCACATGAAACGTCTTATTGAAGTTCGTATCTAAATTTAAATTAAGAACACCAAAACTCGACTGCTTCGTTTCACGACCATCAGCACCATTTTCTATTTTTCTTTGTTACTTAATAAGATTCTTTCTACTCGGTTCTTAACGTTTAAAATGCCATCTATTTTAAATCATTTCTAACTAATTCCGGGCTGGGCTAACTTTACACAAGGGCATGTAGGTTTTTTATTGTTAGTGTTGTGATGTGAGTATAATATTTATTTTCAAGGACGAATGAGGTATCTGCAAGGATCATAACCAGATATTAGTTTTACATCTAGGAGAGGTAACCAAGGCTTTGGACCTCTGGTTTCGAACTAATGAAACATGGAAATCTTTAAATTACAAAATTCGTCGTCTCATCAGACTACAGTGACAAATATAAAAAGTAAGCTAGATGTAAAACTAATATCTGTCCTAGATGTAAAACTAATATCTGGTTATGATCCTTGCAGATACCTCATTCTTCCTTGAAAATAAATATTATACTCACATCACAACACTAACAATAAAAAACCTACATGCTCTTGTGTAAAGTCCAAAATTTAGAATTTGATAAAAAATTTAAACATCATCTACCCGACAGTAGTGGTCTTAGAAAACGTTGTTCCTCGGTCTTTGGAACAAACATTTTGTTCATAAAACTGTATTTGAAATGGCAGAATCTTCAAATTTGTGTTTCTATTTTTAAGCTTATATTTTGAATTTAACAAATGACATACATAAGGAATTACAAGCCCAATCTCTTATAATTCGTATTCTCGGAATTTCCAGCTTCGAATTCATTTCTCAATTAAATTTTCTCTCGATAACGTTATCTGGTTGAATAGAAGATTAATAAAATTAAACAATGAAGGTCCGATATGCTTATTATTAGATTTATGTGCACAAATATTTGGAAGAATTAATGTTTTGCAATTAATGGGTGACAAGTCCCGATCCGCTCCAACCGGTAGTCTTGGACTCTGGCAGTTTTCATTTCATATAAAACTATGACAATTCAAATTATTTTTGGCATTTTAGAAGCATACTCCGCTGTACTACTTTTTTCGCAAGATTTGTACGCCTCAAAATATTTTGTAAACGGCATCACTTCACTTATGTAGTCTACTCTATTTACATATACTTATAAATAATTAAAATCATAATAAGTATTAAGAGACATCAAACAACCTTCACAAGAGGAAAGTATTTACACTTTTTATGCCAACTGTGCTGAATGTTAATCGCCATAATCATAGATACACACAAGACTTTCGATTTGTCCATAATAATGAATAACCATTATAAATATTTCTATTTGCTTTTACCTACCTTATTCGAAAGAATACAAAAATTCTAGATTTAGAACGACAGATTTACAAAATCATTGTTAAATGGAACACTTATTTTTATTTTGATTAAATTTTACTGTTAAGATTATTATTACAAAGGTGATACTTCCCACCCTCGGAATATTCATATATGAACTAGAATGGTATATACGTACACATTCAATTACATAAATTATCAACGAATACACCAAAATATCTTTTGTTGATTTGGCCTTTTTGTGTTTGCTTGTACATATATACACATTATATACATATGTACACAAACAAACTCCAAATTCTTAAACGACACCAAATTTAAAACTAATTGCGCCCGCCATGGGTAAGTACTATAAATGCCAAGTTATAAGCCAACAGTTTATATAAAATATCAATTAATTTTATTTACCTTAACTTAAACTTAACAAATATAAGTAAACAATTAAGACAATTGCGAATTCATATCACAAATTAAAAGTATACAAATACGCATAACAGTTTATTGAGTAATTCTTGGCCTAAGAAATTTCTATTTTCGAATTGAACAAATTTCAATTTTTATTTGAATTCGAAGAAATAACGCATTCTTTTGGGAGTTTGTAATCAATTACCACAAAAACTTCCACTCACACGTATGTCTTATATACGATATAAGTGCGACGCAAGTATCCAGAAACACGGGTTCCCAATTTTTATTACTTTTAATGTCCAATCACTGTTAAATGACATACCTCTTCAATTCGCTTTGTTTTTGTTTCTTTTGGTGTCCGTTTGGTTTTTGGTGTTTATAAGAATTAAACAAATATCTCGCGCGATTACAATCAATTATGTCTACTTGTTATAAGAAATTTATTTTCAAAAGTAATAAAAACAAAAAGAAAATCAAAATTAAGTGTTTAAAAGATTTTTGACCGGACATTCCATCCATAAAGTGTCAATACAGGTATACCTCTTTAACCGTAGTCTCGCATTTTTCGCAACTTGTTTGTAAGAACTACACAATTTTCTTTTTCCTTGAAATGTTAATTTCACATAAATATTTAAAATTGAAGGCTTGTGATTTTGACACACACACAAATTGAAGACAGTGCCTCCTTGACAAATAAAATCTGTTGCACCGGAAATCTTGATTTTGATACAAACAAATTGTTTCACGGCTAAAATCGTACTACTTCTTAATTGATGACAGGGGAAAAAATTTAAACAATTTTTGAAGCTTTGAAAAATTTTGATACCAGCAAATCGGAGACAGCGTATGTGTGTTTGCCGAAAATATTGTTAACCTATTTGAAATTCTTTGGAACTGTCAGGGAACAAAAATTTACCCGGGTTTAGCTTTCAGAGTAAAATAATTACACGGGTTGAGCTGTCAGGGTAATTTTTTGACATTACACGTTCGTTAGAAAAAAAAAATTTACCCGGAAAAGTTACCCAGTGTAACTTTAAAAAATCGCGATATATTACCCGATTTTTACGCACACATATAGATATATACGAGAAAACAATAATAACAATATAATGTCAAAACATAAAAATAAACATAGACGCCACACCATTTAAATTTTTATTTCATGTGTTTATTTTCATTGTCTAATTTGTGATTTTGTGTTTCCAAAATAAGTTGAAACTTTCATAATAAATCCGTCGCATAGACAAAAATAAATGAAAGTTGTTTCTTTTAAATTTATAATCCAAACGAACAGAATTTTGGAATGTCAAAATTTTCAAAATAATAAATTTTCAAAGAATTTCGCATTAATTCGCTGTGGTGACGTTTCGCTTGTGTAATTTATAGTTTTGTCATGAGTTTTGTCATGGTTAACTTTGTGAAAATTGTTTTTTCTTCAGTTTTTTCAATTTTCATATGATATAAACGAAATTTAGACTGTGTGCCGGAGAGCGATTTTTTCGACTAAATTGCCGACTAAACTAAATTAATGACTATTTCATATCATTCTATCAAAGGTGGTACTAGTATATTTTAAATATGTTGTGCCTCAGGATGTTAACTAAATTGTAAACTAAACTAAATTATGACTTTTCATACGTCATATTTTTTTCAACAACACCGATTTGTTATTATTTAAAATCATGGAAATAGCGAAAATAAAACAAATATGGATAAGGAGATCACATTATTCATGAATGTGATTATAAATTACAATCGAAATTTAAGAATGAGAATATTTCCTTTTAGACATTTTTACTCGTATGCTCCCGATAAAAAAATATTAAAGACAAAAAATAAATGACAACTAAATAACTAAATAGTCAAGCAAACTCAGCAGGAGTCTATGGTCAAACCTGGTGGCTAATAGCATAACTACTCATTAATTTAGTTTAGTCGGCAATATAGTCGAAATAATCGCTCTCAGGCACACAGTCTTAATCTTTGTTTAGAATTTGTATTAAAATTAAATTAATTGCATTAAATCTGCTTATTTAAATAAATACAGGTAACCTACCAAGAACACGGTTTCGAAGAACACGGATCCTCGAATTACGCGGTTTCAAACAATACGATTTTCGTTGATTCTCTTTTATTTTGTTTTTTGTATACCATAACAAAAAAATTAAAACGTATCGTTTGTTTATTTTCTTTTTTGTAGTTTCGAACGTAACATGATTTCAAAGCACACGGATCGAATTAATCGTGTTCTTGGAGGGTTTCCTGTATATGTAAAGAGAGAGTAATCGCACTCTTTTGACCACATAAACATTTCGCACTCAAGTTGAGGTATTTTAGGGCCTTTATATCCCCTGTCTACAATGACACGTTGTATCTTGGTCCCTAATTAGACCTGTTGCGTGAGCCCATTTGGTTATGTTTTTAGGAGTAAAATTGTAATTTCAATTAAAAATTGGTTAAAATAGGGTCTGTTTCATTTGAATAAAAGATCTTTCTATGTTAGGCAAGCATTTTCAAGTCAATAAACTAGGTAATTTAGAAGAGCAATTTAGAACCGTTATTAAATTTTTTAGAAAATATTTTGGGATAGCAAAAAGTTGAATTCGTGATTGATGAAATAAAAACTAATCTATTAATCTGAAAACTGGTTGTCGAAAATAGGTCAAGTGTGAATTTTACATCAAATTTTAAGCTAGCAAGCTTGTTTATAAGTTGATGTGTAGTTCATTCAAATTCGAATCAGTGGTGCCCAGCCCAGAGCCGCAGTTTTTCAATTTAAAACAAAATCTGTACAGCTATAGGTTTACAGTTCAATGTATTAATTATTAATCCCTGTAACGCACTGCCTTGTGGCTAACCGGATTTAAAATAAAATGACCTTAATTGGGTGTTAGCCACATACGGTGGTTACGTATAGAAAATGTTTATCCTATCAACACTGTACGACGGTATATTAGCGCGGCTAGGCTCGGGGTCGTTGGGTGGGTCTTGTTACAGCTGTATAGGATCGTGAATAACCGTCAAATGCGAAACGAGAACTTAAGAAGAAGAAAAGAAAAAAAATGAACGAATGAACCAAATAATCACTGAACACTCACCAATTACATGGTTTTTAGAGTCTGGTTAAAATTGCGCTCTATCCCACACTTGAAATAATTAGCCAATCATGCTAATTCATATACAATAAATAGAGAAGAAAAATAGGAATACTAATTATAATAAATGAAAGAATTAAATTTTTAACCATATAACTATTTCCATTTAATTTATTTTGAAATTTAAACAACAAAAAAAAATAAAGATAAAAAAAAACAAAATTATGATTTTGAATAACACAAATTTAAAATAAGTATCATTTTAAGCAATTTATACAAAAAAATTATTTAAACAAGAAATTAAGGTAATCTGTTATTCGTTATATTTAGTTTTATCAAATTATAACCAATATGGAGTAAAATACAAAAAAAATTATATAATAACAACAAGAACTTACCCAACAGTTATCAAGGTCCCTGGTGAAGCGCTTTACCCAAGTTCGTTGATACACCTGTGAATATAAGTTATGATATGTTTCTCGCGCCCGAATAATACGCACTTTGGCACAATAAGTTTCGAATAAACTAAATAGTCGGAATAAGATTATATAGATAAGATGCAAGAAATCAAAAAAAATATAACTGATTTTTTTATAAAATAAAAATAACAAAAAGCAATAATTGAATATAATAAGATCTTCATAATAAACTATCTTAGCAAAAATAAAAAAAACTGTATCGCTAAAGTTACTTTACCCCCGTTGCCGTTAGGTATTTATTGCGGACCAACGTACGGAAAAGTTTTTTTTTCCTTGCGATCGAATCAAAAACTAAATATTACTAATTACTAACTAATATTATAAAATTGAACGTAATTAAAAATTTATTCTATTTTGGATTTTTTTTTTTTCCGATAAGAATTATGAAAGTTACACTGGTACAAGTAACTACCCAAAACAAAATAATTCTTCGCACGTTTGTGCTTGAAGAATTGATACAGCACGGTTTTTGGCACTATAATTATTGCGGTATATAATCCTTACAAGGCCATTAGAAAGCGCGGTCGTCCGCTTATCCAAGTATGCATAATAATCCGCTCCGCGGAACTTTGTTTTTTTTTTTTCCTCCTACGGGAAGCAAAACGTGAAAGGAGAAAAGAAACCCAATTAATTAACCAGCAAGATAATATAAAAGGTATTTAGGTAAAATGCACGGTGTAATAAAAACCAACAATAAGAAATTTTAACGTACCTCTTACACAATAAAATGGAGTATCTAGCGATTGTGAAAACAAACAAAAAAACACAATGTCGTTCTGGCGACCACTATTTATAATTCACACTTTTAGTTGGGTTTTCCACTTAATAATTTCGTTCGTATAATAGCAAAATCACTTATAAAAAGGTTTAACCTTTATCAAAAATTCACTTGGAATTATTAAAATTTATTGAATATCACTTGATATTACAATATGCAAAACAAAACACTTTTTAAATAAGAGATATTTTAACTTTCAACTTTATAATTCGAATGAAATGCTATCCCAATTTTTATTATTTCATAGATTCGTATACCAGACCATAGTATGTGTAATGAAAAAATTGAGTACATAGGTTTAGATAATAACAATACATACTATTTTAGTGAGTTGTACATATCCAGGATCGAATGGCGAATTATCATTACGCAAAAAAAAAATTAAAATGTTAAACTCATCTCTGGTAGTATGACTAAGATGTACAACCACAAAAAGATTAATTATTATACACAAAATCCAGTCATAAACTCAAACATTAAAACAATTATGCAGTGGGGTATATATAACAAGAGAAATAAAATGTATATACCTATGTGTACAATCACAAAACCACCGATAATTTGTAAATGCTTAAATCAATGCAATATCGTTATTTCCTATGTTTTGTGTCAGAAATCGACATTGTCACGTCACACACAATGCAGCATGACAAAAAAAAATTTCATGTATCGATATGCACGTCATATCGTTACAGTCGTGGGGCAGTCCCACACCTTGAGATGCGTCTCATAAGCCGGGCAATTACATCGATTAACATGGTTCATGTTTATGGCGAAAGTTTATGTCTTAATATCCTTCATATGATACGTGCCTAATACTTTACCACTTATATCTTCAACTTCGACAGCAACTTTACCAATCAATTTCCTTACTCTACCAATGATGAATTTAGGAGCAAGCTTTCCCGTGAAGGATTTTGTTGCATCGCTTTGAACAAAATTGCGTACATAAATAATTTGACCAATCTGAAATTCACGAATTCTCGACCGCAAATTATAACGTCTTTCGTTATTCTGATGTACTTGATGCATGTGATGCAAAACTTTCTCTTGAGCTAAAGACAAACGATCGGCTTGTTGAATAACGATCGAGCAGTCTTCGAAACATTTTAAATCTCGCAACAGTTGATATTCTGAACCATTCATAATCTTGTGTTGTCCGAATACTAAATAATGCGCGGAAAATCCAGTCGATGAATGCACAGAATTTCGAAGGGCAGAAGCAATCTCATGAATATGGGCATCCCAATTGCGATGACTATCAGAAATATACGAACGAACTGCTGATAATAATGTACGGTTAACCCTTTCGCTCGCATTACTCTGTGGGGAGTATTTGGGAGTCTTAATATGTTTTACCTTGAAACGTTGAAGAAGATTGTGAAAGGTTTTTGATAAAAATTGAGGTCCATTATCGGTTAAAATAGACTCAGGTATCCCGAATACGTGAAATATGTTATTCTCAAGTGCTGGACACAACAAAGTTGCATTCGCACTACGCATGGGAAATAAAAGAACAAAACGAGAATAAGAATCAAGCACAATAAATAAATATGTATTACCGAGTTTAGTCCTTGGATATGGTCCTAAAAAGTCTAAGTAAAGATGTTGCCATGGCCTATACGTTACAAGTTGATTCCCCATATTGGGCTGTAAAATTTGATTAGGTGCTTTACATGTTTTACAAATTTCACATTTCGAAATGTAATCTTTAATGGTAATTAACATTTTGGGCCAATAAAAATATCTTTTTAATTTCTCTAATGTTTTCCCGATTCCTAAGTGTGCGGACGTCGGGGGATCGTGAGCTTGATGAATTAGCTCGAGCACTAATGGAGATGGAACATATAGTTTCCACTTGGGTAAATCACTAATTGCGCTATTAATTCCGAATTGATCAGTAAAATAAATTTTATTGTTCATAACGCGAAGATTACTGTTAACATTAGTTTTCGATTTTAGTGTAGTAATTAGTTCTACATATGCGGGATGAAGAAAGTGAGGTGAATTTTGATCAATTTGAAAATTGTCATCATTTAAAGTAGATTGAATCGATTCAACGTGGGTTTCAAATGCACGTGATAACGTATCCGGAACGATATTTTGAGATCCCTTTATGTGTTGAATGTCAAAACTAAAGGGCTGTAATTTTAAACTCCATCGAGCTAGTCTGCCTTGAAGATCTTTAAGAGACATCAACCATTGTAAAGAGGCGTGATCTGTTATGATTGTAAAGGTATACCCATCAATATAACAGCGAAACTTACGAACACTTTGTACCGCAGCAAAACATTCCAATTCCGTAACGGAATAATTTTTTTGTGCATCATTTAATTTCTGCGAGAAAAAAGCAATGGGCTTTTGAGCTCCATGCTGATCGATTTGAAACAAAACTCCTCCGATTCCACTGGAACAGGCGTCACACTGGATATAGAAGCGTTCGTCAAAATTCGGATGTGATAGTACCGGAGCTGTAGATAAGGCTTCTTTAAGATTGTCAAATGCGTTTTGCGTATCTTCAGACCATTTCCACTTCTGTGTCTTTTTCAATAAATTGGTTAGCGGAGCAGAAATGATAGAGAAATTTTTAATAAACCGCCTGTACCAGCCGCACATCCCGATGAATCGTCGGATTTGCTTTCGAGTACGCGGTATAGGAAATTCAAGGATTGCTCTAGCTCTCTCAGGATCGGTTTTAAGACATCCGTCTCCAACTAGATATCCTAAATACTTAATTTGTTTGAGTAAGAAATTACTCTTCTCGACATTAATAGTCAAGTTGGCAGTAGTTAAGAGAACAGCAACTTGTTCAAGCAGGTCATAATGTTCATCCAATGTTGCTGAAGTAATTAACAAATCATCTAAATATGTGAAAACACGGTCGTGTAAGTTATGGGGGATGACTTTATCCATTAGACGGCAAAGAGTTTGGGGCGCGTTGCACAGGCCGAATGGCATCACTTTAAATTGAAATAGAGGTTGACCTGGCACAGAAAATGCGGTTTTGTCTCGCGAATCGGGGTGCAAGGGTACTTGCCAAAAGGCATCCTTGAGATCGAGGCTTGATATAAAACGGGTATGATCAAGTCGACTGAGTAGACTTTCTATTAAGGGTAAAGGATACGCTTCCTTTTGTGTTACTTCGTTTAGACGTCGAGCGTCAAGACAAAGACGAATTTGACCATTTTTCTTTGGCACTGGGGCAATAGGAGAGCTCCACGCACTGGTTGACTCCTCGATGACATCAAGAGATAAAATTCGCTTGATTTCTGTATTAATTTGCAATTGTCGAATTGGAGGGACGGGATAAAAGCGTTGCTTTATTGGTTTGTTATCAATAAGTTTGATCTCATGTTGTACAAGGTGCGTTCGACCAAGACCTAATTTCGAACTAGATGGAAATTTCCCAATAATTTGGCATAATCGTTCTTGATCTGCAGAAGACAATACATGATGATCCGTAGTAGATTCGTAAGAAAAGGTTGTAGGATTTAGTTCATTTAAAGTTGTTGAATCGTTCGGCAACATAAATATAGAAGAACTTGAAATGGTGTGTGGTACAATAGATAATCCGAATGAATTCCAGAAATCTATTCCCAAATATAAGGGTTGTTGTAAGTTTGGAACAATTAATAATTTAATGAGTTTAGTTTCACCATTAAATGTAATTTTGGCATTTATATATCCAAAAACTCGCTGACATTCACCACTCGCAGTAGATATAGAAGTAGTTAGAGGATGCAGTGTAATATCTGGATTGTTTAAGAGTTTTTCCGATCCTGCGCCCAATACGCTAACGCTAGCTCCACTATCAAGTAAACCATGATAATGACAACCATCAATTAGAACATCTGCGTAGGGTCGTTTATCTTTGGAATCATGGAAATCATTGAATTTAAAATATTGGAATGGAACTGTCGAATTTTATCCCAATAAAGACGTGTACGTATCTTTTGCTTGACAGAAGGTTGAACTTTGTGTAATTTAGCTATATTACTAAGATTAATATGAATATCATCTGCCGATACAGTATCACAATCATATGTAGAACAAATATCTTCAGTTTGAATGCCAATCGATTTAGTACCGACTGAACATTGATTGACTAATGGTGGATAAGAATAAGATAAAAAATTATTAGAATCAAATGAAGAATTATTATTAATTAGGGTTTCATTAAAGTTATGATTAGTATCTAAGAATGTAGCGGAATGGAAGGAATCGTCAGAATCTACCGATTCACATTCCCAATGTTCTGTTCGCGTTGGTTTCCGTTCTGGTCCGTGTTGCACGCATTGTCGGTTTTCTGGGACATCAATATTAGTTTTGGGGTAACCAAGTTCCCAGACTGCCTCGGAACCCGCAAGGCGTTTCCCGAACATTTCGGACAATTGGATGCTATAAAATCCTTATACCCACATTTAAAACAAAATCGTTTTAACGGTAAAGGACAATCTTGAAATGTGTGACCTATGTCGTCACAATTAAAACAAATGAACATATTATTATGATTTATATTGTCGAATGTCACGGACTTCCGATGTGCTTTAGAAGTATTAAGTTGAGCAATCTCGGTAAAAACATCCTCCCCTGGTGGTTCCATTTCTGAAGCATTAAATTGACCTTCATGTAGATGAAGTTCATGAAGAGATTTTTTTCCGGACACAATCGTGTCGATGTTGATACCCAAGCGCGACCAAGTCGTTTCCCACGCAGTTGCGCTCTTTATGAGGGTCTGAACACTATCAAATATTTTGTCCGTCAAATTTAACTGCAGCGCAGGATGCATATTCATTCTTAACACATCTATTAGTTCCTCCTCAGAATAAGTCCTCTTGCATTGTAAGGTCAGGCTCCAAACTTCATTATAAAAGTTCAAAAATGATTCTTTAGGATGTTGTTTTCGGGATTCCACTAAGCGACGAAGCTCAAATTCCGTTCTCCGATCTTTGAACCTCTCTATCAAATCATTCCGAAAAAGTGCTCATGTAGCATTTGGATTCGAGCGTCGATATGTCCAATAATATCGTAACGCGTTTCCTTTTAGTACAAAACATATTTCGGTAAATAACAATTCATCCGCTAAATTTAATGACTTCGCCAATGTTTCAACTTGAAATAAGAATAAATCCACGGGAACTGCATTAGAAAGGCCATCATACGAAATACCAGATCTAGCTAAGGTACGGGTGTCAGTCATATATCTTCGTGATTTAGAAGAATTTAAACTTGTTAGAGGAGTACTATTTTTGTCCTCATAATTATGTCTAGCTCCTTCAGAATAATCAAATACGGGGATTTCATTGTCATCATCTGACTCTGAAATTTCGCCCGGTTCTTCCAATTGCATTTCTTTAATCTCATTTAGAGTAGTTTCTAAGTCGGTGTTATCTTGTAGAACGGATTGTATTTTTAAAAGTAACGTTTGAGTAGTTTCTAAAAGTTCTGTTGCTTGTTTACCATACTTCGGTGATCGTTGTGCTCTTGTCAATCGACCGTTTAAATGGATAAGTCGGGTCTCTAAGCCACGTATAACATTAATTTCAAGCTCTTTTGATACGTCTAATTTCTCCATTTGGGATTTCAATTCAGATAATTTCTTGGAGCATTTTGAAATTTCGTGTTGTGGTTTTTTCCTAGCAGCAGAATGCATTTTGTAAGGTCCTAAGGCCGGTGTATCCGACTCTAGTTCGAAAGCCTTTTCGAGTTGGAACAATACATCCGTTGGGTAACCTCTGATATTACGAACCCTACATTCCACACTTAGTTCATCTACATCAAGTAGTCGAGGATCCATTATAGATAAATTATTATGTTAGGTGGTAAATAAAATAAATTACGAAAAAAAAATAATATATACGAAAATCAAGGTTACGAATATAAACTAATTTAATAATAAGTATTACGAAAATTTGAAATAATATATATATATATATAGAAATGTCAATAATATAATATTTTGGAATAGAGGCAACTCAACCATCAACTCAATAACAAGTCACAAAAAGGTTTTGGGATTATTTGGAACACAAAAAAAAACGAAGTGGAAAGATTGCGAAATTCACCATTTAATCCATCAAACGATCAAAGATTTACAATCTGGATTGATTAATTGAATAGTGAAGTTCGTAATGAGAAGAAATCTTTACAATGAGTGAAAATCCTAATATCAATTAACGAATAAGAATAGAGAACTCAAATCACTGTAAGGTTAATTTTTTGTTAAGGGATATAAGTAAACCTAATCAATACCCGGAGGTAGTAGTGTAACGTTATAACCGATAACTAATGATCATAATTAATATAGATATACATTACGATTGCAAAACATGTGGATTATACTGAAGAAAATTCATAATTGAAGCATACGCACTAACCGATCAATACATAAAGTAGAAGTATAGTCTGTATTGCGACAAAAAAAAAAAAAAAAAAATTCATGCAAAAAAAAACGGGTGATAAAACATAACGATTTAACCTTAAGTTTGGGCGCCACTATGTAACACACTGCCTTGTGGCTAACCGGATTTAAAATAAAATGACCTTAATTGGGTGTTAGCCACATACGGTGGTTACGTATAGAAAATGTTTATCCTATCAACACTGTACGACGGTATATTAGCGCGGCTAGGCTCGGGGTCGTTGGGTGGGTCTTGTTACAGCTGTATAGGATCGTGAATAACCGTCAAATGCGAAACGAGAACTTAAGAAGAAGAAAAGAAAAAAAATGAACGAATGAACCAAATAATCACTGAACACTCACCAATTACATGGTTTTTAGAGTCTGGTTAAAATTGCGCTCTATCCCACACTTGAAATAATTAGCCAATCATGCTAATTCATATACAATAAATAGAGAAGAAAAATAGGAATACTAATTATAATAAATGAAAGAATTAAATTTTTAACCATATAACTATTTCCATTTAATTTATTTTGAAATTTAAACAACAAAAAAAAATAAAGATAAAAAAAAACAAAATTATGATTTTGAATAACACAAATTTAAAATAAGTATCATTTTAAGCAATTTATACAAAAAAATTATTTAAACAAGAAATTAAGGTAATCTGTTATTCGTTATATTTAGTTTTATCAAATTATAACCAATATGGAGTAAAATACAAAAAAAATTATATAATAACAACAAGAACTTACCCAACAGTTATCAAGGTCCCTGGTGAAGCGCTTTACCCAAGTTCGTTGATACACCTGTGAATATAAGTTATGATATGTTTCTCGCGCCCGAATAATACGCACTTTGGCACAATAAGTTTCGAATAAACTAAATAGTCGGAATAAGATTATATAGATAAGATGCAAGAAATCAAAAAAAATATAACTGATTTTTTTATAAAATAAAAATAACAAAAAGCAATAATTGAATATAATAAGATCTTCATAATAAACTATCTTAGCAAAAATAAAAAAAACTGTATCGCTAAAGTTACTTTACCCCCGTTGCCGTTAGGTATTTATTGCGGACCAACGTACGGAAAAGTTTTTTTTTCCTTGCGATCGAATCAAAAACTAAATATTACTAATTACTAACTAATATTATAAAATTGAACGTAATTAAAAATTTATTCTATTTTGGATTTTTTTTTTTCCGATAAGAATTATGAAAGTTACACTGGTACAAGTAACTACCCAAAACAAAATAATTCTTCGCACGTTTGTGCTTGAAGAATTGATACAGCACGGTTTTTGGCACTATAATTATTGCGGTATATAATCCTTACAAGGCCATTAGAAAGCGCGGTCGTCCGCTTATCCAAGTATGCATAATAATCCGCTCCGCGGAACTTTGTTTTTTTTTTTTTCCTCCTACGGGAAGCAAAACGTGAAAGGAGAAAAGAAACCCAATTAATTAACCAGCAAGATAATATAAAAGGTATTTAGGTAAAATGCACGGTGTAATAAAAACCAACAATAAGAAATTTTAACGTACCTCTTACACAATAAAATGGAGTATCTAGCGATTGTGAAAACAAACAAAAAAACACAATGTCGTTCTGGCGACCACTATTTATAATTCACACTTTTAGTTGGGTTTTCCACTTAATAATTTCGTTCGTATAATAGCAAAATCACTTATAAAAAGGTTTAACCTTTATCAAAAATTCACTTGGAATTATTAAAATTTATTGAATATCACTTGATATTACAATATGCAAAACAAAACACTTTTTAAATAAGAGATATTTTAACTTTCAACTTTATAATTCGAATGAAATGCTATCCCAATTTTTATTATTTCATAGATTCGTATACCAGACCATAGTATGTGTAATGAAAAAATTGAGTACATAGGTTTAGATAATAACAATACATACTATTTTAGTGAGTTGTACATATCCAGGATCGAATGGCGAATTATCATTACGCAAAAAAAAAATTAAAATGTTAAACTCATCTCTGGTAGTATGACTAAGATGTACAACCACAAAAAGATTAATTATTATACACAAAATCCAGTCATAAACTCAAACATTAAAACAATTATGCAGTGGGGTATATATAACAAGAGAAATAAAATGTATATACCTATGTGTACAATCACAAAACCACCGATAATTTGTAAATGCTTAAATCAATGCAATATCGTTATTTCCTATGTTTTGTGTCAGAAATCGACATTGTCACGTCACACACAATGCAGCATGACAAAAAAAAATTTCATGTATCGATATGCACGTCATATCGTTACATCCCGAAATAAGTCCTTTGGAATTATATGATCCGCCTATTGTGAATATTATTTTCCTTTTTTAAAACTACGTTAGGCTGGAGTAATTAAAATTGTATTATAATTTATTAATTTTTTGAAAATAATAACTTTAGACTTAATAATGACCACTCGACCCAAAAGTCAAAACCAACTCCAAAAATATTTGGTTGTCAGATAGCCTTGACTTTTTCGCGTGAGTAATGAAGGTCATTGAACTTCCTTTCAATCTGTGAATAAGTGGAGGAAATTACCACACCCGACACGATAAAACTGGAAACCCCGACTACGCGTTTTGCAATTGTTTTGTAACAAAACAATTGTTTTGCAAAAAACACAATCGTTTATCTGTTGAAAAACACGGCTTGAGATTTTCGGTGAGCCATATTTATTGAAATACGTGTGAATTTCCTGAGTTCCATCAATTTGGATCACTTTCATTGGAAATTTGTGGTTCTCAATTTCTTGTTTCAGTGAACTGCTACAACGTCTTTTATGTATTGATTAAAAAAATATAATTTTGTAAACGTAAGTACGTTTCGTTTCAGTTTGAAGTAACTCTTTAACTTGTATAAATTTCGTTATTTTCTTGTTTCTATAAATTACGTTTGGGAATTTGACAATTATATTTTTTCTTTGCGTTGTTGACAGATTAATTTACTGATACTTAAAATTTCAGAATTTTTGTTTTCACGGTTCCAATTTTGGTTTCAATATGACTGCGTTAAATTCCCGTAGTTTTTCGCCTGCGAATTCGCAGTATGATGATTTAGTTTCGCAAAATGTGTCATACTCCTGAACAATTACGCGAATTAATTAGTTCAGAAAGCGCAAAATATTTACAAAGTCGAATGGCGGTGTAAATACATAATAATGTTGGTCAGGTTGACGCGGCTAAATCGGGTTCGAAATTACTTAGTAATTAAATTTAACTAGAATCCTATTGGTTTACATCCTTGAAAATCAATCTTTATTATTTGATGTTGTGGCTGAGAGTACTCGATATTCCCATGCGATTAGTGCACTCGACTTGACTTTAGGCTTCATAATAATAAAAACAAAAAGAAAATCAAAATTAAGTTTTTAAAACATTTTTGACCGGACATTCCATCTCCAGTTAACGTATATAAAATGTCAAGACAGGTATACCTCTTTAGCCGTAGTCTCGCATTTTTCGGTACTACACCTACACAATTTTCTTTCTCTTTGAAATATTTATTTCTTTTAAATGCTTGGCTTGAGATTTTAACACAAACAAATTGGAGACTGCGCTTGTTTTTTTTGCCGAAAATATTTTGAACCTTGATTCGTATGTGATGACTGGTGACGTTTCCTTGTGTTGTTGCTTTCAAATTTCTAGTTATGCTGGAAACATGAGCAGATTTTCTGCCGGCAGCGCTGCCGTCAGAATTTCAAGTCCGTTAAATAGGGGGGGGGGGGGAAATCCAGGAGAAATCCTGCATGTACAACATGCATTTGTGTCCGGCATTAAAACATTGTGCCAGAGAATTTATTCAGATTGAACAAATTAGTACATTTTTGTAATCATTTGTAAATTCTGTTGATCATGGCGCATCATGGTCTCATTGTAAGGACAATTCTGTTTCTAAATCAACATGAGATCACATGAGATCTTTGTTTGATCAGTTTCGCAAAGATGTGCTTGAGGAAATTTCGGCTTATTCCAATTTACTAAAATTTCTTTCGGTCTCACCAGCACAAACTTTTTAAAGATTGATGCATTCGATCTCATTTGGCCTAAATTTTTGTTTTATCTATTTAGATGATATTTTAATCGCATCTAAACATTTCGAAGACCATCTTGAATATCTCTAGATTGTTTTTCACAAACTTTCTGAAACTGTTTGAACATTAATTCTGATAAATATACGTCTTTGCATGTAACGAAATCATTTTTTTGGATACGCTATTAATGAACAGCTTTCCCTTGAAGACAAAATTCAATTCATCAAAATTTTCAACTACCTTAAACACAAAAGAACAATAAAACACCTACTGAATAGACTTCAGCATATATTAACCCTTTCAACAGTTGTAAGGAGAAATTATATCACGCGACACTTCTTTTGCACACCACCTCTGCTAAACCTCGTTTAATAATAATGGTTGACGCATCTGATTTTGCGATCTTAGTGGTACAACATTATGTATCGAATACTTGGCAACCGTTACTTTTCTTCTCTGTGTACGTCTAAAGGAGACACATCAAAGGTATACAGCGCTTATGATAGAGAGTTGCTTGCAGCGTAATCTAGCTTTAAGCATTTCAGGTATCTTCTTGAAAATCGTGAGTTCACTTTGTTCATTCATCACAAACCTTTAATTTACGCTTTTTATCAGAATCCGGATAAAGCATCTCCGCGTTAATTTAGACATCTTGATTTCATTAGTCAATTCATTATCGATCTCAGGCATTGAAAACATCGTTGCAGATACCTTATCACGTATAGACCAAATTACTGTTCCTGAAAGCATTGAGTATACAATTATACAGCAATTGTAGGTGCAGAGATGAATGATGCGGAACTTAGAATAATGTTCTGATAAACTTATTTATTGTGATATTTCGACAGATTTTAACTAAAAATGTTATCTGGCCCAATATCAAGAAAGATTCGAAAAGTTTTATTCAACAATGTATACACTGTCAAAAAGCAATAGTTTCTAGGCACACTAAGAGTCCTATCATCATTGGTCCGTTACTGATTTCTGAAATACCGAACTTAATTCCTGCCACCGTAGCATTTGCTGTTTATTAATCTTGGATATCTCATTTTGGTGTTCCAGTCTCCATTGTTACGGATCAGGGAGCCCATTTTTAATCCGAATTACTACGAATACTATACGTATTGTGGACAATATACATACTTCTATTAACTCTTTCAGCCGGATTTGCTTGAGGATGGTAGTACGCGCTTAAGAAATGCCGCACTTGGTATCACTGAAGGAAATCTTTAAATTTTCTCGCTGTGAATTGACTACCGTTGTCCGATATCGATACTGATGGTACGCCGAATACCAGGAAAACATTTTCCTCCAGGTACCGTATAAACGATACTGACTCAGCATTTCTAATGTACTTTAGCATCACAAATTTGCTAAATACACATCGATCACTACGAGCAAAAATCGGTTTCCCATTTTAGACCGCGGGTATGGTCCCAAATAGTCTACGGCTATCGTTTCCCATGAACGCGTCGGATCTATTGGCTCACCAATGGACACCCTTGAAATCTCACACCTTGATTTGTTTACTTGACATTGCTCACAAACTTTAACGCATTTTCGGACGTCGGCCGACATCCTGGACGTTGGCCGACACCGGATCCTTCTGCGCGTCGGTATCTACTTGAATACTTTCTACAGCCCGTGATACCGCATCAGGCACTACATTTAGTTTTTCTTTTCGATGTCGGAGTTCAAAATCATGTTATTATAAATGCATCGACCAACGGCCTAAACTCGAAGCAGGTTCCTTCCGGTTCTTGAGCCAAACCAAATATGCACAATCTGTCACTACTTTAAAATGCACGCCATCGATAAAGTGTCGGTGTTAGCATCTGGCTCATGTAGGTTATCACTTTCGCAAATCCATCCACATCCTGCGTTAACACAGCACCCACTCCAGTGTCTGAGGCATCCGTCTGCACTGCCAACGTCTTCGTAAATTCCAGGTTTACCAAAATTGGAGCCGACACTAGTAATGTCTTTAATTGGGTGAACGCGGCCTGCGCCTCGGTAGTCCATTCAAAATTTTTTGCCAGCATTCTTCTTCATTAGGTTGGTAATTGGTACAGTCACTGAAGAAAAATCAGGGATCAACCGCCTGTACCAACCCGCCATCCCTATTAAGCCTCATTACATATTTGATCGTCTTGGGTGTCGCAAAATTGAAAAATTCCAGTTATTTCTTCCGGGTCAATTCTAAGCCCGTGTTCGTCCAGAATGCTTGCCCAGATACTTGATTTCCTTCAAACAAAACCTAGATTTCTCCATACTAATCGTGAGATTAGCCTTTCGCAACCGCTTCACTACTTCGCGTATTAGTTCAATATGCTCCTCGAAGCTTTGTGACATTACGATTACGTCGTCCAGGTACATGAATACCCTCGGGTCCAAATCAACTCCAAGAAGCTTGTCCATAAGTCGGCAAAAATTTTGGCTCGCATTGCGCAGCCCGAACAGCTGTTTTCGCTGGACAGTCGGCCTTCAACTCGATTTGCCAGAAGGCGTCGCTGAGGTCCAAACTCGATAAATATTTCGTGCCTGATAGCTGGCCAAAGATTCTATTAACATATGGCAACGGGTACGTATCCTTCACTGTAACTTCGTTCAATTTGCGTGCGTCC
The DNA here is from genome assembly GCA_947310385.1 of Nephrotoma appendiculata. Lineage (NCBI taxonomy): Eukaryota > Metazoa > Arthropoda > Insecta > Diptera > Tipulidae > Nephrotoma > Nephrotoma appendiculata. Next base: position 42,653,697 of record OX371224.1, read on the forward strand.
AAGCAGAATCTAATTTTTCCCGAAGGCTTTCGTACGCACACGATAAGGTGTGCCCATTCAGCGGGACTAGCCGGTTCTACGACTACCAACCGTATCATCCGATCCAGGTCCAAATTCAATTTCTTTTGCACATATGGGGATATTGGTCATGCTCGTGTTTTTACCGGATTCGCATTTCCAGTATCGATATCATGTTGCAACAACTTTGTTACCTATCGATGGTATCACCAGGGACCTAATCCCTCTGCAAGTTGTGCCGATTACGAAAGGTATATCAACCGCATGTCCCATGTTGGGCGCCAATTGTAACGTGCTCTCAAATTATCGGGGTATGGGTAGACGAAAGTTAATAACCGTTTTGTCAATAGAGGTTGGGCGCCAGTCTACCGGCACGTTTGGCCCAGCTTAGCTCAGATGTGAGCAGGGCGACACGGGCGAGGTTTCACCACAAAATACCCCAACACAACAGAAACGCGTTCACTTGAACACCGCAGCAACTGGCTAATGAATTCGGGCCATACACAACACATGGAACAAATCAGGGAAACAATACGTCGGAAAGTATATGGATCAAAAGGATGACTCACCTGTCGACCTTCGATACCAGTTTGCCACTACCGTCGATTCTTCGTTGATTCGACTATTCGGCTTTTTCACCACAGGCACTCCACAAACCGAATTCCTTCTGTTACGCCTTATCGCACAGCACCAAACTAAGGCTTTAGCAAGCCCACCCACCCTGACTGTCTTCAACTGGTATTAACAGTGCGCTGAAGCAGTGCGCAATAAAATGGTAGTACTCCGTTTTTCTTCCACAAGAAATGAAATAAATCACCTTCGCACAAACAAATCGCCCGGTTTATTTTTCATATTTAGTTTACACACTGTTCATACAATAATTTATTTTCACTAAAAATCTTAAACAAAATATCATTTTTTATTGTCACACATTACATTTTTACTCGAACAACAAAAACAAAACACTTGGCGCATGTAGCTATGTATATAGTCCACATTGACTTTTTCTTTTCCGATCCGCCCAACTTGGCGGTTAAATTTTGTTTGTCATCTCGTCCCCTCTTCTTTTCCGTCTTTCTTCCACCATGAAAATTTGACATTTCCGTGTTGTCGCCCTGCTGCTCACTCATGTCCAAAATACCTTCTCAACGCCAACTCACCCCCCCTTATGATGATCGTGGAAAGCTCTTTGTGATTTCAGTCATTTTTCTCGCCTAGATGTATGCTGCACAACGTCGACATTTATGGTGGGCGCTCATTTATTTTTATGATCATAGAAAACAAAATAAAAATTTACAATTTTTATTGTTTTATGGTCGGACAATAAAGAAAATTGCATCCATGCAATTGCAATCTCCAGCAACAACACATTGGTACAATTGCGACTTTATTTGTTTGTCAACAGACGAGTCTTCAAGGATGGGAACGGAATTTTAAGATCGAGACCAGGTAGGAGAACGAGGAAGGGAAAATCAAAAGAGGATTCCGACGCTGGTTCATGCGATTGCACGAATCCAACTGGCGAGTGCTTGATCAAACCTACGCTACCGTTCGTTATGAACGTTTCTCCACCAACCCCTACCATGTAACCGTTACAAAATCCGTATCAAACTCATAAGGGAATGCACAACAGTTATGAGTTACTCACTCAGCAATATCACTTCAATTGAATGCAGAGAAGAGAAGAAAAATCGAAGAGTTGACATCTACATGAATATGCTTTCTTTCGGTGTAAAAGAAAGAATTGTTTGCATAAAATTATTACTGGTGATGAAAACTGGATTTTCTACAATAATCCTTAACGCAGGAAACCATGGGTTGATCCACGCCAGCCATCAACATCAGTTGAAAAATGAATACTCATGTCAGGATAATGTTACTATATGTCTTGTGGGATTGGAAAGCAGTCATTTACTACGAGCTTCTGGAACCTGGTCAAACTGTTACAGCTGAACGTTACCAGACTCAATTGATCTGGTGATATTGCTACATATCAACTTTCGTTTCCATACAGCAAAATCAACCCAGGAACTCATCTTCTCCTTAGGCTGGGAGGTTTTACAACATGCGGCGTATTTTTCAGACTTGGTTCTCAAGTATCTATCTGATAAATCGCAAAAGACCATAGATAGCTAATCGTTATAACAATTATATTTTCAATAATGTTAAATTTTACCAAAAAAAGCGGAGTTTCTATTTGCATCCTTAATATACATATATGTACAGGGTTATCCAATTCGAGGTTGATAAAGTAGAAATCTGTATACCGACATCTGTCAAAAATTAACGTCAAGTACGCTGTCATTTATTTAGTTGACATTCTGCCATTTAAGAATATGGAGCATTTAACAATCGACCAACGCGTTAAAATTATTAAATCTGCTGATGCTGATTTTTCGAACAAAATTTTCTTCAGTGATGAAGCTCATTTTTCGCTTGGTGGATACGTTAATAAGCAAAACTGTAGAATTTGGGGCTCAGAAAATCCACAATTGATTGTAGAGAAGCCATTACACCCGGAAAAAGCCACTGTTTGGTGCGCATTGTGGTCTGGTGGTGTGATTGGGCCGTATTTTTTTGAGAACAACCATGGACGAACCGTTACCGTCAATTCTGAGTGCTATGGCCGCATGTTAACCGATTATTTTTTTACGAAAATCGAAGATTATGATCTTGACGATATGTGGTTCCAGCAGGATGGAGCAACCAGTCACGTAACACGAGCAAATCGAGATCTTTTGCAAGAGAAATTTCCTGGACGTTTGATTTCGCGATTGGCTGATGTCAATTGGCCTCCAAGATCCTGTGATTTAACGCCTTTGGATTTCTTTTTGTGGGGCTACGCGAAAGATCGTGTTTACGCAAACAATCCTCAAACTCTTGACGAATTGAAAATTAATATTCGTAAGGTAATGGCCGCGAGATACCGCCCGAAATGTGCCGAAAAGTCATTGAAAATTACCTCAAAAGAATCAAGGCCTGTAAGAAGTCCCGTGGAGGACATTTGAATGATATCTTGTTTAACTAAAAATGGCAAGGATCAATCTGTAAAATGAAATAAAAATTACAATACATTCCGAATATTTTGTGTGTTTTTTTTAAGTTTACTTTATCAAGCTTGAATTGGATAACCCTTTATATACCTTATTAATAAAAAAACAAAGGAATTATCGTGTTTCATTTAAAAAAATGGATACATTTTTTTTCGAATGGTAACGCTGCTGCCAACCTTTAAGATATAATTTTCACTAACTTTCATTATTGTCCGAGCTGGAATTCCTAGTTTTTCGGCTGTATCATTCAATGGTAGGAAATAAAAACATTATTCGAATACTGCTATAAACGAATAGGCATAACCACTTAGTTGGCGTTCAGTTCAGCTCAGCTCGGCTTACATATAGCTTATAGACAATATTAAAAAAGTATTGTGTAGTCTAAAAATTAAAAGAAAAAAAGTAAATAAAGGCAATTTAAACTAAGAAGAAAAATAGTGAAAAGATTTGCTTATTTCATTTTTTTTCGGGGACAAACAGTTGCTGCACGGAACATACCTTTATTTTTTGATAAGTATGCACTAGCAGCATCGTACTAACAATAAAACCGGACTAGCTAGTGACGCATTCTTCTGATTGTCTGACGGGATGGGACTGTTGTTGCATTACCAACTGTTGTTGCATTACCTTCCTTTATGCTGGAACCGCTTTGCTACCCCATTTTATTTATTAACCTAAAAACAAATAATGAATAATAATAATTTAACTCAGGGCGACGGCCTTAAGCCGATAATTTTACATAACCGCGGGTGATTCGCTCACAGGGTAGATTGATGAAAGAAGTTTCATCATTTCCGGGTCCGGATCTCCATTCAACCCCTCCTTCCTCTATTCTATTTTCATAGCCGTTAGCAAGGGCGCTATCTGAGAAACCCAACACACGTGCCGTTACCCTTTGTACGATTGAGCCTCGGTTAGAGTTTCCGCAAGGGGTGTGTGACAGATAGAGGCAGAATCTATGAAACCGGCTTGACCTTAACCATAATTAGAGGATAACCCATTTCACACCGTTACACAATTACTGAGATATTTAATGTACCGCGCGTGTCAAATCTATTGTTTCACGGTTATTTTTTCCCCAGGAAACTTGTTATTGTTGGTAAATGGTATATATTTTCGTTTCCCAACTTAATTTATTGTACCTTGTAATTTCTTTTAATTCTTGTGTCGTTATCAAATTTGTTTGTTCGCCTTCACATTTATAAGACGCAAGTCTGACCCATTTGATGGTTACTGCACGACTGCCTCTTTTGCTTAATCATCCAAACAAAAAGAAAACATCGCATACGCATTGCCTTTCGCTGCGTTTAGCATAGCTGTACACCCCTACCATACTCTAGCGGAAAATGTATAAAATTACATAATTATTAAGCGTGTGTTGATGTAAATGACCATTCACAATAGATTTAAAAATGTTAACAGAAATAGAAAATTCAAATTTAGGTAAATATTAAAATATTTAAGAATTCGTTCTTTGTGTTAAATAATTTTATGGTTTTAGATATAACAAATTACGAATGGTAATTTAAATTAATGTGATCACATCAAATCAATACGTTTTATGCATGTTTTGGTTTCCCAAACATTTTGTAGCTACTTCAAGCGTCACAATGATAGTTTTGAGTACCTACTAAGATGCTCAAGCAAAAGTTGCACCATTCTTTAAAAGCCCACAATCAACGATATACGACAAGTATATATTCTATAATAAGCCATAGATAAGCTACCAGTGCCAAAATGGTGAATTTATGAACTAAAGTGGTATTTTCATTGTTGTCTATCCATGACCTTTCGTTGAGGTAGAGAATCTAAAAGCTTCTTAATTCTTCGAATTGAAAATAAAAAAAGATTAGAATCTCAAAAGCTATTCTAGAGATATCAACGATACAGAAATTCAGACATCCAGACGGATGCATATTTTTTTGAATTTCTATGATTCATTAGAAACTTTCGAAACATCGGGTCATGTTTCATCATTTTTATCAGGATTCCAATAACTTGCACCTACTTGCCTCTGTTACTGTTATCGATTTAAATGTAGCATAAACTACTCTTATTATTTTCAAGTTTACACGACCCCATTCTTAAATATTAACAACATAAGACGATGTTGAGAAGTTAAATGGTAAACACACTTTGTATTTTTTCCGCAAACCAATCAAATGACCTTTAGTTTTGTATTTAGAATTTAAATTGCCTATTTCAGTTTTATTATGATGCGTTTACGGGTTTGTAGATCAGCCCTTGAACGTATTGGAGATTGTTTATATAGCCTTTAAAACATTGTAACGCTAACGACATATAACTTACAAAAGCGATATACGATCGCAAGTGCGTCTTAAATTTTAAAAGATAATAAAAAACTGTTGTTCAGTTATTATCAGTGATAAAAGTGTACTAAATATTTTTGTTGTTGTAATTAAAATTAATAAGAAAAACAGAAAAAAGTTTTAAAGGTATAATGATCTCTTACATCGATCGTAATTTTTTATTATTAACTTTTTTTTTTCTTGTAACATTCTTATAAAAGCAACAACAATAACAAAAAAATGAATAAGAAATGTACAAGACAATACAGTTGCAATGGTCGTACGTACATTAAAACGAATAAAAAACCAAATGTATATCAATAAATGCGAAGTGGTGGGGGTCTTATATAAATAAGAAAATTTCCTTAACTTCCATCGAGTAATTGTTATTATTTAGTTAAAGTCGCACAAAGTCAATGTCACGGCCAAATTTTGCTAGTGCCTCATCGTCATCGTCGATATTATTTTAACTCTTGTGCTTTATTTATTTTATTTTTTTTTGTGTGCGCTTTATATTAAAGTATTATGTGGTTTGAGTGATTTTGTAAAATTTGGAAAAATATATAGTGGAAAAACAAAAGATTTGGTGAAAATGGTGAAAAACTATCTTAAGTGGTTAATACTAATAGAAGTTGTGATATTTGTGTGCCATGGACTAATACGCGAAACCGAAGATGCAATAATTGTTGAAGGTATGGGCTGATAGAATTTTGTTTTGCAGTGTAAAGTAGTGCGCCCACCTTAAGATTTCAATTAGGTCGTTGGTCGTATCCGTATGTATATACAAGCAAAAATGATGTGTTGTAATTATGGATGTATATTAAAAATCGGAGAGATCATTACACAGCATAAGAACATATATTTTGTATAAACGCCGTGCATTTTAATTCCAGTCACGATTTTGGTTAATTCTTTTTTATTTATAAGTTTTGCATAGATTTTTTTTTTTTTTTTTTGTTAAGGCGATAAATGTTGATGGATAATGGTATTAAACACTTGCACGGTAATTAATTTATGCAGATAATTTGTATTCCAATTTATGTGATATTATTGTTGTTTCGTTTTGGTGAATGTTATTTCAAATATTTATTCTAATTTTGATGTCAATCGAGCGCGGCTAGGCAGGTGTTTAACCTAATGATTTTTGGGTTTGTGTACAGTTTTGATTAGCGGTTTAGTTGAACCGAGCATAAATGTGAAAAATCTTCCTTTCATATATGTACAGTGCTTATCCGTGACCAGTTATGAGCTATCCAATTCTAGAGTTTAACGCTAGATTTCAGGTATGATTGAAGAGCTGATCAAGTTCTTGAGGGAATTAGTTATTAAAATAAATAAACCGTTGACTTTAGAACATTTTTTTATAACTGCAATTTTTGAAATATTAAACAACAACATTTTTGAATTTTTATGTGTAATACTTACATCTTTACTATACCTAATTGATATCACCGGCGGGAGATTTCCCTTATATGTTTGTTAACTAAATCAATAGTTGGTGCCTTCAAAAATGATACGGTAAAAAATAGGTCTCAGAATTCAGAATTTTTAAAAAAAATTCAGTTTTGAACATTTAGTGATCTAAATATACAGAAGTGCGAACTCAGAATTCTATCTGTCAACCCTCAGCATACTCAATAAAACTGATCTACAATAGAAAATACCCCACTTACGGTATAGTGTGCCTTACATAGATGATCTTAGACCATGACATATGGGAATCACCACTAAAATTCTTTACTTTGAAGTGATCTATAAATTCTATCTCAAACCCCCTATAATATCACCCCACTTAGACCACCCGACGATCTTAGAACATATCAACAGTATAGAATTCAAATTCAGCACAAAATTTCAAATGAGAACAATTACAAAATTCTGCAAAGACCCATTCAGTCGGAAGCAGGTAAAATGAATTGTAATGCAAGAGCGGGATTTTATTGTATGATTATTTGGATTTCACTGATGCCACATAAACTATATACTGTTGTAAAATATTTTTAATTCTGCTTTATTTTTATGTAATTTTTACAAAATTTTTAATTTTTATAAAATTTATAAAATTAATCTTTAATGCGTCGATGTCGGGTTTCTGGAAATATTTCAGACTGATTATTCTGCATGTTGTGTTCTTAACATGTGTTGTTGACCATGTTGAGCTTCCCGGGATCTACCCTGACCAAAATAAAAACTTTTTTCTGCTAAACGATGTTTTCATCTGGTCGCGTCCGATGAGAAGGGAGTCTGTGATTGATGACACATTTTCCCCTTAATTTGTTTACAAACCAGATCATCAAAATGACCTGTTTATCCAATTTTGTTGTTTCGGGCGTGGTTGGTAAGTTCAATCCATTTTCTTTCTGATATCTGTAACATGATATACGATTAGATCTTTTAGTTGGGTCCACATATATCCATTGGTTGGTAGTATGAAGTTCGATCCAGTGATTACTAGATTTTTTGTCGTAGTGTTACATACGGTATCTAGTCCATCCTTGCGTTTTAGGATCGCTAACGCGCATTACGATTGGGTGATTGGGGATTGATAATTGATGATATATCGATTCACATCTTCTGTCATTAATAATGCAGTGTTCACGCCGACTGTGTGACTGGGTGCGTCCATGATTGGTATCCAGAATTGGAAGTACGAATAATACTTTATAGTCCCATACGAACGAAAGCGGTAAGATACTTTCAATTATTACATTTTTCTGAGTCGCTCTGATACAAGCTCTGATACAAGTGATTGAGTGTGGCACTATTCTGGTAATTCCCCGGGAATAGGGAATTGGGGAAAGAACTTATAAGTAATTTATAATAAACTTTTATTTTTCTGGCATACTGAGGTAAAAAGCTATAGTGTTAATTTAAAAAAAAAACAAAATTAAATTGGGAATAATCTTCCTTGCTAGTTTATACGGGGTCTACATTATGCAAAATTGCTGAGATTTTCTCTCATGAGATTAAATTTATGAATGTATGTGTAAGTATGAACAGAATTTACTTAAATATAAGTCCTGCTAACTCCACACATATGAAATAAACAATAACGAAGTAAAGATGTATTGGAATTTTTTTTCCATGGTAATATTTTTTAAATATCTAAGTATAAGTGTGTTGGTGCAGGAACCAAAAAAAATTCAATTTACGTTGCATTATTAGTGTAACCAATACATCCTCTTTGTTAGATTTTTTTTAAATAGCAGATATCTGTCAACGAGAAGAGTAAGCAGGACTTATGTTTATGTAGATTCTGGTGTGACATGTTATAACATCACATTTTCGACACGTTATCGAAGGTTATGTCTCTTTTTCCTAAACTGAAATTGGCGACTGTTTCGTTTATGAATTATTTATTTTCTATTGCTGTCACAACCTACTAGAATAAATATGAGCAGTACCTCTTTCTCCAACTTCGCTCAAGTTTCGAAAACAAATTATTTGGTGATTGAAGAGTAGAAATATCACAATTTTTTAATATAGCAGGCTGGAAAATGTTATAAAAAATGAAACAGTATCCCACTTTATTCTAGAGTAGCGAGACATAAACTTCGATAAATTATCGAAAATGTGATGTTATGCCATCCGGTGGGAACTATAGATAGAATAAAAAAAATTAGAAAATAACGTAAGAGAGCGAGAAATAGGATTTATAAGTATTCGACGACCATACCCAGAATAAGAAAAATAAAAAGAATAACAGAATTGCGTTTTATTCTCGTTCAATAGTGCTGTCACTTAAAAAAAATAACCGAGTGAAAATGAAACGATGAAAGTCTAGGAATAAAAACTTAACAGATACAACAACAAAACTCAAACAAATTTTATGCGTTGAATGTAATAGGCATGTTTGTTATTTGCTTCAATTTAAGTCCAACTCACACAAATGTGTGAGTAACAAATGACAGATTGAAATGTCTTCCGGTTTTAAACGAATCCTAGTTAAATCGGAATTATTTTTGAAAAAATACATTATAATTTGATAACATATAAATTACATAACATATTAATTATTTATTTTTGATAACATATTAATTAGTTTACCTATATTATAGTTATAGTGTTATTTTTTGGTCGAAAACCATTTAAGTGGAATGCACAAATGTGTATATTGGTCCAAAGTCATACAAAAATTGACATGATTCTTTTTCGTTACCCACACAATTATGATGGCAGCATGAACAAAAATTGTTATATATGGGAATTTAGAATTATTCGTGTATTTTATCTTTTCTATTTATAAAATATTCATGTACACATATACTAATATGAATATAATATCAAAAATAATTTTCACTACGCTGTAGAATTGTATTTTTCTAAACCTAACCTTAAAAAATAATTAATTGCGGTAATGTAAACTGCATATAAATATATTTATAATTTTAAAAATGACCATAATCAAAATTAAATCATTCTGGAGGGGAAATACACTAGTGCTAAAATTAGGACGCCCGCCCCTGTTTGAAAGGGGGTGGGGGCAACTTGGAAACTAAGATAGGAGCCCCTATTTTTTATTGCAGATTCGGATTCTACGGATAAAAGTACGTAGGATTTCCTTGAATCATTTTTTTCGATTTCTCCTACTGAAAACATTATGCATACGATTCTGCAATATGTTTGCATTAAAATTAACACGTTTTCAATGTAAATACTTGAAATTAGTTTTAATAAATTGTATTTCTTAAGTTAAAAAAAAAAACTACTTTTAGCGTAACCCAGGAACAACGACGTGGACATCATCTTTTAATTAAATTAAGTTCTCAAAATGATGGCCTTCGACTTCAATGCACTTATTAATCCGAATTTCAAATGAATGTACACAACATAGAAGCGTGTATGCTGGAATTTTGGCACAAGCATTTCTTATTTGCTCAATCATATTCTCACGTGTTGTTGGTACTTGTTGGTATACTTTGTCATTGAGATAGCCCCACAAAAATAAATCTGGTGAAGTAAGATCTAGTAACCTGGCAGACAAATTTACCGGACCAGCTCTACTAATCCAGCGACCATTGAAATCACAATCAAGTACTTCACGTGCTACCGACGAATAGTGTGCTGGACATCCATCATGTTGAAACCACATGTTCTGTCGCAATTCTAAACTCAAGTTTTCAAATAATGTTGGCAGTTCATTTTCCAAAATGTCTCGGTACATTTGACCATTCAAGTTGCCTTCAATAATATGGGGGCCGATGAGTTGGTTGCCAATTATTCCACACCACACGTTGACAGTCCAAGGGCGCTGATGTTCAACTTGGCGAAGCCAATGTGGATTTTCAACACTCCAGTAATGCATGTTGTGTCGATTAACCGTTCCATGGTTTGTAGAAGACGACTCATCGGAGAACAATACATAGAAAAAAAAAATTGGGATTTTGCTATATTCGTTCTACTGCCCACTGACAAAATGTTACCCGATTTTCAAAATCAACGCCATGAAGATCTTGGTGTAAACTCATATGAAACGGATGATACTTATGTCGGTTTAAAATTTTGCAAACACTGGTCTGGGGTAATCCGGATTCACTAGCTATTTCTCGTGTACTTATATGAGGATTATAAGCTACTGCAGCCAATACAGCAATTTCGTTATTTTCCTCAGTGACTGTTGCTCGACGGGTCCTTTTCTTCGGTCGAACACTTCCATCAGCAGTGAATTGTTTGATAGTCTGGTAAAATGAAGCACGTGACCGAATCCTATCTGGAAAACGCGAAGCATAGAGATTGACCGCATTATCAAGACTACGGCCAGCTTCTCCTTAAACCAGGACCATTTAAATTATTTCTTGTACAGTTAAATACTCCGTTTTGAATTGTAATAGCCTTACGCAAACAGGTCTTATTGTTTTCGAAATAATCTTTGAATTGAATCGATATTTTTAAAACAAAAAATATCATTTATTTGAAAACAAATTTAGTCGCATGTTCCTATGCAAAATCATCGCCATCGTTGTTCCTGGGTTACGCTAAAAGTAGCTATTTTTTAAATTTAAGAAATACAATTTGTTTAAAACTAATTTCAAGTATTTACATTGAAAACGTGTTAATTTTAATGCTAACATATTGCAGAATCGTATGCATAATGTTCTCAGTAGGAGAAATCGAAAAAAATTTAATATCGCCTATTACAGCGCCATCTATCATGAATCGTAAAAAATGTTTCAAGGAAATCCTACGTACTTTTAGCCGTAAAATCCGAATCTGCAATAAAAAATAGGGGTTCCTATCTTAGTTTCCAAGTTGCATTCCACCCCCATTACAAACAGGGGCGGGGCGTCCTAATTTTAGCACTAGTGTATTTCCCCTCCAGAATGATTTAATTTTGATTATGGTCATTTTTATCGTAGAGGGCTTATTTTCCTAGATATTTGAAAGTTTCAGCTTAAAAAACTCACCCGGTATATGAATGAACTTAATATTTTAAGATATCTATAGCCGAAAAGTCAAATTGGAATAATAATTTTTTGACTTCGTTTCTTACGTTATTTTTGTTATTTTTTTTTATTCCATCTATAGTTGGCCCTTTATACAAATTTTGAAACTCTCAGCAAATTATCAGTGGCACTATTCTGGCTTTACGTGGAAATAGGGAATTGGGAAAAATATTCGCAAAACAGTTTAGCCTAAATTATAGTTTTCTGGCCTACTGAGGGAATTAGTTTAGTGTAAGTAAATATTTTCGATACAAAGTTAAATGGGAAAATATTTTTCGCTAAAAAAATTTTGTGGAACAAAATTTTTCCAATTAGCTTTGTTTTGAACATTTTTGCACTAATCTCACTAACCGGAGAAATACCAGAATAGTGCCACTGGTAGAGTAATGGTTACCGGCACGTGTTGTCGAATAAATTGTAACTCTTCCTCTAGGTGCCTTAATGTGAGTATGGATGGATGTAGGATTTTTTGGTGGGCATGATAGAGCACGTCAAGTAAGCCTTCTTGCATCACTTGGAGGTACTTTAGTTAGTAGAGTCATTTCAAAAATGCTTATTGTCTTTCGTAAGTTCTATACTCTTGTAATTGCAGAATTTCCTGCAGTAGACGATGTTGATCCTTGATCAAGTTGTTCGTCGATATCGTGTTGTGTTAAGTTTTACTAAATTTATGGTATTATCGGCTAATTCTTTATTTTTGATAAGAGCCAAAAGATGATTGTCATCATTGTTTTTTCAAATTATTACTCATACTTGTCAGTCTCTTGTTGAGTGAGGATCCCGAACAGGTCCCCTAACATAAGGCTGAGTCTCCAAAACCAACCTCGTTTACGATCCTGGTTGCTTTCGAATAATAGCTCGTTGCCTGCTATTAAATACTAGTATGGCCAAAGAAGTTGTTGTAGAATGATATTTTAACCGAACAGCCCCATACAAACCGCCAGTAACTCTGTGTGGGCTAATTTAGCTTGCCTAATTCTTCCAAGGATATCCCGACACGTATTTGGAAGGTGGCTTGTGCAAGTCCCAGAATGTAGCACATAGAGAATATTGCTAACGCCAGTTGATTTAGTCCAGTTGAACTTTTATCACCGGATTTCGAATGTAATGGCGGCAATGCTTCTTTAAGTTTGTCTTCGATCGGAAGCTTGCATACTTAACCCATTCAACCTTCTACCGTGTGGCAGGTAGTAGATTATCCTTTATTTATACTAAATGGTCTTTGTCCATTTGATTCGCTACTATAGTTGGTGAATGTATTCGGCGGACCAACGCTTCCAGAAGTGATATGTATTTATTGTTCTGTCATATGCCATATTGTTTTAGTTCCACGGTTTCGATATCCACATGGTGGCGCCTTAAATGAATAGCCAATTTAGAAGTGCCTTGGGGTTATTGTTGTTTAGCCAGAGGTGTCATCTGTGAGTGGTGTTAAAGGACGTGAGTTGAGGCACGCTACTATTTGAGTGCTAACCGAGTACGGTTCACTTGCCAGTTGATTCTATCAATGGCTAACATAGATGCAATATCGTTTAATGTTACTATGGCTGTGTGATAATTAGTAACTTCCATTGTCAGAGTAAATATTGGTATACAACCCTTCCCTAGAAACGAACCGTTCATAGGTAGCAATGATATAGACCAGTATTGTTATTTAAATATGTTAAGGTCAATTAAATGCCAAAGTGGAACGTGTTATGGTGTGCCTCTTCAATGACTGCAGGATTCTCATGAGTCTTTACATGATGGCTTGTAGTTGTTGGTAGAATACTCCTTATTGTAGGTATTCTATTGGCCACACACACACACGTTAAACTTTAGAAAGTGGCCGTTGCTTTGATTACGAATTATGCAATATTGAATGATACTTTCCTTCCTTATTACGTCGGGGTCTCCAGTTTTGAGGAACATTTTTACTCCACCACGCTCACAGCTCAGAGAATTACATAGTTAAAACCGGTTGGGAATTTCAATATCCCAACTGCAGAAAAATACTAAACTAGTAAAAGTGTAGTGTCAAGTTTGAGTTGGGTGGTCAATATCTGAAATTTGCCAGTAATCCAAAGACTTTTGGTAAACTTTCTACATAATTGTCTGATTTATTTATTTATATTTAGTCATATTTTGAAATAGCACTAAGATGCTGTGGTAACTCTGGAGTCCAAGTTTGAAGTAAAAGTGGTTTCGGTATGGATCATCAATGAAAATTAAAAGCCGCTCGAGATATCTAAAGATGGGGGGAATTTCTCAAAAACCTAGACAGTAATCTTATCGCGATATCTGTATGGGAAAACACCATCATTATATGTGGGTCCACTCCTTACGAAAGGAGATTTAATTTAATGTGGTTTTTACATTTTTCAACGTCAATTTAAAGTAATATGGTGTTTTCATATACAGTCAATTGGTTCAGTACGCCGATTTTATTTTGCTTCAGCTTCAGCGATACGTGGCAGTAATGGCATTTCAATCTTGTTACATATATAGTTTAATATTAACTTTGCTCAGTACCAGATGTAATATTTTATCTCCAGAATCAGATTTTAACCGTGACAACTGACAACCTTTTCAAAATATACCACATAATGACATAACCAACTACTTTACAAACTCATGAAAATCTCCTCTGCATAGTAAAAAATAACACAACCTATATTTTTGTGTCATTATAAATTGCCCTGATTATAAAAGGATCGTATACTTCGAGATCTGTTGAATTGTTTATTTCATCCAGCTATGGGAATTCGAGAGTTCAATTAAATCTGCCACAGATACGCTTAAATAAGTTAAGTGTTGAGGATGATGATTAACAGTAATAAATAAATTCCCAAATCTCTCCTTTAGCAAAATCGCTACGCTTCTATTTGAGGCAACAATCAAATAAAGACCTACAATAAGGTCAAATGAGCATATAATGGAGGGTAGTTTCTAAATGTGCTAAAATAGGAAATAATAAAGAAACCAAAATTCAGGCGTTGAACTCTGATGCCCTTAGAGCATTAACCAATTATATTTTTATAAGGTCGACAAACGGCACCAGCCTTAGACGTGTGGTCGGGAACATTATAAAATCAGAGGAATCCCTCCAAAACACAAAATAAAAAAACCGTTTCATGCATTACTTTAATTAGCTGGGCCATACATTTTTGGTATGTAATAATTTGAAGAAAATATAAAAGGAATATGTGTCTAGAATTATTTGGCAGAATAAATTTAGAGTCAGGAAAATTTACGCCAGAAAAATCTAGAGAAAGGATTATGTCTAAATGTGACCACGCTCGTATTAGTCCATCAACTCCATAAATCACTCGATCGTAGCGGAACGATCAATATTCCGCATTCAATCCTATTTGTGTTCAACTTTATCGCCGATTGTAATCAGATGATGAAAAATCACTTTTGCATCCTGTTCCTGTATTGAGATGTGAACCTGATACTCTCCGTTTCAAATGCCAAAGCTTTAACCGCTGTCTGTTTGATCGGTAATGGCACGATCACAAAAACATGTCATACGCCATCGTAAAGGGCAAGCCTAATAGGAGGTATCAAACTAGTCGGGGTATGTATGTTTACGACTCATCAAAAATTTTTCGTCAATTCATTGATTGGTTCGTACATTAACTACTGCCTGTACTATAAAATGGCCTAGTCAGAACTTTTTACCCGCCTCTGAGATTACCTGCCAGGCGATTTCAATATGAGTTCCATAGCTTAGAGAACGTCCATTATCGTGGATCTATTTTGGATTTCCATGAATTCCACAATCAACTCACTGAATCCCATCGGATCCGCTCGAAACGCGATATTTCAAAACGCGATATTTCAAAACGAGATATGACAAAACGAGATTCAAAATGCGATATTTCAAAAAGCGATATGGTACAAAACGCGATATGGTACAAAATGCGATATTTCAAAACGCGATATTTCAAAACGCGTTATGGTACAGAATGTCCTCTGCGAAGCGACGGGAGCGCAGCGACCCGATTGATACCGGTCCTATATAATCTCGCCTCTATGGATTTTTAAATTCCTATAAACTAAATTTCCCCTTCACCCGCCTGATATAACCCGATCCTAAACTCCCGTTTTGTACCATATCGTGTTTTGTACCATATCGAGTTTTGAAATATCGCGTTTTGAAATGTCGCGTTTTGTTCCATATCGCATTTTGTACTGTATCGAGTTTTGAATTATTGCGTTTTGAAATATCGCGTTTCAAATGGGACCCGAATCCCATATAGATTTGAAGGGTTAAACCATCTTTACTTATTGGGCGGTTAGGACAAGATGGCGGTTAGGACAGCCATATGGTACAACTATTGCTACTAATTCCGATCTGTATATTAAGTAACGTAATTATGCAGATCATTAGATCTAAAGATGCGCTAAAATAGTTCCTATGTACGCCTATTCTGTTCCTATTCCGATCTGTATTTTAAGTAACGTGATTATGCAGATCACTAGATCTAAAGATGCGCTAAAATAGTTCCTATGTACGCCAATAGATGGCTCTAAATTTGAATAAAAAAATCATTTTGTAAAGATACAATGTTTTTAGAAGTGTAAACATAAATTCTCTCTCTTCGACTATTTGTCAAATTGTACGTGATTATTTGTCAAACAATGAGTATTATTATTAATGAAAATGATTCGATTGACACTACAAATCTAGCACGGGCACAGAATGTACTATATACTGTGGCATGGGTGTCAAACAGAGTAAAAAATATTGTCGCCGCCTTTTTCGACGGATTACGTAGTCAGAATGTAAGACACCGACAGTTAATCGTGGTTCAATTCAGCTGAGGCAACCCAATTATTTGAATTCGTCATCAAGCTATATCAGAATAATTTATTGCACATCGGCATTATTACCCCTTGCAGCCAACAATGTCGCGTTCGATTAATCTGCCATGGCAGCCCCAAAAGTTAGGTCAGTCGAAGAATTCCAGGTAAAAAAACATTATACTCATTTCAGTCGTACGCTCAACGAAACAATTGGCGTTTCAAGACCGGCAAAATGCGGTTGGATTTGTCGATGATATAAAGCGAATCAATGAGGCGATTTCATGAACTCGAGCATTTTACTTGTAATTTTCGGTAATCGCTACTTATTGTACATCGACCAAATATGGCGGTACATCGTACATCATCAATTATTGTGTTCAATACAACACTTATGTCGGATGTAGTTTACCTGAAATTTTTAGAAATAAAACAACTGTTGATTAATGGAAATTTTCGGCATTTTATTATAAATTTAATTTTCATATAATTTCGGGTTATTCTGGAATCTCAACTTTATAGGGTGATTATAAAAACAAAAAAAATGTTTATGCGTTCCACCAATTGATTAGTAATACTTCCATTTATTTTCATCATTTGTGCTTTAGCTTTATGTTGTCTTTCTACAGTAGCAGTGAGAGCTTCCGAACGAACCGACGGAATCAATTTTTTCAACTGGATGTTGATATATTGACAAGAGTCGCGTTTCCATTACAACTTGCCCCAATTTCCAGTCAATTTAAGCATCGAGCCGAGCATTACGAATTAAACTCACAATGCAACAATCAGCTTTCTCCGATTTTATGTTTAATTTTCTTGTATAATACTTTTTTGTCACATCCCTTTTCCGATCCGCGATTACAATTGTGTTCGAAAAAATCGTGTACGAAAGAGCATCTTGAAAAAAACAAAACGCAGTTACAAATTATGTTTTTTTTTCATACACATTTGTGTACGGTGCACTTAAATTGTAACAAAATAAAAAAAATATATATCTAAAAAAAAGTTATTCAAAGCATAATTTGTAGATTATGTTGTCATCACAATTACATTCTTATCGCACAAAAAATCCAACAGCGGATAATTTGGCAAGTTTTTGCCGTTAAATCGAATTTTGCCATTTTAGTTTAATTCTTTTATACACTTCGTTTATTGTATTTGACGTCTGCAATAAAAAATGATTCATAATTTCGCCATCATACGAATTACTGATTTGCCACATACTTCCGTTCAAACGGGATATATAACGAAATAAAACAATATTAGAATATTTAATTCCTTTGTAATAAATTATTAAGTCACTTTTGTGCTGGAACACCATCATTTGTCGTAATTCACCAATCATCACCACTTACTATAACCCATTCGACGATATTCTTCACTGAATGCCAATGAATCCTGTGTTGTATTATTATTAAATATTGATCACATATCACTCAGAATCTCTGATGGTTGATGCCAGCCAAAGTCAAAGTGACAGTTGAAATTGAGAGAGCCAAGTTTGAGGAGAGAGGAAATTTTAGTAGTACAATGCGAAGATTTTATAATCGATTTAAATTTTTGTAAAACTACTAGCGATATCTATTATCTACCTATCTAAACTATTTTTACCACTCCTATTTTTGTGTAGAAGGTCGAATATTTGAGTCGAAAGAAATTCATACAAAAATCAAGTTACCTCGTTTCTGTAGTACTCCCGGCCACAGTTACTGTTAACAGAGTGTGCCTCAGATATAACGAGGTACATGACCAAGCTAATGAGAGTTCAGTGTGTTTAAATTTGATTCGCTTGGCTCTTCAACCATCATCTTCATAAATTCTTAAGTGTTTTTTCACAAACTTAAAGTTAAAGAAGAGTTGAATTTAAAAACGTAAGATTGTTGACATTATTTAGGATCAATGATCTTTAAACTGACTTGCACTATGGACATCACCAAGTTTTTAATCTTAAAAATATAATTGTGTTTTTTTATCCAATTGCTCGAAATTGAATAAAACACTCTAAAAATTCTTAAAATTTCTTAAGCCCCAAACACAAGATAGGCTATAGCTCGATCATCAATTATTATGTCAATGCACAACAAAATCCAATTCTTTTAAATGTCGAAACGTTTTAGCTTGTACCTCACTATTGTTTTAAGTACTTAAGATAAATGTCAAACCGTCATTTATAAATTGATATCAATAAATTAAAAATACCACATTGTTGATCGTCAAAATTCTTTACAACAAATGCGATCAAATACTAGTACGCATGCGCCTTATTATGACTTCTCGGATTAAAATAAAAGAATTAAATGTGATGTGGTGCGCGCGCGATCATTTGATATATTTAAAATAAAATTACTTTGAGCATTGACTTCAACGTCGATCGATAAAACGAAAACAATTAAAATGTGGGTGGGTGTACTCGTTGCACGATCGCTCATGTTACAAGAACAATAACAACATCATAAAATTTCAACAACAAATCAGATTTTAATTTATTCTGCGCCTATCGATCGGTATACGATATTCATTTTTATTCAAAGGTATATTTTACCGTTAAATGAGCTGTTTACGTAAACATTGTTGTATGATGAGACATTTTTATTACACCGTAATTGAAGATGTATATATAGATGAAATCGTGTAAGGGAGTTGAAGATTATCATCTTATTAAACAGGTTTTTGGTTCTGTAAGTAACATTTTACGTTTTTTATTTATTTGCAGCTGAAGATCAACCAAAATCAGTTAACACAAATTTGTGGCGGAGTAACGATCCAGTAAAACGAGATCGTGCTAAACGAAATGTTTTAGAAGATGTTCCGCAACAGTCGTACCGTGAACAACCAAATTGGCGGGACGCACTCGGCGAAGGAAAAGCGTGCCTTACATCTAAAGGTCATTTAGGGCAGTGCACAACATTTCGAGAGTGCTATCCATACTTTAAAATTCCCGATCTAACGATTTGGGAATCTTGGGTGCTTGGCAATTATGATTCCTGTACATATTTCAATGAAGATGGTCGTCAGGCTTTCGGTGTATGTTGTACAAATCCCATTACACCACCGCCACCAATATCGAGCGAAGATGTAACTGAAAATCCGGTCGAGAAGCATAAACCTACCGTCTCGAATAAAGCGCCATTCCCACCTGGGTTATACAATCCATTCTGGACTGGTCAACAACATCAAAACCATCCCGACTTTATAACACATCCACCAAATCACACAGCTGCAACTCATCCACCTCATATAACGGCTGGCTACCCGATGGGACCAACAACACCTTCACCGACTACGACTACATTAAGAACAACAACAGGATGGCCAACGAAACCGCCGTCACATTATCCAACATACAAACCGACCACAACCACGACGACAACCGTAAAGCCTGCATATAATTTACCAATGGCAGGGGTTTGTGGAATTAAAAATAAGCATCGTATTGTAGGTGGCACAACAGCGGGTCAACATGAATGGCCAATGATAGCTGCGCTCTTTAACGGGGGTCGACAATTTTGTGGTGGTTCCTTAATCGATGACAAACATATTTTAACAGCAGCCCATTGCGTTGCACAGTAAGCTTGACACCTCCATAAGATTATAACACGTATAATAAAATAAAATCTTTAATTTTAGTATGAGTTCATGGGACGTAAGTCGATTAACAGTTCGCCTGGCCGATCATAATATTCAAAGTGACACCGAAACTCACCATATCCAGAGAAAAGTTAAGCGAGTGGTGCGTCATATTAAATTCGATATGCGCACCCTATTCAATGATATTGCACTAATAACGATGGACTCTCCGGTCGAATTTACAACAACCGTGCGGCCCGTTTGTTTACCAACTCGAGGTCGCCAAGCATACAGCGGATATATGGCAACTGTTGTTGGATGGGGCAGTATACGTGAAAATGGACCACAGCCTGCGTTATTACAACGCGTCGATATACCAATTTGGAGTAATGAGCAGTGTAAACATAAGTATGGTAATGCAGCACCGGGCGGTATTGATGATGGTATGTTATGCGCAGGGCAGGATAATAGGGACTCGTGCAGTGTAAGTAACACATAAAGTCAGTTAAAAACATAATAATTGCATAAATGTTTTTTTTGTGTACAGGGTGATTCAGGAGGGCCCCTTATGGTAAACGAGGGCAATATATTTTTTCAAGTGGGTGTAGTGTCTTGGGGCATTGGTTGTGGTAAAGGACAATACCCGGGTGTGTATGCACGTGTTACCCACTATCTTGACTGGATTTATCGAAATTTGCAGTACTAGTATTCGAGCGGGAGTTGGGAAATTTAGATTTATGTAAAGAATATGGGATTGGATAAGCCTAGCATTATATAAGATATAGTTATTAAGCCTAAGTCTAGATTCATTCATCGTTTAGTGTTGAAATTTCAGTGAAATAAAAATAAAATGATGAAATAGTACCTAATATAATGTTTGTTTAAATTTATGGTCAACGGCATTTTTTGTGCCAATTCTTAGTACAGTATGATGAAGTAAGGAATCATTTCGACTTGTTCACCAAATTAATTTCTTAGTTGACGACGAACGAGTAGAAAATAATTTCAAAAACAAGTCGTAAATACAATCTACCATTCGTCGAATAGAATACTTTCGATTACTATGGCCTCCAGTAAACCAAGCCATGACAGGCCGGTTCGGTTGGAAATTAAAACTAGTGCAGGCTTGTTTTGAATAGAATACATTCCATTATATCTGGACAGACCAGACCGGTTCTTTTTGATTCCATTACAAAACTAGAGCTCATCAATATGACCCACAGTAGCATACAATACATTCCGACAATGGGTTTTTATTGAGCATGTTTTTAGAGCACAACGGTCGACAAATAATTCCTCGTTACTTTAGAAAATCGATACTGCATTGACTACAATCAACCTTTCTAAAACGGACATTGTTTTCACATTTGTGACACATCGCTGTTTTGTTAAATAAATTTTTTTTAGTTATTACCGAGAATCAATGAGCTGACCCACTTTGCTACACAGTGATAAATGAATTCAGTTCTTTTAATCTAAACTTTTATTATTTTTACATTATTTTGATTTTAATATTTAAAATTAATTCAATTTCTGGACTAAAAAATAAAATTTCGAGGTTGAACGAAATTGCTATACTCCGTGTGTTCACTGATGGTTTTCTGACATAAAAAATCGGTATATTTTTGACATATTTTACCCCGGCTAACTTCGCTTCAGTAAAATATCGCAATTTTTTTTTATTACACGAGTGAACGCGTTTATTATTGGCTTGGCATATAAATTTCATAGTTCAGTATTTTAAACGTTAATTTCCTTTACAAATGAATTTAATATAAAAGTGATATATTTCCTAAAGTGTTATTTAAATTTAATATATTTATAATGTATAATTTCAGGCTCACACAAATATTTTTAAATTTTAAATTTTTTCACGGCCTTTAAAAATTGAGTTTTTTCAAAACAAAACACTGATGTCAAAAAAAACCCCGAAAAAATCCAAAACAAAGTGGAGTTAAAAATATACCGATTTATAGGGTGCGCTCTGTTTGTAGCTCAAAAAAACCCGGATATTTTTTATCCCCTTGTACATGAGTGAACTCTACGATTATATTCTGGGCTGGGATATCATTGTAGTTTTAATGTTACCCGATGTTTTTTTTTTCTAGAATGAAATTCTGAGCTAACTTCACAAAGGTTACTTGGTGCAAATTGGCCACGTATAGATAACATTGTACATATTTGTAGTGCTTCTGGCTTTCTTATTGTTCCAATTGAAAGCTGGTTCCACATTTGCCTTGATATGATTTCGCTTCTTGATAAATCACGAAACTAATCGAAAAATATTTGGATTACTGTGCAGGGCGGAAATGGTTCTGGCCGGTTTCGTTAATTAATCATCGGACCTTATCGTTCACACTGAAATCTATATTAATAAAAATCGATTGGCACATGTATTTTTTTTTTGTTGTGTTCGTAATTGTCAGGTCAAGGTTTGTATGAACCGACCAAATGGCACAGTAGTTAAAGCTTTGGCGTTTGGATCGGGAGGTACCGGGTTCGAGTCCCGATAGGGGCAGGATGCAAAGTGAAATGTCATCGACAGAGTACGATCTGTGGTGAAATGTAACACATCTATGACATTCTGTTGGTGTGCAAAACCCATGGGCCGACCCATCTTCCATGCCAGTATAGGCTGGCATGGAGCTTGCAATGTGCAGATGGTCTTAAATCGGTCCTATACCCGTACGTCCTCGAGTTGGCCGCGAGACGTAAAGGACGTATAAAACATAACCGCGGAAGAGCAGGGTGAGCCTTGAGTCCCAAAAAAGATCGCATAGTTACCAATAAAAAAAAAAAAGGTTTGTATGAAAAAAAATTGGGAAAATCCACTGGAAAAGTCGGAAAATCGAAAAAATGATGTTTTCGTACGGTTTTTTCGCACGAATCCGCTCCAGATGGTCATTTAGAAGAGAAAAATTGGGAAATCTTAGTGGAAAACTAAGAAACTTCCGGAAAAACATGAAGAAAATTGAATTTCAGCGCTTATAGCTCTTCAGTTGAGAACGGCTTAACTGATTTCGCTCAATCTTTTTTTGTTGTATTTGCAATTACAAGGAGATGGTTCTAACGAAAGAAAATTTTAGGAAAATTTATTGGAAAGGTCGGAAAATTGAAAAATGATGATTTGTACGGGATTTTGCAAGGGTCTTTTATAAGAGAAAAATTGGAAAATCTGAGTGAAAAATTCGGAAACTTCCGGAAAACCCGAAGAAAATTGAATTTTTTTCCACCGCATCAGTTGATTGCCACTGAATTTGCAAACGATAGATGAACCGACCGACCTGCAATATTTCCAAAAAATCAGCAATGGCGAAAGTACTACAGACTTGCAAAGTAATCATTTGGGATTAGTGAACGATGGCACACAAACGAGCATTAGAGGCGCTCGATCGAACGTTGAAAGATTTGCGCAATAATCAAGACCTCTTTGGAGGTTCGATGATTCTGCTGGCTGGCGATTTTCGACAAACGCTGCCAGTCATTTCAAGATCAACAGCTACTGATGAAATAAACGCTTGCTCAAAGACTTCGAATTTGTCGAGATACGTGAAAACTCTCTAATTAAAAACATATATATTGGTGCAAATCACAAAAACCATTTTTAACCACCTGAACCAACCAAAACTATGCAATGGAACAAGATTCACTGATAAGAGGCTGATGAACAAAGTGATTGAAGCAACGATAATCATAGGAAAGTTCAAAGGCGAGGACATTCTGATTCCAGGAATACCATTAATTCCATCGACTTGCCGTTTCAATTTAAGCGTGTTCAGTTTCCGGTTCGACTTGCATTCACAATGACGATTAATAAATCACAAGGCCAATAGTTGGAAGTGTGTGGAATAAACCTTGAATTGTCGTGTTTTTCCTATTGGCATTTTTACGTGGCGTGCTCGAGAGTAAGTAAAACATCAGCGTTTTTGTTTTCTCTCCGGACAGAAAGCCAAAAAATATCGTTCATCACCAAGCGTTACGATGAACGCATTATTAATTGGCTGCCGAGGTCGTGAAATTTGACAACTCTCGATTCCTGTCAGAAGGGTTGTTTAAAGTCACCGGATTATGCTGGTAAACCAGCAACAATAGGCGCTTTGCGGCTTAATTACAGCTATTGATTTAAAAAAATAATAAAGTAAATAACATAATCTGGCAAATGAAATGCGCTTTAATTTCACATTTCTCTCACTCTCTGGCACTACATCCCATGAGGTTTCATAATCATATTTTTATTTCGGATAATGAGTGATTAATTCATTGATCCTAAACCAGCCGCGATTTTTTCCTTGTCACCACCGGGAATTGAACCCGGGACCTCCGGTCGCTGGAGCAAGCATGCTCACCACTTTGCCACCGGGCGGCTTTAATTTCACATGCTCTTTGGTAATCCTAATTCAAAATCAGTTATAACAAAATTTGCAGTAAAATCTTCTATGTGTGCACGCCCGAGAACATTTTTGCTTTCGAAAAATCAGGGCTGGACCCCGGGGTCTAGGGGCTCATTACGAATTTTTCGTATTATTTCAATTTTGGTTATTTTTTCCTAGGAATGTGTTTAGGGAAAGGGATTATATGAAATTAGTAACATATTCGAATCCGAGGGATGCGTGAACTATAGTGACGTCGAGAAATTGCCTGCAAAATATTCGTAATTCAAAGTTTCATTTCAAATTACCCGCCGGGTAATTCAGCTAGTTTATAATATTACTCCATGATTAAGTATGAAGCGTTACATTTCTGAGCGGGTGTGTTTGGTTCCGCGATTACACAGAATGCAAGGAAATATACAGTGGGAAAACACATAACTGCTAAGGCCTTATAACAGATCCGAAAGATGGCCGAAGTAGTAATATGAACTTTGATTTGTGAAAATGGCAAATATTTCGACTGTCACCAGCTAATTAATTTATATAAGCAGAACCACAATTCTTTATTATGAAAAATATAAGAGACTTTTGGATGAAAAATGGGGTATCTGATCATCGTGATTGTACATACATCAATCGAACTGTAAAACTTTCTCTAACTCTATCTACTCTTTGTATTTTACATGTTTTCATGTCAGCTGACGGTCATAAAATATCTTAGGTGGCGATAAGTTGATAAATACTTAAACAGCAGCAGTTCAAAATTGTTCCGATCTTATTTCAAAATTTTTTTGTTGGTGGGTCCAACATTCATACTGAATGCTTGGAAAAATTCACTGAAAGCAATGTGGAACGGTGGTGTATAATTATATATTGAGTTGAGTGAGCAAAACCTCCTAAATTCCAGAAAGTGATGAAACGTTAACTGCAACCAGTTATTTTTGTTACCGTGATGGCCTCGACCCTTTTATGGAAACTTTGAAAATTAATATACCACTATGAGCTATTTGCGACTGTAGAACGGTCAAGTAAAATTGATATGAAATTCTTGTATCGGATTCACTGGTAAGTTGGAACGAACGAAACCTAAACTAGGGCCGTGTGCTTCAATTGCAGCACTTGATTTCGTAAGATGAAGTGGGATTCCTTTCTGGTTTCATATAACATTAGTTTTTCTAAATCTTATATGAAGGAACGGTGTTGATTGGGGGATTGTCAACCGAGAAATATACAATATCATTACGAGGAGCTTTTATAGGCTGTAATCAGCCTTGGCTTCAGTGCCTTGGGCATAAATTAGATTAAACTTTCACTCTACTCACGAACTCACAAAATTCACTTCTTTTAGTTTAAAGCTCTTTGCGAGGCATCGCCTTTGGAAGGCATTTATATTAATAATTAGGTTTACCAACAAAAGTCTCTGGTGATCCATGTAACTGCATTTTATCTTTTCCAGGTAGCATTCCAGTCTACTCAATTTCATTCAGGCATGATTTCAATTTATTTGATTTTGTTCTGCGAAACGAAATTGTTCTTAGCATCTCAAACCTACACTGAGTTAATCAGTCTATTGTTCGCTAAAATACCGTCTAATATGCTGTGCCATCAAGTGTACTGGTACAAGCTATAATGTACCTCTTTTACGAAAGGCGGAAAATAGTCTGAAAGCTTTATTAAGTTTAGATTTTTTGTTTTGTTGTACTGCTCAAATAGAGACTAGAAGTACAAGTTTTCAGTTCACCGGTGTTGTCCGATGTAGGTGAGGATTGTGCAGATATTAATTAGGGTCATTCGACAAGGGACATAATGGTCGCGAGTTTAGGCACGCTTCATGTCACCAATTCCTCGAACGAGAGTAAAGTTTCGCCCAAGTTTCGATCTCAGAGTTTACATTTCTCGTACTCTGCTGATGCAGGAATATCAATTGACGATTCGCTCAGACGAAATTGGTTGCACAATCACTGTATAGTGGTTGTACCATGGTTTTTAACTCGACCGATTACTCAATTGTAAGACATTTTTATTTTTGACAGTGTCAAGGAACTCGCTGAAATTCTTTCGTCGTTTTCTTCGATAGAAATAAAATTGCTTTAAACACGCCAGCATATTTTTTAACTCGTTCCACTGCGTGTTGGACTAGGGATTGGAATTAGCAGGATTAAGGTTAATTGAGCAAAAGGAAATAAGATGTAAAATTCTGGGTGTTATATAGATTCGATGTCCAGAAGCCACGTCAACTTTCAGCAATTGATATTCCCAGCCATGGAAGTGGGGAAGACAATTGCTCGTTCCTTCAAAGAGTTAAGCACTTAGTAATATCTAATCAAGAAACTAGTAGCTCTGTTATTGGATACTTATGTCAAAGGAAAACGAGATTCAGCAAGAGTAGGAGGAAATCTTTCTGGCGATAAAAAGTCAAGTTCCAGACTAGAAAGATTGGCTGCAAAAGTAGTGACTGGAGAATGATTATTATTGACAGGCTTTCTTGCTTCAAGTTCAAAACATCAAGTTCATATTGTGATTCAACCGCCTTTCTGCAGGAGGGTTTACAATCTATCTTTCACATATATTCAAGCATTTTTCAATCGGCGCAAACTAAAAGTGGTTTGAAAAATGGTTAGTCAGCCTATAAATATTTTGTTGAAAAACAAATACACGAAAGTTTGATCTCATTGCGGAATTTGACCGCCACCATGAGGTTGAAAGGTGAATCAGTTCATTAAATTCTTGTTAGCTTTCGCATCTGCTGGTTGACCCATACTCGCATACTGATCGGATTCTGCCATCCCTGCACCGCCCCCCCTACCCCCGCTTTGTAGACGCGGAAACCAAGGCTATTTATAATCACGAATTAACACTGACCAACGTAGGCTGATTGTCGCATGATGATTCATTGCTCTTAAAATAGAGGAGAAATTCTATTTGTACGTAAACACGCACGCACTGAAGTTAATTTTCATAAATTTAATCTTGTTTAGTCTTTAGAAAATATTTTTCAATCCGTTTCCAATTACCTTTACGAAATTTCATGATCCCGCGAAAGGGCTTAGGTGGTTCTAAACTATGACAGGAGCACTTTGAAAACGTCACTGGAAAATGACATTTTTATGTCTAAAACTTGTTTCCTTCTTCAACCTGCAACAAATTAATATGCACGCCACTTCATTACCAATAAAAGGAATTATGATGGTTTCCAAAATTGGCGGTTCTTAAGCATCACCAATTGATCCGCAAAACGGAAACATGAAACGAAACAATGTGATTTATGCTTGGAATAAAAAGGACATGAACATAGAAAGGGTTCAACCCACCACACTGCTTTCTCACCAAATGTTGAGAGTGGGGGAGACAACGGCTGAGCACATTTTATATGCGTGTCTTTCTTATTCCCTCCATTCCACCATTCCACACCTTGATTCTTTCATCGTGATTCTTTCCTCGTCACCTTCCCCTTCACCAACAAACTATCAACAGTTTATTGGTGAAGGGGAAGGAAATGAGAAAAGAATCACGACGAAAGAATCAAAGTGTGGAATGGCGGACTAATCACATTGTTTCGTTTCATGTTTCGTTTTTGCGGATCAATTAGCGATGCTCAGGATCCGGCAATTTTGTAAATCATCATAATTCTTTTTATCGGGAGGAAAGAAGTTGGAGGGAAGAAGAGAAGAATATTTTTAAATAAAAATGTCATTTTGACAAATAAGTGATGTGATGTTGCATCACGTTATATAGTAGACTTAATCGATAATCTCCATTGATAGGTGTCACCTCCGTAAAATGTAATGACATCTGGGCTGGGATGTTGTACCATCACTATTTTCGGATTGCGACTTAGCTTATGTCATATTTTTAAACGCTCAGCTTTCAACACTAGATCGATTATAAACAACAATTCTTTTCAAACATTTGAATAACTGATAATCTAGTAAAATATCTTATCGAGACTAATAACGAGGATGTCCGTTGATATGTATCGACTGGTTGAGTTATCCTCGTGTTAGTGATCTGCTCGATGACAATGAGCTGCGAGTCTGTGACCAATGTAGTAAAATGCTAAAAAATTGTACGTTGATCGTCGTATGAGCTCGTGGTTGGAGAAAATTCCGCCAATTGATTTAGTTGCGGTGCTCTTCGATATAAAAAGGTATGTTACGATTTCGAATTCAATCGGCTTTGAACGGAAAAGTTTCAGAATCCGCGAATAGCTTGTGACATGGTACGTTTAGTGAGGTGGTTGAGTATAATATCAATTCGACAGATGATATTTCGGTAGATGATGATTCCGGGTTGACTTCGAAATATTTGATAATGTATGTATGATGTCTTCAATTGCAAATATAGCAGGAATTAGGAACTGGAAGACATATACTATATTGATGTTTTAAGCAAGCAGTTGAACCATAACATCATTTCTTGTACGAGATTTGCCATGTTGTGATTATAAATCTAACTTGACTCGGGGACACGTGTGAGCCCAAAGTGATATCGGCTAACGAGCTGGTCAAGTGTCAAGCATGCAATGTGATTGAACACGGTGGTAAATAAGATGATCATATAGTGCTTAGTTTATGGGATCTTGGCACGATTGACAGTGCGCACGATTAGTTTCTGGAGCCAACATTTTGACAATCATATTGATCATATAATACCCCTTGTAGTTTTTGGCACGCTTATACCATTTAAACAGCGAACGGTGTTGTTGGTTCATTACCACAATCTTGCAGCTGAAATTTGAAACTTTCGAAAGTGATCCGTTTTCAGTAAAGTTCGCCTTGATACAGTGCAGTGTAGATCGTGTCGACAATTAGTGATTCAGTTTGTATAATTGTCATCCAAAACTAGAGCCATCATGCAAGACGAAGTGTATCGATTGATCCCTATGCACTAACCGAATTTAGCTCGTCTTGCGAGTGAGTAGGTAATGGATTATAAATAATGCGTTTTTCACTTTATAGTCTTTTAATTATAGAGCTGGCAACGATGTATAGAAAAGTTTAGCCTATTGCGCTTTCCATATTATCCTTCAATCTCCTCACCATCTAACCCAATATTCGATTTGGTCTTTGTGCCTTGAATTCTCGGTCTTATAGTTTTCTAACTACTACTACCCTACTATCTCCATACGCTGATTTGAAAAACGGTTCGTTCGCGTTATATAAAAATGATTTATATTTAGCTATCTCGAAGCATTTTAATACAAACATATAATTTTGAGGTACAGTGGTGTTGTCCGATGTAGCATTTGATTCAACTGTTGCTTAATGTTTTGCTTGAGGGATCCCACCCATAGATGGCACCAACGAATAATGTAAAATCGTTCGGTATTGACAACACTAATTATTTTAAGTTTTTAGACCACATTTTCTAGTATTTGTCGTGATAGTTTTCCTGCTGTAAGGAGATATTCCTAAATTTGAACTTTGGTTTGGTGCAGTATAACGGTTTGGCGTAAACGCGCAATTTAGATGTTAATTATTTTACGCGATACGAAAGTTCGTATGAGAATGTAAAACTAATCAAACTAATATGAACTATGCCGTAAGATGCTTTAACCTAGTTCTGTGTATTTGCCAAAATACGTTAAGTCCCTTCTAAGATTCCCCCCCCCCTCTCCCTCCTCCACACACGAAATCAAACCATGGTTATGATATTTGTTTCGTATACTAATTTTTCATTGGATGCCTATCATCATAAAATTTGTTGAAATTTCCGGTATTTAATTTTGTGGCATTCACAATCAGATTATAATAGTCTGGTTTCGAAGGCGCACTTTTCACATAAACAAAATCATTTTCCATCACGGTGTTCCGGAATGTAATGACATATTTATTGTTATTTTATTTACAATGCAAAAAAATTGGATATAAACTAAAAATTCACAGAATTTTATCAATTATAAAATAATTTTGGTTTTACACTTTAACTGCGCCCATATCTAAATGCCTAACCCCAAAAATTTAAATTCCAGCAATCAATCGACGTATTGGAATTTTCATGGTAATATTATCTGCAGCCTCGATCAAAATGGGCTCGAAGTAGATACGTGCATCGGGTAACATGGCATCGTAGAATACACGCCAATATTGGTTGGCCAAGTTCAATACGAAATCATTGAGTTCTTGATCTGGGAATAAGCCGGTAGCGAATATTTTCATGTCACCAATCTTTGGATTCATATCGGCTTTGGTGGCTTTGAAATATTTTTCACCATCTTGTTGGATAAATTTACCCGCGAATTTTGTAGTAACGTCGACATCAGCTGTAGCAAAATATATTAAATCGAAATATATTAAGAACTCGGCCTAGATAAAATTATAATTATTTACTTACTCATTGAAATGTTGAATAATCCCTTGGACTGTAATTTAAGCCCGTTGAATTCACCCTTAGCTTTGTATGCGCCTTGAATCAAAATTTCTGGAATGATTGCGTTAAATTCTCCAGCCAATTCTTGTTGGGTGATTTGTGTTTTAACTTTTTTGAATGTAGCCTGCGTGGCTCCGTACGAATCGGAATACTTGATAAGAATTTGGCCGAATAAAAATCCATTTTTGAATTCGAATAGATCGTTTTCGGTGTGGAACGGATCCATTGGCGGTATATTGAAACTTGGGATTCCATCACGGAAAACGGTAAGCAATTTTTGAGCCAGTTTTATAAAGCAATTGTCACGATTTGCATCTCGGGCATTGCACACTGTTAATTCAGCAGCTAAAATAATATAAAGTACAAAATAGATTATTTAGTCCACATTAAGGCGCAACATTTTGCTGTATTAAGATCGCAATCGCGCCTAATTGGTCGCATGTTTCGTTTAATGAGTTGAGATTATGCAATCCAGTCAATTATGACCGATTGCATAAATCTCGTTAACTAGTTCTTCAAATGAAAGTTATAATACATAATGCGAAATAAGGTTGGGTCAATGATCCATTCGATTTTCACTTTTATTTGTTGTTAATGTTGAAAAGATGTATACGCGGTGAAAATTGTATAGCGTTTATTAAACACTTTCATTTCTAAATTCTTTGTGATTGCACTTAAAAAACCAGAAATTTGTTAAGCAACACTTAAGTATGTATATTGGTCAAGCGTTTTACATTGAGCCTTGATATTAAATTATGTAAACAAAAACCTTCGCGCTTTATGAGATGCGATTAAAAATTAACTAGAAGATTTCGTCTGCGCTACTCAAAGTCTATTATAGTTCACTAAACTAAATCACTCACGTAATTCAGCATTTGGATTAATTTCAACGGCGGCATACGCCACAGCCACTGCACACGATAATAGTATCCACTTCATATTTTAAATCACTATACGCGGTATTCACTTATCACAATCACAAACGAAACTAGTCAATTTCTTAAAATGATCGCTTTATTTATAAACAAGCCGCCCAGTACCTTGAGATTGTGTATATTGTACCAAACGATATATGAACACAATATGTATATTGCAAGATTGGGTGGGGGGACGTTAAAAATTTAATTTATGGGTTGGGGTAAAGAAAAATTATTGTGACGTAGGTATCTCAAATACACACTAAAGAACATTTTAATTATAAATTACTTAGAGCTTTGATGAACCGGTTTTTGAAACCCTGAACAAGTACAAGTATATAAAGGCTTACATTAAAAATGTTGGTCATATTTGAAGTACAATTTTTTATAGTATGGAAATTATTTTTGTTTGGTTTATTATTTAATTCCGTATGATCGCAATTTTTCAAGATGATAATTTATTTTGTTAAAGTAACTCGAGAAAGTGGTTTGGAAAAAGAAAAGTAGTTTTGACCTTTACATGATGCATTTAACGAATTTTTCATATGTTAGCCACCCAAAAATTGTTCCAAGTTAGCAAAATACGGAGTTTTACAAACATCAACGAGTGTGAATTAAATTTTCTACGTTAAGCTTAAGTACAACTTTGTCAAACTTGAATGAGTGTTGATTTGTTAATGATAACGTGAATTATTGTTCAGATCTAAGAGAGGATAAGAAGCTGAATAGCTGAAAAATAGCAGGCAAAATGTAACATGTTATGATCCCAGATGTCTACAAGGTTGAGGCTTTGGCAAAATAGGTATCTATAGAAACAGCAGAAAAACCCCCGCCTTTGACAAATCATGAGCAAAACAAATAAAAAAGGTGAATTTTCAGGAAAAGTAAAAAAAATGCTACGAACTGGGAGTAGTATAAGCTAGTCCGTAAAACAACTCCTGGAGACTTTACCATTGTAAAATACAGCAGCCATATAGCATCAAGCCCGCTTAAAGTACAAAGTTTCAGTCCTTGACTTCCAGTCATCTCGTTCACCTCAACTAGCCTGGAATCCTTAACATTACTTCTGGCAACTTATTTTCTTGGCTGCTATGAACTGGCGCCACAAAGGCAATGAACAAAGAATGTTGCATGTCTCGACCTCTTTTTCTATTTAGCCCTAACATCATATTTTATGGCCTGCACTATAACAATCATCATCTTTCTCGTTTCTACAACAACGAGTAGTTTTATTTGTAAATCCATATATTAAATATAAGCAGCTTTAAAGAGAACAGATATAAATCGTATGACACTCATGTCAATGTCTTGAGTAGTCTACAGTTGGAGTTTGCAGGACTACGATAAATTTTTCGATCTCAATAATCTCGGCTTTGGTCGAAAATGTTCTTCCGAAAATATTTCTTAATGTTGATAAGGCTTCCTTTTTATTTTTGTTATTTAGCCTTCTGACGTTTTATTTATGCAGTTCGAAGTTTTGTACTGAATTTCCATTCAGTGTGAGAGTGAGTGCATATAAGAGGTTCAAAGAAGGTTCCTTGACAGGATAGACAGATGTGTTATTAAGAGACATATGAATGAGGATCAAAAGTTTTCGCACTCATTGGCGAGATCTACACTGATAGTCGATGATGAGGTCTTCAGAAATTGGGTTGAACCTGTAAAAGCCTTGCAGGACGTATTTAACATGTTTGCGAGGATGATTTTATCGACATCGGGTGCCTTACCGTTCTTAAATTCCCTTCTACTGTTAAATATTAAAATTCAACCACATTCTTGGCAAAGCAGCCTCGTGCCTATTCAACGTTAATGACCAATTGCACTTATATTTGAAAAATTCGAGATTATGAACACTATCGATATCGGGCCCTCTAAAGGATCCAACGTATGATATGCTAGAAGGGTGTCGCTTTGTGAACATGATATGATTGATTCGATTTTCCGTTATTGTATCATTTGGCTTCCGTATTGCTGTCTAGTTTCTTTAATGAGATAAGAACATATTTGTAACGGCTAAAGTAATAATTATAGCTAGTCCAGCGGCCGAAAACCATTTCCGATTTGGAAGAGACTGTACGAAACGTTCAAAGTTGCCATTTTGGTTCACCGGAAAATTTTAGCATTAAAAACAATTGCAATGATCTTAGTACTTTGTTTACGTAAGTCTTGTTCTACTCCATCAATATACCACAGTCGAGGTGGTCCTCTACAACATACACCGGCTGATTGTGGAATGCTTTGTTTATAATTTGTGGCTATGGGAACGTTGTAACTCAATTTAATCTCTTATGTAATACTAGGCTCTGGGATTTGTCGGTTCAGGTGGAGTTTAAATACCCGTAAAAACCCACTGTTTGTCTAAAAAAAGAGCTCCTGGTGACGCAAGGTAAAGAACGGGGAGTGAAATCCTAGACCAACTATTCGTGGTTAGGTTTAGATAAATTTGTTAATGATTTACGCCACCTAATTGTATATCTTTAGGAATCCTGATTTCTTCAATGTCACCTCAGTGACTTGATCATCATATGTCTGTGAACTTTTTATTCGCTACGAGTGCGTCTGATGAACAGATTTGGTCGCCTCTACAAGTGATTCGATCAGCAACAAGATGGCGCTAGACACACCTTGTTAAATTTGGTCAAAAGTTGCCAGCCGAAAGTGAAAAAATCGATAATGCAGATAGTGTCTTGAGCAGTTCAGTCGAAGGTTAAACAAATTATATATTAAAATGGAGTATCCCAGCCGAAAGTGACTAACCTACAAAATCAGCCGAAAACATATATTAAAACAAACAACAATTAAAATATTCTATTTAACCGATATTAAATTATTGTTTCATTTCACTTGTGAAATTTTGTTTTTTTCCTTATTGCAATAAAACCGTTTATCATTCGAGATTATGTATGATATGTATGAGATTAGATATCCATGACCATAGGTAGATTTTGAATATAGGTTAGAGGTGGGACTGATGGGGTTATAGGGGTTAAATTTTGATTTTCCCCATTTTTCAAATATAAAATCATTCGTCATTCGTGATTTTGGCATATAGACACCAATCTGACTATGCCGATTCGATAGCCCATGGCTATAGGTAGATTCTGAGTATAGAACAGGGGTGGGTCTGATGGGGTTACAGGGGTGAAATTTTGATTTTCCCCATGTTTCAACGATAAAATCTTTCACCATTCGAGATTTTAGGGAAAATGGGAAATTTTAGTTATGGGGAAAATCAAAATTCGACCCCTAAAACCCCATCAGACTCACCCCTAACCTATACTCAAAATCTAGCTATCTACCTATGGGTCATGGGCTATCGAATTGGCATAGTCAGATTGAGGTCTATATGCCAAAATATCGTACTACGAACGATCCTTGACAATGCTTGATAATTTTTAATCTTCCTTATCGACTACTATAACCCCATTAAACCCATCCCTAACCTTTATTTAGAATCTACCTGTGATCATGGGCTATTGAACCGCAATCGTTAGATTGGTGTCTATATGCCAAAATCGCGAATGACCAACGATTTTATCCATGAAAAATGGGGAAAATCAAAATTGCATCCCTATAACCCAATCAAATCCACCCCAACTCTATGTCATGGTTCATCTATTTAGTACATACACTGAACTATTTATCATCTGTCAAAATCTTGATATACAAACCATTCATCAACTTAACGTGACTGCGTCTCATGGCTATTGTATAGATGCCTGTTATTGACATTTTTTTTAGAAAATTGATGATTCATTTGTAACTTTTAATTATGTATTGCTGTCAGTTTTCGGTTTGAATATTGAAGTTACTCTTCTTTATCGATCTAATCTACATTATTGACATTTTAAAATATTTTCGGCTGAGATAACAAAATTAATATCTACATTACCACTGTTCGGCTGGACTATCAAATACACTATCTGCATTACCATCTTTCGGCTGGAAACTTTCGGCTAACTTTAACAGTATCCAAACACGATATCGAAGAGTTTGAAGGTCATGTTTAACGTCATGATCCACCGAAAAGGGGGCTTCTGCGAGGTCTTGTCTTAAGAACCGGTAGATATCTACTTCCTTAATTGGACCTATAGCATCATACCAACTAATTTACGCCCAAAAACGGTAAGCTTTTGGCTGCCCCATGTTGTTAGCGTCCAAGACTCGCTACCAATAGATAGTGCCGGCCTTATCAGCGCTTTGCAGATATTTTATGTTGCGCAATATATTGTAACCGTTCAAAATTTCAATGTTAACGTAGAATGCTCGGTAAAATGCTGCAATTCATGACATTATGTCTCAATAGACTGAGTTTTGCGCATTTACAATCGATCTCAGCTGATTGCTAATATGGTTGTTATTTCCAACTTCAGAGGAACTTCTTTAAGAGAGACCATGTTACGACTAAGGATGCAGATAAGTTCTCGTAAGCTAAGTTTGACTTGATTTCTAATATAATCAGCTGTGGTGCGCAATATGTTAAGCTGGAAAATGGCTTATTTTCAACTCTCTACTGCACTTCTGATATTATTTCGAGCGCTTGCCTTCGATGATCACTTGCTTTTAGAGCTATCCATTAATATTTTGCACATGGTTATATATTTTGAAGGAATGCCTAATTGTAACAAGACACTCCATAATGTGTTTATAATAGAAGATGTACGGGGATGTCCTTTTCGTAGCATTTTTTCAACACCAAACTGATACCATCAGTAAGACAGAAATATTAAATTCAAACAAAAATGCTATTTGAAAATAATTTTCCCAATTTCCTATTCCCAGGGAAAGCCAGAATAGTGTTTTTGTTGCGTTATAATTTTTCATATTTAATATGACACTTCGCACTTCAACGTAAGAAGTGGGTGGTGGTGGTGTCGTTTTTAAGTTGATATCAGGGTGATGCAATAATTACCGTATTTCAAGACACCCGCTGATCTGGATCTTTCAAATTTTATATGAAAAACCTGATTTAAACTTTGTGTTAGATCACAAATTTTGATTTGAAATTAAATAAGCGCCATTGCGATGTTTCATGAAACATGAGCTGAGCCCGATCAGATCAAGCAAGAAGAAACACACAACTAATATTGGTTAATCACTTTTATTGAACGGTATCTGCCTATTAAGCTTGCAGCTTCGAGTTACGAGTTATAGACACGAGAGAAGGAATCCCAACTAAAATATGGAGCTTATCTAATTAATGTTAAAAATTTGACTAATGGCGCAGGCGCAGGTAGATCTAAGACACATTGAATCAATAAGAGATTAAGAGCAATCTATAACATTTTTAATTAACACAATACACTACGCACCCAAATCCTACAAATTTTATTTTGTTCAATATTAACTAAATAAACTGGTTCACACCTACATATTTTGTATAATCATTCCATAAAAATCAGCCATTGGGCACTTTCAGGTTTCCATCGTGATTAGTAATATCATCGCCAATTTGATTTCGAAATTTCATATTGCAGAACATTTTCTTAACGTAGGCCGCGATTTTATTCAACATGTTCCCAACTGTTGGGTATCCTAAAACCGCCGATTGTTTAAATATAAACGAAACAAAACGCGAAACGTCAAAATATTACACCAAGCCGAATAATTTTATTACAGGTAACACCATTAAACAAATATTTCACTTTTACCAACTTGATAAAAATAAAAATTGTGTATGGTCACGTTCAAAAATAACAATTTATTTTCATATCGTATTGAATTTTCGTATCGCTCGAAGAAATCGTATTCAGAAGTAGTGCCCAGATTGATAGCATGCGATCGGATTATACTATCTGGTCATAGTCAACGCGTCAAACTCCCAGACATTTAAATCCAAGCACAGCTTCAAATAGCAGCATAGAATATTTCGTTGGTCTGCTTAAAAACCGCATTAGAGCTGGAGCCACCACAAAATCGCTGAACAGAGTGATCCAACAGCTGGGAAGATTCGCTCTCTATAAGCTTAATATGAATTATGAAGCACCATCGCCATCTAATTTTAACGGGGCAGAAATGTGATGATGTGATAAGTAAGTCGGAGGTTATATACGAATATGGGTTAAACATACACCAAACACTATTTACATAAGGTAAAAATTTAAATTTTACAGGTTGGAATGCAAAAACAAATTTTAAAACTCATGATAAGGAAACACTAAGTAAAAATTAAGTTAAAATACTAACTAAGTAAAATGAAATGATTCAAGAAAGCGTAAATTGACGTCCATGATGTGATCGCCATTTTCCTTTCTTGTCATCTGACGTTTTGCCATAGTAGGTTTCAGGTTCAGGTTCAACCTGAATCCTTTGCCATAGTAACAGGCACTACTTATGACTGTCCACTTAAAAGTTAACAAAGCCGTAGTGCGCTCTGACATGTAGGACTCTTATAGTTTTCTCGGCATGATATCAAAGGGCCGAATTTGAAAGGGCCGAATTTGTAAGGGCCGAATGTGTCGAAAGGCCGAATGTCGAAGAGCCGAATGTGTCAAAGGGCCGAATGTGCCAAACGCCTGAATGTGTTGAAGAGCCAAATGTCGATTGGCCGAATGTCGAAGGGCCGAATGTCGAAGAGCCGAATGTGTCGAAGGGCCGAATGCATCAAAGGGCCGAATGGGTCCAGGGGCTGATTTTTTTTTGATTTTTTATTGTTTTTAGAATTATATTTTTTTAATTTTTTTATTTAATTTAATTTTTTTTTTTTATAGATTGTATCATATACCTATTATCTGATGACTGACATAGGGCCGAATGTCTCAGGTAGCACATGACAAAATTTTCCTTCACTAAAATGTATCGCTGACTGGATACGTAGAATTTCATGAATATCCAAAGATGAAAAATAGTAAAATACATAATTTCATAAAAAATTCCTTTATGTGTAACAAGACGGGAATTGAAATAGCTATGCGGCTTGCTGTATAGAATTTCATAGGTTCCACTATATTTTATTTTATGTATTTTATGTTGAGCGTGTTGTCTCAATTTTTATAATGTATTCTTTTTCCTTATTTTTGAACGGCAGCGAAATATGCGACAGTAGTCACTTTTGTTTTCGTAAAGAGACATACGATTTTTTTTTATAAATTAAAAATAAAATAAAAGAAATAATAAATTTATTATAAAACTCGTTATTTATTGTTTCATATAAATATAATCAACAAGAAGAAGTGAAGCCTCGTAAACTGGGGGATAAACATCCATCCATGTGCCCCGTGAACTGGATATTTTTTTCGTGTGTTTTTTATAAAGTGGTGGCTACATATGTTTAATAAAAAAAATTACAAAATATTCCATTCGGCCCTTCAACATTCGGCCTTTTGAAATTCGGCCCTTTGTACCCATTCCGTTTTCTCGTTGACGCGTTGCGTTTATTGTCCAAAATTTGAAAATGATCCAAGTCGAAGTTGTGATTTAAGTTGTCGTAAAGCATTTCTGGAACACCATCATTAAGGACCTAAATGATTGGTACCATATGGTTTTCTAGAATGCAATCATATCAAAAAAGGAAAATCAAATAAAATTTATATAAATAAAATCATCGGTTTAAAAGTATACGTCATACTTTTTTATCGATATCTAAAAGAGGAAAATTTTAAAATAAAATTTGGTGATGTGACTAGCAATGGTCAAGCCAACCAAATAAAGTAAAACGAAGAAAGCAAGAAAGAAAGTTGTCGTAAATTTGTCTATCCCACATGTATAAGAAAACCAATTGGCAAAACCCGCAGAAAAGCAAAAGGAGTTCAAACTGGGCAACGCTCTACTATGACTGATAGAGTCAAATGCTTTACTAAAGTCCGTATAAACGGTGTCCACTTGTGGATGTTGTTCAATTGTCTTAAGAACACTAATTGATAATGTTGATTTGCCAGGCATAAACCCACGTTGAAAATTGGACAGTATGATTGCGGTGGTAACTATTCCTCTTTAGCATGAAATATCGATTTTCCTTGATTTCATTGCAATTTAAGTTGAGCTGGTGTTTGTAGTTGTGCATGTTTTCAGGTTTCTATAGACTGATTGAAAGAACTGAGGAAACATATAGGCTATTTCTTTAGGATTTGATGATTTAGAACCTCCTAAGGGCATTGTTGTTGGGTAACCTTGGAATTCGCGTTTGGAACCAAAATATTTTGTTTCTAGGGTTACATTGTGTAGTAAAACACAATCGTCTTCCCCATGAAATCCCCCAAGTACAACAATAATATCCGGGGATTTTGCATCGTTAAAAACTTTTTCATTTGCATCACAACATTTTGCATACGGTCCCCTTCAGAATAAGCGGGAATGTAGGATTTGTAAATGTGTTCCTCCACGAAAATGTTTACACTTCAAATTCTGCATTGCCAAGTGATGAATGAATGGCTAAAGAAACTCCTCCTTCGGATTCCTTTGTACTGGTTGTGAATACGCTATTGCATCGACATACCACATAATCGCTTGGGCAGAACTTATAGCTATGCATTCCCGGATTGAAAGATGTTTCGCAAATTGCGTAGATATTTTTTTTTTAAACTAAGTTGTGGAACGTTGCCGCTTTAGATGAAATTTTGATCACGTTTTAAAAGGAAATTGAGCTATTTTTTAATTTGTTCGAGCTTCTTGTTCTTTTGTGAAAATAAGGAGTTTTGTAAAATTCAAACTCTTTGAGCAGGATACTTTATGGGGCATGCCCTGTGGCACTATTCTGGTTTTCCCTGAGACTAGGGAATTGGGAAAAATATTTTCATAGCATTTTTGTCTAAATTATATTTTTCTGGCCTACTGTTGGAATAAGTTTGGTGTAAATATTTTCGAAACAAAGTTGATTGGGAAACTTTTGTTCCACAACAATTTTATAGGGAAAAATAATTCCCAATATATCTTTGTTTCAAAAATATTTACATTCAACTAATTTCAACAGTAGGCCAGAAAAATATTATTTAGACAAAAATGCTATGAAAATATTTTTCCCAATTCCCTAGTCTCAGGGAAAACCAGAATAGTGCCACTGGGTGAAGTAGCACAATGGATAATATCGTCTGGAACAGTTATCCTAAATGACGTTTGATCTCTGTTGACACCAAGTCTTTTAAAAATAAAATTGGATATATTGATTTTATATTTATATGAAAGCTTTGAAATTGGGCGTCCGTAACTTCATTGTGAACTCTACTGGCAAAAATAAACATTCTAGGTTTGACTACCACGAGGTGTCGGTGCCGTGTCGAATATAAAAGTATCGCGGCCGGTTATCAGAGATGTATAGTATCTTCTTTAATAGCGGTTGATTTTCAAACTACACTTGTCATTGGTGCCGGTGGTAACCTTAAATTTACTAACACTGCAGTATGTGATTCGAAAATTATATATTGTATTCCAATTAACACTTAACCTCTTGCCAATTATGAATCGAGCGACGATGAACACAACTCTTATATTGCAACTGTAACAAACAATAACGCTAAAACAAAAACATTAGTAAAAACAATCACGTGTCTGATACGAACTTTTCACTTTTCGCCAGAAAGAATCATCACGTGTGTGATACGAGGTTCTCATTTTAGGCACAGCAGTACGATCACGTCTCCCATACGTTGTTTTAAGGCAAAGGGTTAATTAGTTGTCCAACACAAATAACGATGCATGTATTTCGTTTTCAATGTAGTATCTTGCAGGGGTTTTCTTGGTTTTCGTTAATTTATAAATGAAAATTAATGAAAATTGCATTTCTAAGAGAAGCACATCCAATTATTGGATTAGCTTACTTTCAAAAATATTACACTTGGCGTTAAAAAAATTCCGGTTTTCTCTAAAAATCAGGTTTAAGTGCTATCGTCTTTAAGGCGAAATTTGAAATTTTCATTTTATATTTTCTCGGCTCTTGACCTAGCACTGGGTTTTTATCGTGAGTACTAATTAAGCTTTAACGGTAATTGTCCAGTGGAT
Source organism: Nephrotoma appendiculata (assembly GCA_947310385.1). Classification (NCBI taxonomy): domain Eukaryota; kingdom Metazoa; phylum Arthropoda; class Insecta; order Diptera; family Tipulidae; genus Nephrotoma; species Nephrotoma appendiculata. Next base: position 42,695,464 of record OX371224.1, read on the forward strand.
TTAATGTTCTTTGAAGGTCAATTAATACCTCCTTTTCATTGACGCACACACCACCCATTCGCACAATTACAGTATACCACCTGTACATTGCAAGCTCCATGTCAACCTGTACACTAACATGAACGCTGGGTTGGCGCTGAATTTTGCACTCCAACAGAAGGTCTTAGTTGTGTTTATTAACATCACCGATTGTAATCGGTGGCGAAAATTCGCTTTGCATCCATTGCGCGGTAATTCTGTCCCATTAAAACTTTTAAACCAACTTTTTTAGAGTTCATTATCTTTTAAATCAACAGAACCGGAATAATAAATCAACTCATATTATCTCATTGTTTCTGCTGTATCAATATATAATTAAAACATTATAATAAATTCAGCAATTATTCTGCTTGAGTACTACCGATACGTAAATATTTATTTTAGAAATTTGATAATATGTTACGCGAGTATGGTCGGATTTGTTTTATTGAATTATGTAAGCAGAAATCAAAATCAGGGTAATAATTGAAGTTAAAGCTTAAATTAAATATTAACTAATCGTTCTTGACCCTCATACATGCCTAAAACCCGGTCGAGCATATGAATGTGATAAAACGTCTTGCAATGGCGAACAAATATAAAATAAGCCTAAATGTGACAGGTATGGCTTAAAAAAATTTACGCAAATATCAAATATATACCCAAGGTGTTAATTAGAAATACCCATACCGTTCTAAAGTGTTGCGAAGTATATCTAATGAAAGTGAAACGATTTTTTCTAAAAACAACATCTAACATGAAAAAGTTAAAAACAAAAAAGAGCACGCGATGGTTCAAAAATATTCAACAAATTGTCTTATTACTTAATATCATTATTATTATGACATTTTATACTTTCTAATGAATCAATGAAGTCGGTCATCGACACATTATGCATATAGTGCAATGTCTTTGACTTGACCGTCCTCAAGCTTAAATCTATACATTTTCGAATACTCTCGCGTGTTTTTAATTAAAGAATAAACAAATAATCGTTAAAGTGTTTTTATGAGCTCATGGTTAAATTCTCGATCGAGAATTTTATTTTTACTTTTGAAGGCAAACACGAATGCAGCCATTAGAATAGAACAATGTAAAGGCATTCCCCGCTCTACACGCCACACTCAACAAATTATACGAATTCAATTTAATTCCTATTAATTCATCATTATTAAGAAAATTGAAAAACTTGTAAGATAATTTAATTAATTGCGTTGCAAGATGCTTAATCTCCCGCGCAGTTTATTCTTATATCTGTGGTTTGTACAATGTGCAATAATAGATTGGCTTTCTTAACGAATAACAATTATTGTTGTATATATTTTATTATTAATAATATACACATATAAATTACGTAACTCAGTGTATCAAACAAACTCAAAATTCAAGTGACGGAATTATTTCTTATGTAAAATGTTAAACATAATTCTTAATATCTTTCGATGTGGTGTTACACATCCAAAGAAGCGATTGACCAACTGACTATCTTATTATAATGATGTTGTTTGAGATATTATCGTTTTACAAAAGTAATACGAATGTCGACAATAACGTGTAAATTGAACTAATTTGCAATCTATGCAGTTAATAGTTTGTTGTGAAAAACAACAGAGTGATCGGATTTATGGTCATAAAACTGTTGCCCTCAGGCTGATTTTCTACAAAAGTTTATTTGGCGAAGGTTTGGTAAGCTCTGTTTTTATTTGTTATGACTGTGAGACAGACTAAAAATATGGACACTAATGTCACAACCAGTTCGATCTGTCGAGACAGTTAATGTCTTGATCTTTTCAAATGAGGAACAAATTATCTGAGAAAGAACAGAAACATGAACAACTTATGGGCATTGCATAAAATTCTACAAATCAATCGCTTCTAAATTAGGTAGTCAGTTTATAAAAAACACCCCTATTTCAATTTTCCTCAACCCCCTTAACGCTGTACTAGCTACCCTACTAAGCTTGCTCTATAAGACTAATTTCCCAGACATTTGACTTACGCGTGAAATTTTTGTAGCAGCTCTAATAATAGTGAGAGAAACCATCCTTTAGCACAGTATGATATTGCTACCATCATAACGGTATTTAATATAAAACTACACCAATTCCTCGATTTACACAGTACTCGATTTACGCGATTTCGCTTTTATACGGTTAACAAAATTATAAAAAGTTCTAATATTAAAAAAGTACTAATATTTTGATATTCAATGTGCTTTAAACGCTGTCATTTCATTTTAGTATTTTACTCCAAAAGACGCACTCAAGAAAGGTCAAAATCGAAAATGGCTGGAATGGAGAATTCCCTTTAGTTGTGTTGTTTTATTCATACAGTAAACGCTTGATTTAACGGATCCCGATTTAACGGACGCTCGATTTAACGGACGCTCGATTTAACGGACAATTTTTTTATTTTCCATTTTCCGGTTATCGATTATGATGAGATTGGGTATGTTGGATGGAAATGGGATTCTTAAACGATTTTGGGAAGAAATTCTGGAATATGGCCGTATTGGACGAAACTCGATCAATTCTTAACTGATTATGATGGGATTGGGTATGTTAGATGGAAATAGGATTATTAAATGATTTTTGGAAGAAGTTCTGGAATATGGCCATCTGGGACTGAACTCGTTCAATTCTTAACTGATTATGATGCGATAGGGTAAGCTGGATTGAAATGGGATTCCTAAATCATTTTTGGAAGAAGTTCTGGAATATGTTCACCTGGGGCGAAACTCTTTAATTTCTTAACCGATTATGATGGAATTGGGTATGCTGGATGGAAATGGGATTATTAAACGATTTTCGGAAGAAGTTCTGGAATATGGCCACCTGGAACGAAACTCGACCAATTCTTAACTGATTATGATGGGATTGGGTATGTTGTATGAAAATAGGATTCCTAAATGATTTTTGGAAGAAGTTCTGGAACATGGCCACCTAGGACTGGACTCGGTCATTTCGTAACCGATTATGATGGGAATGGGTATGTCGAATGGAAAAGGAACTCTTAAATGATTTGTTTAAGAAATTTTGGAAAATCGTCACGAAACTCGGTAATTTAAACTAGGGTGGAACTCGATAATAGGCAGCCGTTTTTCTTAAAGCAAGCGGCTCGTGATGCTAATATGTTTCTGGTAAAGCTGAATGCCTTAACATATATTACCAGTACGTACCCCACTCATCGGATTAGTGGGTTGAGCGGCAGGTCAACTACTTACTCTCACAAAAAATCACGTTATGAACCCTACACAAAGGGCTCGGATAAATGTGTTTTATTCTTATCAACAACGACCTCGAAAACTATTCACGGGCACATGGAATATGATGATTCTAAGATCATGAGATCTTCAGAACCTTTAGAACCAAGCAACAATTTACATTTTTGAGATACTTGCATTACAAGAGCGCATAATCCATATGGCCATATTCCAGAACTTCTTCCAAAGATCATTTAAGAATCCCATTTCAATCCAGCACACCCAATCCCATCATAATCGGTTAAGAATTGAACGAGTTTCGTCCCAGGTGGCCATATTCCATAAATTAATTCAATAATAATTTAACAATCCCATTTCCATCCAACACACACAATCTCAACATAATCAGCTAAGAAAATGCCTGACATCCTTCCCAGATGGCCATATTCCAGAACTTCTTCTCAAAACTGTTTATGAATCTCATTGCCATCCAACAAACAAAATCCCTTCATAATCGGTTAAGAGAAAAACGAGTTCTGTCCTAGGTGGTCATGTTCCAGAACAAGTGCAAAATCTATAGTCGATTAAATTTAAAAAATTTCCATTCGGATTTAACGGGACATTCGGATTTAATGGACACCCCCAATTAGTCAAGTAAATCGAGCGTTTACTGTGTCAAACTAAACGTTTGAAACCGGAATTTATTTCTAATTATAACATATAATAACCTACCATGTCGACCACATATTTCTGCGCAACGATTCTTTGAGAATCATCGCAGATTTTGCTAAAATAGTAAAAATGCGCTTGTAATAAACAAAAATTGTAACATATAAAAAAATAAAAAAAACCAAAAAAACATGAAAGAAAACGAGATGGATGATTCGGAAAATTCAAAACATGGTATAACTTACATAATCTTCAACTAAAAGGTGAAACTGAGTATGGTGATGAAAATCAGCCAGAAAATGTCCGTCCAAATTGGCCAAAAATATGCAAGATAATTCTTACGAGCCTGATCAAGTATTTGATGCCGATGAAACCGATTCTTTTTCAAGAAAATGCCGAAAAGAACTTATCTATTCAAAAATCAAAAATCAATCAGTGGATTTAAGGCAGCAAAAGATAGATTCATGCTGCTATTTTGTAGCAACGCATCGGGGAATAAAATGTCAAAGCCACTCTTTACTAACAGAGCTCAAAAACCACGAGCGATGAAAGACGTTAATATGAATAATTTACCAGGTCATTGGCGGGCAAATAAAAAAGGTTGGATGACGGGCACTTTATTTCAAGGATGGATGGACAGTGCTTCGTTCCCAAAGTGAAAGCTATTTGGAAAATAGCTTAAATTGAGTTTAAAGTGCTTTTCCTATTAGATAATTCACCAAGTGATCCAATAAATTTACAAGTATGACACATGTTGGTTTGGCAGTGGCTGAAATCAAAAATGCAGCTCTTAATGCATGCTGAAAGATCATCTGGCCGGGGCCCAGATCCTAATCAAGTGGCAAATGACATTTTTTTGTTACTTATCGAAACATCTTCCCATCAATCAATAAGGGATGATATCGGAATGTCTTTAGTTTCTGCATTTCTTACTATTCAAAAATGTTTTTTCACCAGGACAACATCAGATCCTGAGAAGCAATGTCTGCTTATTATCAATGAAACAATTGGTTGGTGATGTCGTAACATAACAATTGAAGTAGGTATACCAGATCCCGGATGGTTTCGATCCCCAGGTTAACGTTTGCAATTGGAGCTCCGTCGTCTTGGTAGGCAATTCCTTGCCGATTATTATCCTCCTTGCCCAGTCTCTAATTATTTATCAGTGGATTACCCGCTCCGATTAAAACGACTTAACCCACTTGCAGATTTCCCTCCTCACGCTTTCATTTGATCCTTTGTTGTAAACTGTGCATATATTGTTGGTACATACCATAATTTTCATATTATTTGTATCATTTTCTGAACCACTTGCCAGTGACTGAAACGATTATACGGCAACCTTGTAACATCTTGATAGATCAGCAACATCCATTGTGTCCCTATCAAATAATGTCCCAGATTAAGCACGTCTCCCAAGTTTGCACCATTCACACACAACGGCCGAATATTCAGCACCGATACTATCTGCACCAAGAGAGTGTGAAGCTCATCAATTTTGTCAGCAGTTACTCTATGTAACTGTTTTAACAGATTTTACTTCAGCCTCCCAAAGACCATCGAAGCGAGGTGCGTCTACGCCTTGCACTATATCGATCAACGGCGGCTAAAAATGATTCAGATATACATAGCCTTTGTACACATGCATACAAATACCGCGACCATGGCTTAAAACCGTCCGAATTGATACGGCAAAATCAACACCAGTGCGCAAAATGATTACGATAACTCCACTCTCTCTATAGGTAGCACTTCGAATTTCCAATTCCATTCGATAAATGGGTTCAGTGAAATCAATAGATTAGCTTTAACCATTCTTGTTGTGCTTAGATTTAACCATTCTTGTTGTGTTTTTTGCAGTAAAGGGCCAAGGCACTACGACTGATGGAACATTACTATAATCCATATGACGAAACATACAATTAAACCCAAAACCTGAGTTACCTCTGTCCGATATAGGTCAAAGACTGAAGTAAATTCTTATGAATTATATCTCCACTTGCTGATGTTCATTTCTGCTTTTTTGAATATAGAATCGATCTCACGACTTAATCATATCGCATCCTCAACTGATCCTTCACTGTTCGTTAAATTATCCATGCACATCTCTTAATGTGTGGCTTGTGCAGCCTCTGGCTAATGGGTTTGGTTATTAACTGCCACCTCTTGCAATACACGTGAGTTACGTTTCTTTTCATAGAAACGTAAAAAAAAAAATGATTGAAATGCTGTTTCCAACTTTTACGTTTTTGTTATTTAATTTTTGTAAGTACAAAAATTAAATAACAAAAACGTAAAAGACTGATTTTAGAGTTTTATCTGTTCCAATTGGTTAAAAAATTTTGACAATTGTTGGTTGCTATTTAATTTAATTATGAAAGTATAAAGATAAAAATGGAAAATTACTAAAAAAATATTATTTTAAAATATATCTTTCAACTACGGTCAGATTATAACTAAAAATGAAGATTTTGTCAAATTTTTTACATGGTATACTTCTGTTTACAAACAACTATTTTGTATCAGCAAAATGTTCTCATATAAAATTTTTATCAGCGCAGATAAAAAGCTTGATATTTATATTCACCTCAACTTTTAACTTTTTATGCCGTATTTAAACCAATTGAAACACACTCTTTAGCAAAGAGTATATAATTTTATAAAGAGCAACGAAACAGAGGAAAAATTTTCATCAAAAATTGCGTGGGTTATGCAATTTAAATGAGTTATACAATACACTTACACATCTTCATTAACCATAATTTTTATCGTTTTCTATTACAATATTCGATACAAATAAAATAAAAAATTGTTGTGTATGTGTATTGTATAACCCATTTAAATTACATGACCTACGCATTTTTTGATGAAAATTTTTGCTTCTTCCATTTTGTTGTTGCTAATGCATCAAGCACCACGATCAATCTTGTGTTGTCACTCGATTCTTTCACGATGCCGTGATGGTGAAGAAAATCAGCAAACTGATACTGATGAATTATAAATTAAAGTCAACCGCGGGTCTCTTTGAAACTTGTGTTCCATCGCGTAGTTTGGTTTTGGTAGCATCATACGAACTTCCTAAAGGTACGTTACTTTCTTTAAATGGTAATTTTACTGCAAAACGTTCACCTGTAAAATATTCCGTTCAAAATGATCCTCACATAAGGATTTCTTTGGGAGTGGTTCCCCTTCTCGGTCAATTTCCTCGTTTTCTCAAAAGTTGCGTAACGTCTTTTTCTATATTCAACTTACAACTCAAATAAAAAACAGAAATAGCTTGGTTGGCAGTAAATGTTGCGGAAAGTATACAGCCCAATTTACTCCTCTGTAAACTCTAACTTTATTTAGCGCTGTCGGGAGCACCGATGTTTACCTTGCGACCTGACAAGATTTGTAGAGGAGGTCGCATTCGAGTTAGTCTCTATTTTACTGGTTTCTGATGGAATTGCATTGGAGGTTAAATTAGATTGCGGTATTTGATTTGAAGAACTGGTTCGAGACTGTTTATCCACTAATGACTGTCCGACAGTCTTTCACGGTATGTTTACTGCCAAAATAAGTGAAACATTTATTCTCGTTTCCAATAAATTCACGTCGTCCTTGGTCACTTGTTTTACTTAACGGACAGCTATAAATTATAGTAATTTTTTTCACTTCTGACCGGGTTAGCAGGTGTGGTTGAACTTCTTGGCTTCTCGTCAGCTTTACCTTTAGGTTTGCGAGAAGATCAGCTCTATTTGTGACATATTTGCAAAGCACGTATTATCTCATTCGACATGACGTACATACACCTTAAGTATCGGGTTGATTTAAAATCATTTGAATAAACTTATTTATTATGCTCCTTTTAAGATCGAATCTATCCTTCAATTTAATTAATGCAAGAATATAATTTGCTTCTGTCATGCCCATGACGTATTAATCGTGCTGTTTGGATATTGTATTTTATTTTTTAACCTACTCTTGCCTACAAGAGCAATTGTGAAAACGAAAAAAAACGTTCACTTAAAAATATTTTCAAATTAGCTGTAAATTAAAACCAAGATGTGGCAATTAGATCCTTTCTTTGAGTTTGAACGTCAATATTTCGTGTAGCCTTTTTTGACAAATTTCTGGCGCAATTTTATACCACTGCAATCTTACTTTTTGTCATAATTCATCAAGGGTGCGGAGAAAAGTATCGCTAGCTGTCAAGGCTCTTTTCAGCTCACTACATAAATGTTCTATGGGGTCGAGGTCCGGAGACTGCGGGGCCGGATATCGAGAACTCGGATATCGTTTTCTTGGAACCACGTTTTTGTAATCCTGCCGGTATGCTTTGGGTCGTCATCCTGTTGAAAAGTAGTATTAATGGAAAGACTTCAGCTGCTCAAGCTCTCAAGAAGATCGTGGTTCTAAATGTCTAAATGTGACATTTTCCAACTCTATTTCACACCATACATCCCCAAAGCATCAACGATCTGCCACCACTTGAGAATTTGCCGCACGCACGTGTCTTGCAGTTAATCACTCACCTCTTCCGTGCCACACCCACTGCCACCAATCTGAAAGAAATCTGTTCATATTACCTTCTTTCGATCTTCAATTGAACAATTTTTATGTGCCTTTGCGGATTGGAGCCTCAGTTTTCTATGGTGCTTTGTTAAAAGAGGTTTCTTAGCTTTGGAGCGACCTCTTAAACCATTTCATCACAAACATTGACATTATCAATTGCGTTAAGTTGTTTATTGATTTCCACTGCATTATCACACGCGCTAACACTTTTTACGCTATTTGCCGTAGGCACTTGGCGAAACACACTTATACTTAATAAACACATTTTTATTAATCACTTAAGGGTTTTGTTTCGCAGAATTATTTTGAATAATTTTCAAAAAGTTTAAAAATCACTCGATCGATTTCGACTTGTTAGGTCATCATCAGGAGTATCTACTGATTTGTATTAGTAAAAATTTTGTTATATAGTAGAAAAACCATATTTGATTATTATTATAACAAATTCTTACCAACAAACGACGATAAAATCAGTAGATACTCCTGATGATGACCTAACAAGTCGAAATCGATCGAGTGATTTTTAAACTTTTTGAAAATTATTCAAAATAATTCTGCGAAACAAAAAACAAGTGATTAATAAAAATGTGTTTATTATATATTTTCGTCCTGATGAGCGTTTCTCTGGCAAATTCTCTAGCTCTTTTCGAATCATACTAATTGTGAAACTAATTGTAGAACAACCAAACCTACGTGCGAATGCACGATGGGAGTGGCCGTCCCGTAGGGACTTTTCTATTAATACGCCTATTATGAATCTCACTTACTCGTCACCGGGTGAAGAGACGTCACCATAATTGTTATTTTTGGCAAATTAAGTTAAAATATATCAAAAAATCATTTTATGTCAAAAAAATTTAAATTCTCATTTGGTGTCGCCAAGAAATTGTAGGATATGTGACATTCTCACTCACAGCGAGAATCGTAATACCAAAGTTGAAGTATGGTGACGACTCTTCACCCGGTGACGAGTATGTGAGATTCATAATAGGGGTAAAAATAAGCAGCTTCCATTGAGATTGGCTTCATCTAAAAATCGAAATATTCTTTTTAAGATTTGAATTAAGAATAATAAAAGTAGTTTGATAAAAGTAAAGAATACTAACCTGTCAATCGAATCACACACCTTCTATATTCGCTATTAAACTCAAAAAATTTATCGAATAAGTTTATTCGTAAATGTTCACCAAATAAACTTACGCCTGCAAATGAAATCACACAAACGATTAATACAGAAAATAGGGAACCTTACTGTACTAGTATCGTTATTTTTACAGCATAACATCTGCACCGAGTTGTATCAGGATAATTTAAAAATGCTATGAACATTCGATCAATATTTTAAGGAACTGTATATCCATCCAGATTTTTTAAAAGAAAGTTTTTCAACAATCAGAATTAGTTAAGAGTTACCTAAAAATAAGAAAAATCTGACACTCCCCTCGCTCTTCTATGTAAGTCTTCAGATCATTGTACTTTCTGAACCGATACTTCGTGGGATTGGAATCGTGATTATCTTTGAAGGTCTTGGATATAATACAAATCCTCCATTACTTAACCGGTTACGAGATTAATTAAATGACGAACTCCATTCATATTAAAAAAATTAACTTAAGAAAAAATAATAACGGTAATATGCCTATTCATAGCTATGGAATCACACTGGTCTCCCCAAGAAAAAAGATAACTTTTAGTGCTTTATATGGACAATTGTAATCGCCACATAACTCTTAAAATTTTACTGAATGTTAATAGTGTCAAGTGTCCGAAATCTTTAACAACTTCTTCAGAAATGTGGGGACCGATGTAGCTAATTCGTGCAACATCAATCCATCATATATGCTACCACATGACAGCTGCGATAATTTTATTAATGAGTTTAATTTATCAACAGAACTTGAGATTGGGCTTATAATAAAGTCATTGAACAAATCGTCTTCTAAGGGGTACGACAATATTTCAGTGTATCTCCTGCAAGAATATTCTAATCAATTTAGGCCAATTCTGAACTTCTGTTTTAATAATTTCTTAAAATGTTCAAAATTTCCTGACAGTCACAAACTTGCTCAAGTAGTTTTTATATTTAAGGGAGGCGATAAATTAGAAGTTTCGAATTATAGGCCAATATCTGTGTTATCAGTACTTTCTAAAATATATGAGCGACTAATTTTCAGTAGATTAGTTCTACCTCAGCGACCTTGTGTTTAATTAACAATATATTTAAATTTCTCGAGATAAAGAAAGCAACTGGTTGTATCTTTATTGATTTAATGAAGGCTTTCGATTGTATTGACCATGTGAAAATTATTGGAAAACTCTACAATTTTGGAATACGTGATAGAGCACTTAGCCTACTACAAAATTATTTAACCAATCGAAGGCAATTTGTCAAGCTGGGGCCAGTTTATTCACAAAAAACAAATTTAATTTCCAGTGTGCCGCAAGGCTCAATATTAGGTCCTAGCCTGTTCCTTATATACATTAACGATCTGTTTAAATTAAATTTAAAAGATAAATCACAGCTATTTGCTGATGACCTCGCTATTGTATATATGGATCAGATAATGCTGGTGGTCTTCTGTCTGATATGGTACATGATTTATGCTTTCATACATAAATATTTTGAATGGAATAACCTGAAAATGAATTTTAATAAAACCGCCTATATAACATTCAATAATAGTGCAATTTCAAACAATTCTATGCATGTTCAAGTTAATAATCAAATATAATTAAAAAATCTGATGAAGGTACATATTTGGGGTTACATATTGATAGCAGACGGTCATCTCATGCAGATAAATTAAATCTTCGTTTAGCAAGAATAATAAGTGTCTTTAGAAGGACAGCCATTTTTCTAGAGACAACAATAAAGAAGCAACTATACTACTTCTTTATCCAGTCTAATCTTTTATACTTAATCCCTATTTGGGGTTCTACATAATGGCTTATGTAGATAAGGCATTGGCCATAACGGCTTTGAAAGCCCTTTTCCAATTACGTCCTAGTTATCCAACCAAACTATTATATCCCATAAAAATGTTACCCGTCAAAAAATTGGTGGAATTTAACTACATTATGCTTATTTATAAAATAAAACAAAATATGATAAAATCATCGATTTTGTTGGAAACCAATTTCCCAACGACTATGAGAACTACTAGGCAAACCGATGACTTTCGAATACCCGCGTACGTAAACAAATTATCTACACGAAGTAAATTCTATCAAGGGCTTAAACTTTTCAATAAACTACCATCTAGGATAAAAATACTACAATTTAAAACCTATATTAAGAAAATCTATATCGTGATTTCTGCCGAGAATATGATGAAACTCATCTTTTATAAAATTGTAATGATCAAATGTTCTTAAATCGATTTCTATTAATACTATGAATACTATTAACTGGAATATCCCTACAAACAAATTAAATTACAATAATCACGTCGATTATAGAACTCGCCGGATTTACTGCGGCGGGAGTCCAAACTCCATATAAAAAAAAAATAAAAACATGAATTTCGATCAAGGTTGCATGTTAAACTGGTTTTATGTTCACACAAATCAAACAAAAATATTCGTTCGAAATCCGCAGCAAAAACATTGCGAATGATTTGCGAATCGTAAAAACTGAATTATATGAAAATATACCCATTTTTCAACGCAACCTTGATTGAAATTAGTGATTTTAATTTTTTTTATATAGAGTTTGGACTCCCGCCGCAGTAAATCCGGCGAGTTCTATAATCAACGTAAATATATTGAACAATGGATAATAACAGGTATGATGGTTAGATAAAGTTATTAGATAAAAGATAAATATAAAATTTCCATGTCTATTTAAAATTGTAAAACTTTTATTGGAAATATTAAATAAAAAAAAAAATGAGCTGAAATACCACCCACTAACCCGGCTCCCAAAGTAATCACGAATTTATTTCGAAAAAACTCAAATTTGTCTCAGAACAGAAAATGGCTATTAACAATCCTTACTAGACATCTTGATTCAAGTTCAAGTAATTAATTCCTCATCTGATGAACTTAAATACTATATCTCAACTCAGGTCCCAAAGTGTTCACGATTTTTTTTTCGAAGTAACTAAAATATGACTAGAAACTGAAAATGACCATTAATACTCTTTAACAGAGATTTTGACTCAGGTTCCGATAGTGTATAAAAAGCTAATTACATTTAAATACTATCCGCTAACCCGTGTTAGTGTTCTTTCGTACCATTTCGCAGTAATTCGTACCATTATGTTAGGATGCCCATACCACACGTACTTGATTTTATGTTGCTGTTTCAATTTTAAGCATTTCTTGAAGATATCATGATTATGCCCGGTTAGCTTATGGGTACTGTAAATCAGCTTTGTATCATCCACCTTGATGTTTGGTAGTAACTGGTTAACCGTTATTGGTCCGTGGGATTTGTGAAATTTGAAGAATTCCAGCTTGATTTTAAATCTGTAAATCACTGTTGTCATTTACTTCAATTGTTTTAGGTTTATTGTTGACATATGAAGTTACACTTGTGATTTTTGAGGCATCAAACTCAAGTATAGAACTTTCATTTTTTGCAATGATTTGGCTATCAATTTCCTTCAACGGTGGTATACCAGAGACAATTCCATCATTTTGGATACCGTTTTGTTGCATTTGATTTATTATTAATTTTAGTTTTTCAATTTCAGAAGAATTATTCGTACACATGTCACCCACAGTTTTAATTTTATTATCCAATTCACATTGAGAAATTTAGTCCAAATGAGAAATTTATTTAGCTATTAGACGCACTACCAAAACCTGAGTTAAGATCTTTGGTAAGAAGTGTTAATGGCCATTTGCTCTTCTAGAGACAAATTTGCGTTTCTTGAGGGCATGGTATTTAATCTCATTGAATGAGAAATTTAATTGGTTATTAGACCCACTATCGCCGCCTGAAACAAGATCTATATGGTAAGCAATGTTGAAAATGGCTACTATTCAGTACCAAGACAAGTTTGAGTGCTTGCAGAAAAATTTTTGTCATTTGGCCTAATTGAATGAAGCAGTGATTTTGAGTTTCTATCGATCCAACCAACACTGGTGACATACAGATATAGTGGAGGGGGAGAGATAAGGTGTTTATTGTTTTTCGTTTTTTTTCGTTCTAAAAATAATAATATAATTGTTCTAAAAACTGAATCTAGCTTTTCATCTTAAAATGGTCTTAATGAATCTTAAAATTTTACTGAATGTTAATAGTGTCAAGTGTCCAAAATCTTTAACAACTTCTTCAGAAATGTAGGAACCGATGTAGCTAATTCGTGCAACATCTTATAATTTATTTTATTAGTTATAATAAAAATCGGATCCATTTAATTAAATAAAACGCAATTAAATATTAATTAAAATTAAATTTATTTATTTTTGTTTATTTTGTTACAAATACTAGTAATTACATTTTATCTTCCTAAAATAATTTAAGTTTTCATGTTTATTTTTCAAATTTATATTTACACAAAAATAGTTTTCTTTGTTTAATTATTTATTTCATATGTATAGTATATAGGGACTTCCGAAAATTTAGATTATCATCATCTTTTAGAATTTTATTTTATTATTATTTTAATTACCACATAACACATTTTTTGTTACATTTAAAACATCAATAATTGATTTTTAGTATATTGTTTATTGAAGTATGCAGTAAAATCTTATGTGTCTCGTATATATTAAATAGGCAGTTTAATTGTTAATTTTAGTTTTACAACACGTTTATAGTCTTTCTAGTTAACATTAAACTGTTTACGATTATTATTAATTAATTATGTCAATTTTAGACCACGGGGTTAAAATTTGTGTTTAGTGTTCTGTACGAAGAAACGTTAAAAAAAAACATTTACTACACATTTTTATATCAATCACCGTAGGTTTTAGATTAGTTAGGAAATCATATATAGGTTTCGATAAATTTATGGAAATTTTATTAAATTACGCCCACTATTTTCAAATCCATATAGGTTTAGCCGCATTTCGTCTGGTACATATTGCTCAAATCTATTGCCTACATATATTTTTGTTTATATTATTTTAGGTCGATATAATAATATATAATCATAAGAAACAAATTTACAATAATAAATTAAGAAACTATACTAAAATAATTAATTATGATATAACAATAGTAATAATATTAATTAATATATCAGGGCCGTTGTTAAATTTCTTTTTATTGTATAATTTAAAATCGATATTTTATTTATGAATAATTTGGATAAATTGATAGTAATTACATGATATGAATTTAATGACTCAAAAAAATACTAGATCATTGCCGTCCTAATTATATTATTGAATACTTAATAAATTGGTCTTGATCGTAAAATTTTCTTTTTGGATATCTCATGGCGTAGCTCCAAGATGATTTTGATGTAGATAATTGGAATGTGTCTATGTGTTCCAAAATTAATTTTACTTACAGTCATAAGAACCTTAATACATAATGTGATATTATGATTTGTAATAATTAAGTGCAACTAAAAATTTTCGGTTTTACAAGGTACATGTACATTCTTAACGAAAGTAATTCTAAATTTTACATTAAAATTAAGAAAATAAAAATAAATGGAAAAAGGTGGATATTTTCAGTTATATAAAATTTCTTTATTTAATATAATATGCAGAGTGATTTTTGTGTACGTTGGCGTGATTACATAAATGCAAATAGTAATTAATTATTAAACAATATTTAGCTGCCTGAACTAAGCTTTATACGCTACTAACTATTTATTAGGAACAATTTTTATTTTTAAGATTTTCGAGTGTTTGCTGGTCGACGGTTGTGTGTACTCGTGAATAGTTGGAAAGATATGTGACGCATGATTACATGAAAATAAAAATGCATTTAATAAATTACATAAATATTTTTAATTTTTACTTAAAATTAATTATGCTACTCTTGTTTGTAATTTAAACACTAAATGACAATGCCTCTCAAATGTTAGAGTATTTAATATTTTTATCTGAATTTCAATCTGATGAAAATCAATCAGTTTCATTTATTTGTTTTTAATTATTTATTCAATCTTCTTCAAACGACTTACAATGAAAACCATGTCCTTTCTGGGAGTTGTCCAAAGTTCATCATCAGCTTGAAAACTTAGCTGAAGTTAATTACCTTATATACCGGGATCTGAATTTATTTAAAATTGTTCTGTGGAGCTCGTTTTTGTTTTGTTTGTTAAATACTAATTAAATCAATCTCATGAAGAAGCTAGGCTGTACAATTTTCGAACCAATTAGATCTGTATAAATGTAAATTCTAAGAACTGTTCTAGTATTTCACTTTTCTCTACGATTAATAATCAAAAAGTTACATGAGGAAGATTAATCGAAAATATGTAGTTAGAAATTTAGAAAAAATCGGTGTCAGGCATACACCATAAGAACCGGAGGCTTGAAATAAATACGTAGGCCGTCGCGTGGATTACCCAAACTGAATACATTTGGATTTATATGTAAAAAAAAATTATAATATTCGATCTAGTGAGGACAACGGTGGAGATATGGCAACCCCCAATGACTTACTGGTGGTGGTAAATTTTGTTTTGCTAGATACGTCGTGACAACTTAGCCACCTAAACATATTTTTCTATTTGAAATCTGAATTGATAGCTACGAAATTAATAATTTTCAACTTGGTGAAGGAGTTGAGCGCCAATGGTACGATAATATTTATTATAAATTGCTTTCGCTGTCGAACTAAACACGTTCTTAGTACGACTCCACTTGTGAGAATTGATGAGTAACCTTTTCGTATTTGCCTAGCTAATCTATCTTCTTCAAGAGGAGCGCAGTAGGAATTTATGCATGTTAGGTGACCTAAATATTAATATGCGGGCTGAAACTCGCGAAGCTGAGAAATTCCTGCTTCCGATCTACAATTGTCTCAAATACGTATCTTGACTACTTTTTTCAGAGAGATTTTTCAATCTGGGTTTATCTCAGTGGCGGTTCTTGACTTTCAACATTAATTACTACGCACTTCAGCTCTATAGGCACACATTTATGAAATAACTTTATTCTTATTTAACAGTAAAATGGCAAAGGGAGCATATAAATTGCCTGTGCCTCGTTCATAAACCGAAAGATCTAGCAAAAATTTCAGTGTTTATGATGAGTATATAATCTACTCCTGTAGTAGATACTCCTGATGATGACCTAGCAAGTAGAAATCGATCAGTGATTTTTTAAACTTTTTGAACAAAATTTTTTAATTAAAATATTCAAAAATCTAATTTTTGCGAAATAGAAAAACAAGTGTTTAATAAAATGTGTTTATTAAGTCAAATTATAAAGCTCTCGAACTATAGTCTCAATTATGAACTTCATCACATATACTGATTCGTACGAAATGCTCTCGGCTGTTCCTCAAAAAATTGATCGACTATTAAGATTGTCGTTGAGCTAAAGAGGGAGTTAAAAAACTTGAAAGGGTTTCTGAATATGTATTCATAGTATCAAAGACACGCTTTATGCCATTCTTGAAACGAACCGAGACTGATGATCATTCTATTAACGTGAAAACGAAAATTGTAACCACGTGTTAAAAAATTGAAGTTATTTTTTTAAATATATATTATTTCTTTCGCTATTCTCAAAAACCTCATAGTTTCTCAAAAACTAACATTCCCGACATACCTCGAACGAAGGTCTTAAATAATTCTATGATAGTAAATAACTGTGATTTAGATGTGGATTAAGCGTTTGCTATTAATTATTAACCGTGTTAATTAAAAAATTGTGTAGAAGAAACTTGCACAATTAGCGCGAGCAAGAAAAACTAATCGCAATAGTATTTCGAGTTGCACCCCAAAGAGGGGAATTTTTATGGATCCCCGCAATCAGCTAATTAAGAAATAAACTGAGTATATAGAGTGAGCAAGTGTCAGAGTTCTAGAGACTATTGAATAGTTAATAGTTTAAGGCAAGCGTTTTCACCAGCATACAAAGTACAGATAATGGCGGGATCCTTGAATCATCAAGTGTATGTCAACATGCAAGAAGAGCAATTCATCAAGATAGCCAGGAAAATGAGGAACTTCGCTCAAGGATGATAATAATTAAGCGTCTCTTCATCGGTATTAGTACGCTGAGGCTTTGAGAAATACTGGAATATTATTTTGACAGAGAGATGAGTATCACCGTCGGCGTATGTAGGGAAAAGAAGAGACACCCTAGACACCAAAATGGGGGTGACAAGGGAAGTTAACGTCGATAAGAGAGATATTGGTCACATCATCAAGCAAAACACACTCGGACACGAAAAATGCGACGGTATAACTTCATAGAAGGTTGCGAGTTTTAACATAAAAGGTTGCAGGCAGCAAATAAGGTGCGGGACCTGATGAATCTGGCACTTGAAAACAGTCAAGTCGCCGGTAACTGTAACTGGCTCGACCGCTGCTTTCTTAAAAAAGAACGGAAACCAGACGAAATGCCAGAATCGTATAGACCACTTTGCCTGTTGGACATTTTCGGGAAACTTTTTGAGTGTTTACTCTTAGGCAATTTAGTGTGCGAGATTGAAACAGCGGGTGTAAATCGATTTGGATTCCGAGCAAGACATTCCTCGTTAGATGCTATAGCGAAATTCATGAGGATTGCTGTCTCGGCAGCTTAAGGATTCTCATTTAAGCGGTGATATATAACATCCTGGGAATGAATTCACCGGAAGATAACTGACCTGATTGAAATACAGTGATAGACATTCATATAAACGCACTATGTTTTTTAATTATATTTTTACAACCAGACCTATCCAATTATTTCTAATTAATTTAATTTGTCTATTTCATCTAAGATAAGTAGTTAAGATAACAAATTAATGACAATTATAATATTTGACTTTAATAAAATTGATAAACCTAAAATTTACGTAGACATTCATATAAACGCACTCGAGATAATTAAAACACCCTGTAAGAAAAAATTTGGTTTTTTATTTATTTAATATTTTGTAATGCCCCAAACCATCTTGTATTACATCGAAAACTCGATTTGGCATTGAATTTACTAATTTTTTCAGTGTTTCTAGTTCAATTTTTGCCCAACATTCACGGTTTGCACTTTTCAAGTCATTAACATTATCAAATTGCCGACCATTTGATTAGACCTTGCCAACCAGGATACCCCAAAGGTTCTCGGTAGGATTGCAATCATGACTGCAAGCTGGCAATTCAAGGAGAGGGATGTTTTTCTCGCGAAACCACTCTTTGGATTCATATGACACAAGGATAGACGCATTATCCTGCTGGAATATGCAATTTTCATGATCAATACCATTAAGGTAACTAAATAAAACATCTTCCAAAAGATCTATGTACATACGGGAGTTCATCTGAGTCGTTATGAAGCAGATGAGAAGCTTTGCGTATTAAGAAAAGGCTTCCCATATCATTACGCGCCCTCCACCAAAGTTACGTTTCGACCTGAGGAAGCCATGTTCTTTCAAATTATGTCAGTAGCAACTGTAGCAGTCAGGACCATCGAGGTTAAACTTTTTCTCGTGAGAAAAAATCACCTTCCGCCAATCTGTTGTCCACGACATGTATTTACGAGCAAATTTGAGGCGGTGCCTTATGCACGGCAATTAAACGCGGTTTATTTCTCAATTTACTCCATTTAATGTTTCGTGAACTTCTCAAAATACAATGGCAATGTGTCGAGTCGTCTCAGGAAGGTCCAATTTCTCCTTATCTCTTTGCATGACAGCCGATTTCGAGCAGCCTTAAGTCGAATTTGAACAGTTTGACATGCTGACATCTTAGTTCGGCCTTTCCTTGGGGCTTTTACACCATAATCTGGGCCTCTTTTTAAAAAAAAATTGCGGATGACGCTTTCAGATTGCCCAATTTTTCTTGCAGTTTGCCGGTTGGAATATCCTTCCTCCTTATATATTTTTATCGATAACCGCTCCGCGTCAGTTGAACGATTAACTTTAGGCATTGCTAAAAAACAGTCCTTTTTTAACAAAATATCAAATTACTGTATGTATTTCTCTGAATATGTATGAAAAAAATTAGAAATAAATTAAAACTTAAATAAAAAAATCAATTTTCACGTACTGCGTTTAAACGAATGTCTCTACAAATACTGACTGCTAAGAAGATTTTTTGTTTTATTTTGTAAATTTCGCCGAACTGTTATTTTGTTTTTAGTGCAGGCAAGTTCCCGTTAGACAAACAATAAACTATAATAAAAAAAAATTGATCGAGAAAGAACAGCGAAGAAATAAATGTGTAAAGGGGGAAAAATTAATGCGTTTATACGAATGTCTATATCACTGTAATAAATACCAAATTTACTGAAATAAAATAGAGCAAAGTATCGAATTATCTCAAAGACATAAACAATTTTGAGAAAGTAAGTTTAAGTAAAATAAAAATTATCGGAAGACTTTTAGAAAGTTACTTGTTTTTAACGCTATTCCGTGATTAAACAGAGTGAATTTTTTTAATATTTAATTTTACAGATCGATTTCGGAAAATTTTCCTTCGTCAGTTTTTCATTAACTATACTATTACGTCATAGTTATTGAAAAACTGATGAAGGAAAAATTTCCGAAATTATTATCACTATAAGGAATTTTTAATTAATATTGATATAAGTTCAAAAAATAAAACTAGTTTTTATTTATAAAAATGTAAGTGATAAAAGTACACAAAAAGTGAAAAACATGAGTAATAATAAAAAAGTGAACTGTTCTATAGGATAAATAAATCAATAATAGTGGGCATATAAAGATAATTTCACAAACTCCCGTTACCTTACTTTTGTCTACCTCCAACAATATCCTTACACAATTGAAGCCTAAATATGATCAAAACTGTAAGGTAAAACAGATACCCAGGAGAGTTAACTTTGATTAACATATTGGAATCGATTTTCACGTTTTAAGAATGTGTGAACACGCTAAAAGACACAAACACAAACTAAAAGTAGTGGAATTATTCCAGTTCTCGATATGGGAGTCAAAGGGAGGATGCCGACTTAATCATAAAAGCAACTACTTGTAATAATTTACAAAGTTGTTGAGGAAGTGCTATATACGTCTGACACTAAATGATGACTTAACCGCATGGACATTCTAATCAAAAAGGGCGCCCACTAGTATAAAATTAGATAAGACAATACCAAAAGAATTAAGCGACTTCGTTCTTGCAGCAACATTTGCTATACAGAAATAGAGGCATTTGCGATTGATTTTTGGCAAAAAAGGTGAAATGATACAATAACTGCTAATAATGAATGAATGTCTTCGATTCAAGAAAGGGTCCATGATATTTTGTTCAGATTTAACGGAATAGAGAGTTTGCTTATAACAGTTAGGTTACTATAACTTAATGAGTAGTAATGAGATTTTATTTAGTAGATTGTTACACACATACAGTGGGTCGTCACAGCCAAAATGATGCAAGCAATTTTAATTTTTTTTTTCAAAGTAAATATTCAAAAAAAAAATATAACTATCTATTTTTAATTTACATTTATTATAAGCTTCAGTATTAATTGTTAATTTCATAAAACAAAACAAATATAAAATTTCAATTTATAACAAAAGTGACAAAAATCAAAATTTCTACGTAAAAACATGTCACACCTAAAATGATGCAGTTTTAAAAATTGTTTAAAAAATAAATTCATATTATGTTTGTAACTAATATTATCACATTGTATAATTAGGTAATTTATTATTATTTGGTAGGATATCCATTTCGTTTTAGAACCGCTTTGAGTCTTTTTGGCAGCGAATCTACGAGTTTTTTCGTGTACTCTGGATTTATTCTACTCCACTCTTCTAACAATGTCTTTTTTAAATCCGCTACATTAATCTCATATTTTCTGATTTCGCTTTCAAGATTAGACCATAAGTTTTCAATAACATTGATGTCTGGTGATTGGGCGGGCGTTTTCATGACATGAGGAGTATTCCAAATGAGCCAAATTTGAACAATTCGAGATTTGTGTTTCAGATCATTGTCCTGGTAGAACCGAAAATGATCTTTAATATTTAACTTTTCAGCATTTTCCTCCATATTTCGTTTTAGTATGTCTAAATATAAATTTTTGTTCAAATTGCCTTCGATAAACTCTTAATTTCTAACTCCGGAAGGCACCAAACAAGCCCATAACATAACATGACAGTGCTTCGTAAATTTTTAGCTGCTAGCTCCGTATTAGTCTTCTCCATACGTAATTTCTTACGTCTGTTCGAAAAAGGTTAAATTTGCTTTCATCAGCAAATAAAACCGTGTTCCAGATTGTTTCATCTTTGCTTTTATGGTCTTGGGCTAATTTAATTCTAGCCTTACGATTAACTTCACTGATGTATGGATTTTTCCACATTGTTCTACCATGAAAATTTGGTTCTCTTAATATTCCGCGTATTGTTTCTGGATGATATTGTTATGTAAATATTCTCGGCCCACTTTGGAGCACTTAATTTTGGGGTTTTCTTTCATTTCTCGAACAATCCATCGAGAATCTTTTCCGGAAAATATTTTATTGTATGCTTTTTTAGGCTTATTTTCAACACGGTGTTGATAATTGATGCGTTCGATAATATGATGAACAGTAGAAGAACTTGTTTTCACCATTTCTGCAATTTTTCTGTGAGTTTTGCCATCTTTAAAGTGTTTAATAAATAATTTATGCATTTCAATACTTGTGAGGCGAACCATTTTTTCAATTATTACAAAATTTCACTTATTTGCCTATATTGATGCACTGCATTGACTATAATCGCACAAAAGGTTGCTTAAAACTGATACTCAAAATTGTTTTCATTGAAAATTTTGTTTTGTGTAGGAAAAGTAGAGCTATGTATTTTCAAAACAAGCAGAGTGAATCATTTTGGGTGTAACATGTTTTTACGTGGAAATTTTATTTTTTATTACTATTTTGTTATAAATTGACATTTTTTATTTGTTTTGTTTTATGAAATTAACAATTAATACTGAAGCTTATAATAAATGTAAATTAAAAATAGATAGTTATAATTGTTTTTTGGATATTTACTTTAAAAAAATAAAAATTGCTTCGAGTCCCCCACTAAAATTGCAAAAAGTCCCTCAAAAATGAAGACATAAACAGCAACGAAATTCCTAGCCCATCGTTCTAGGCGAATACGAACATTGCTGCCATATCTGTCGAACGATGCATTTTGCGCACACTGATGAGAAAATCAAAAGGAAACTGATCATCCAGTATCATAATTATACCGTATGGTACGAGGGCTGCCATTTATATTTCGGGATTAGAGAACAAAAACAAATATTAATCATCGAAAATCGCTTTATCGTTTTTCAAAATATTCCCCATGAAGATCTATACACTTTTGCATGCGTTTGAATCAATTGTCGAAGCACTTTTTCCACTCTGATTGAGGTATCTCCAAAACATGCATTCTGAACGCAGCAACCGCTTCTTCAGGTGTCGAAAAACGTTGACCTCTCAGTTTGTTTTTTACGTACGGGAATAAAAAGAAGTCATTTGGTGACAAGTCAGGACTATACGGCGGATGACTCATCAAATCGATGTGTTGAGTGCTCAAAAATGCAGTTGTTTGAGCCGATGTGTGAGAGCTCGCATTGCCGTGGTGAAGAGTGATGCGTCTTCGGCAGTTGGTTTTCCTGATTTCTTGGAAGACAACTGGCAAACAAATGGTTGTGTACCACTCAGAATTGACTGTTCTGCGTTGTTCTAGTGGTACGGTTGCGACATGTCCAATTTTTCAGAAAAAAAACAGGCGATCATTTGCTTGCAAGTGCTTCGTGCGCGAACAACTTTTGTTGGATTCAGCTCATCTTTAAACACCCATACAGTCGACTGCTGTTTACTTTCGGGCTAATACGCGTAAATCCACGATTCATCACCTGTCACTATGTCATAGACGTGTTTTGAAGCACCGCGATCGTATTTTTTCAGCTTTTCTTTCGACCAATCAACACGAGCCTGTTTTTGAGCGATTGATAAATTGTGTGGGATCCAACGCGAAATTTTTTTTTTGACATTGAAATGTTTATGCAATATTGAATGTATGCTGGTCCCACTAATGCCTAAGATTGTCTCAATCTCACGATAGGTCACATGACGATCTTGCAATATCAGTTCGCGCACAGCATCAATGGTTTCCGGAACAACAACTGATTCTGGACGACCTTCACGAAATTCGTCTTGGAGTGAACTACGACCTCGATTGAATTCACCATACCATCGATAAACACTGGTCCTTGATGGAGCTTCATCGCCAAAAATTGAATTAAGTTCATCCATGCACTCTTGCTGCCTTAATCCACGTCGAAAGTTGTAAAAAATAATCGCACGAAAATGTTCACGATTTAATTCCATTTTTTCGCCGAGATGTTGAGTTAATGAGTACTGTAAACAACACAAATAGCGCTCGAATGTCAAAACGTTCTGAGTACGTATAATCTCAAAAATGTCAAACTTTACGATAGAGCTGTCAGTTGCCAGATTGCAACACTAGGGTTGTCCAATCCCGAAATATAAAAGGCAACTTTCGTAAGTGTCCAATTTATACTATGGACAAAATTTATTAGTTTGTAATAAAAGATATTTGGTGGGTTTACGTAAGTAATTTTTACATAGTTAGTTTTTTAGGGAAAGAATTTTTGGGGTAGTAATTACGAAAAAGGTGTTGTAACAACCTTGGGTGTAGGACATACTTAAAAATATATAAAAAAAAACCTAAAAAATGTGATTCGCATTTTATGGGGAATTATTACTTCCCAAATTCCTAGCGTTTGCAATATCAATTTGACTAAACTAAAAATAGGTTTAGGTGACTGTTAAACCCAAATGCTAAGCCAGAGCCAAGACCATAAAACAAAATGAATTGTTAAACAAAATTAAATTACGATCTAAGTCTAGCCTTAACGTTTAAAAAAGAAAATTTAATAATATGAAATACGCATCGGTAAATTTGAGAAGCACTGTTTTATAGTGGGTATGCTAGGGGTGCGGTGTGAGCAAACCCAACCGATTACCGAAAATAATTGACATTTAATAACAACAACCAAATTTAGTTACACCAAAACAAACACAAAAAAAAAGTAATTTCACGCCTCGTCACTCACATGATAGGTTAATAATTTATATCTTGGATATTATAACATAAAACATATAATTTGAACAATTAATTATAAATTAATGTTGTTTACCTGTAATAATTTTTCATTTATATAATTCTTATTTAAATTTTACATTCATTGCTAATTCATTTATTTTAATGACGTGTGTGTTGATAATTTATATGATTTTTTGCCTTTTTTTGATAATAAAAAATAAGTGAAAAAAAATTAAATAAATTGCATCACTGTTACTATGACATTACTAACATTATTATTATCATCATTATCATTGTTATTGTAATCATAAATGCGATGATTTCGTTTTGCTGATAAGTCAATTGTGTTAAATTCTATACGTCATAAATCAGGAAACCTATAAACATTATTAATTTTTAAATTTTTGTGATTAGTAAATTTTATTAGCATTTTAAAAGTATTATAAATAATAAAATAAGTTTTATATGTTATGATTGGGTTAAACAAATAACTAACAAAAAAAAAATAAAAAAATTAATAAATTATTCAAAATCTGTACTAAAATTAACATTTGGAAAACTCATCGTGTTTATTTTTATTCTGAAATTAAAATGAATTAAATAAAAAATAATCATAACATAAAAACAAAAAATTATAAAATTTTATAAACCATACAAGATTTAGTTTCTTTTTTTGGAAAATTAAAAAAAAAATATTTAAAAATTCAATCTAGATTACGAGACAGAATTTTTGTTTAATAAAACAAACAAACGCTTACCTTGTATTATCTTCAGCATAATGATTTGGAATTTCAAATAAGCTTGCCGGAATATTGTCTCTAAATTCGAATTTCTGAAATGTGATTTTTGCCGTAACCGTAGGTAGGATTGGTATATCGATTTTGACTGGAAATCCACTTGGAAGCTTAAGCGTCACAAATTCTCGTAATTTGGAAAAATGTTTAAATGGTGCTATGACTTCTAGTACATTTAGAAGCATGTCCAAACTCAGCGGGAAATCATTGCTCTGCATATGGTAAACAAATAAAAGAAAATAAGATTGAGTTCTAATTTAAACAATTTAAGATTAAATACATATAACAAAATATTTGTTTTCAACTAAAACCTGTAAACTTTTTGAACCATTATCATGTCTTGTGTAATTTATAAGGTGCCGCAATACAATTAACCCGGTTTACTTAACATATTTAAATATGTTTAAGAATTTACAAATTCATTATCTATTAAGTTGGCCTGCACCAGTTATTTATTATTAATCCAAAAAACCACAAAACTATTGTACGAGTAAAAGTGCTAATTAAGAATCAAGTTTAGTATTTTCCCATAGGAGTTTCGAGTTTTCTTCATTGATGAAGTATTATAGTTGTTTTAATCTTAAATGGTATAGTTTCTTAATTATTTAGTTAAGAACGCCACATGGCCCGCTATATACAAACAGAAATTCCAGAGAGCGCTTCGTACCAATCGAACTTTGGTATGAATATGAAATATCCCACATAAGAATGTTTATAACACAAAAATTCAAACAAAAATAGAAAATACAAGTCCAAAAAATGTTTCATTCAAAGAATCACTTTCTTTGCTGGAGTCATCTGTCAGTAGAAGCGACACTATTCCATCCAAGTTTTGTTTTAACGAATGTGTAAAGTGGAACTATTTTAACTTTCTATTATATTTTTCAGGGGCGACATATTATAACATCACATTTTGGATAATTTATCAAAGTTTATATCTCGCTTCACATTTTCGATAATTCTCCGAAATTAGAGAAAGAGATATTGTCACATTTATTTTAGCAGGTTGTGATAGTAATAGAAAAGAAATAATTTATTCAGTTTAGGAAAAAGAGATATACATTTCGACAAAGTATTGAAAATGTGATGTTACCACATGTCACCCCTTGTTGGTGGAAACAGTTTATTGTAAATATTTTAGAAACAAAGTTCACTAGTAAACTTGTGTTCCATATAATTTTTGTAGCGAAAATAATTTCCAATTTAACTTTAGCTGTATTTTATTGAGAAATAAAATATTAGAGGCCAGTTTTGGAATTCGCACTGGGTTGTTTCTGAAAAACAATCAATTTAATTCGTGATGAAAGATGTAAATTTCGATAGAATCGGAAAAAGTGATGTTATAACATTCCACTCAGATCCTAGATATTTCACAAATTTGTTTTTTAAAATATTATTCGTTTGAAACTATTTGCAACCGAACAGGATGGAACTCGGATTTTATGATGAAAATAGGATTAAAAATAGGATGAATCTCGTTTTATATGATGCTAATAAGATTCCGTTTCTGTGTTTCTCGAAAAAAATGTATTTGAACAGAACCATGAAAACGGTATTGCAATATGAGTTCCCTATGCTATTGTGAAAAATTATCAATTAGAATGGAACTAACTTATGCAATCTGGATTGAATGATGAAACTTGATCTCGAAAATATTCGTATTCCGTTTCTCACGATAGTCCCACCGCCGCTCATCCTGTTCCAGCGCCTGGTTCCAATTATCATGTTCTTGTTCGAAAATACATTTTAAACCGAATTAATGTTTGCACCAAAATTGTCTGGAAAAATTGACCGCATTTTTAAGTGAAAATTAATATCAT
This sequence comes from Nephrotoma appendiculata, assembly GCA_947310385.1. NCBI lineage: Eukaryota > Metazoa > Arthropoda > Insecta > Diptera > Tipulidae > Nephrotoma > Nephrotoma appendiculata. The sequence goes on from OX371224.1 coordinate 42,722,659, forward strand.
TAATTTTTGTTATTTGAGATTACAGGAAGATTACAGAGTTTCAGAAAAATCGATAGATCTTTTAAGTTGATATGAAATAATCAGAAAACTGCATGACGAAATTTTAACCAAAAAGGGTTAATTCATTCATTCATCTTCCAATTTTGGTAGAAACTTGACACAACATTTTAAGCCAAACCTCATTGAGCCTGTATAGGCATATGCCCACTCAGTCTACAGAAATGTTTGTTAAAATTTTGCAAGGAGTGTTCTCTGTTTTATAAATTTGAAGTTGAAAACTATAATTGATCAATCACTGTGTCTGTTCTGCTAACTTCGGACCCCTAGAGAATGCAGATTCCAGAAGTTCTTCCATTTTTTGAAGAGGTTAGGTTTTTTTATGGGTTATGTGTAATTTTTAATTTAAATTAGATTGTCGGCTGTGATTTACATTTACTTATCACATCTTACGAAATGGAGAAATTTTATGTTACTCTGAAAAGGTACCTAACACATAAGAGACTAAAATTATTCGCATCTCCCTATCGATCATAGTAGGACCTGGAATATAAAGTCTAATTCACAAACTGTATGTAAACTCTGTAACTGTATAATTTCCGATATGCACTAAAATTGTATTCATAAAATGTAACTCAGCTCTATAAACTTAAGATTTGTTCTATAACTTTGCAGCACCAAATTTTATGACTTTACAGAGTTACATATCAAAATTTTGATAGCGAATAATTCAACAAATTGTCATTTCCTGCAACGATTTTCGCAACTATATGTTGTTACCAATAGCATATCTATACCAACAAAAGATGAAGTTAATGCCAATTGTAGTTTTTGAGCTTTTAGATAAAATTTAATTTAAACTCAAATTATTTTTCTTATATACGCCTAAATGTTGATAATGTTATATATACACGTACAGTCAAAACAAATAGTTTGTCTACGATATACACTGAAAAAAATTTGTTTTTAAGGTACACAAACGAATGAAGCCAACTGTACTAATAATATTTTGTTTTACAATTCTTTTTTAATTTAATTTACTTCTTAATTAATTTACATACAATTCAATAGTTTTATGATAGACAAACAAAGCACATTTTATTTATAACGCGAGTTTATATCAATATTCGAGTGCCGCCATCGAATTTGATAGAATATTTTAAAATAAACTGTAATTTGGCTACAGCGGCGAATCTATTTCGTATTAATTTACAGCGACGAAGTCTACAGTTTATGAATCATCATTTTTTAGAACGCTGTATCTTTTTCTCTATAAGCAATTTCTATAAAGTAACAGCTATAGAATTTTTACATTTTCAGAATCGGGCCATTTACTTACTTTCTGATGAGACATCCTATTAAAGAATTGCAACGGGTAACGAGTAATCAGAATGATCAGAAAAAATGAGCCATTCTGATTATATTGGTGTGATAGTTTTCACCAGAAAGAATTGAAAAATTATTTTACATCGTTACTTAACAACAGATTACTTAACAAACATATGGCTATCAAGGAAAACCTAACATTTCACATTTAAATAATATTGTATTCTTATCACACCTTTGACCAATATAAATTCTTATCGGTACGTATTCCGGTTTGGTAAATCTACCACATTGCTTCAGATCACAGATTTGCTTTTGCATATAGACAGTTGAAACCTAGTCTAAAATGACACCGATTAAGTTACAGAAATGGGAGTTATTGGTTTTAAGTGTTTAAAAAATGAAGAATCGCATAATGCGAAACATGGAGAAGTTGCCACCAAATCAATCTCATATTAAGTTGGTGGGCAAAGCCTTAAAGTAGCAGAAAACATATGAAAATAGACGTAGTTTTATAAGAAATAAAGCATCCCTCTTAACAAAGAAGTTATATGTGTGCCATGTAAAACAGATGGTAATACACTGTCATGAAAAACTAAGGGAACTAATTTTAGAAAAAATGTATTTCTTGAAAATTTACCGTTTCTTGAGGGATTTCATTCCAAGGGTTCCAACTTTGTTATTCACAATCTTCCAAAAATTCTCGATTGGATTCAAATCAGGGCTTTGCGCTGGCCATTCAAGAAATTAAATTATCTTTAAACCATTGCTTAACAAGCTTCGAGGTGTGTTTCGGGTCTTCGGGTCTCTTCCGCAAATGGTAACATCTCTTCTGATAATATGTTTTTATACAAAAACCTATCCATAATGCCCTTTATTCTAATTAGAGGTCCAATTGCAACCCGAAAAAAAACCCAAACTATGACTCCTTTTCCATCACCATGCTTTACCGTTCCTGTTGTGCACACTGCGCGCTTCTGTCCATTTGAACCGCTTAAATTAAATTTAGATTCATCGGATCTTAGAAGTCTTCCTCCACTTACTAATAGCAATTTCTTTCCAAAAAAAAAATTGATTTACAAATCAAAAAAATTGATTTGAGATCAAAAAATTTTGATCGAAATACCGTGGTACGTTCTTCCAAGTAAAAAAAATGATTTTTTTTGATCGCAATCAATTTTAAAAAATCTCAACATAACAGAAATTTTTTTTGTCGTTTACAAACATAAATAATATTATCGCTAAAAGTATAATCATAAATAAGGACTATTAATAAATTTCGGGATTATAATTTGTTGTGACTAGTTGAACTCTAGATTTTAACTTCAGAGTTATTTCTGCGTGTTTTATGTTATAATCGTGAATAAATCTATTTTATTATAAGAAATAAACACACTAAATTTTTCAACGTACACAACAGAATAAACTGTCAATAGAGAATTGTTGACATGTTTTTCAATTTTTGACGTATTTTATATTTTATGTTACAATTTTTTTGTATCGTGTTCTTTGCCACACAGAAAAATCCATTTATTTTCGGTTTTTGGAAAGAACTTGCTATAACGTCCCAGGACAAATGACGGGTTCCAAAAGCAATCCTTGCTGCTCTACTTTTTTTTTTTTAGAAATAAACGGTTTTTTGCAGGTCTTCTTGAAAATAGCTTTGCCATGTCTAATCTTCTTCTGACTGTATATTCACAAACCCCCAACTTTAAATTTCATTTAATCTCATTCGCACTTATGAAGGGATCCCTTTTGGCAGCCCTGATAATTCGTCTATCACTTTGTATACTTCTTTTTTTTTTGGACGGCCTCATGAATGGACTACTTATACTGTTCCAGTTTGTTTGTATTTAGTTATAATTTGTGAGACCACTGACTTTGCGAGAGAATATTTAATGCCTATAGCACTTTGGTTCATACCGTACAACTTTCAATATTTATTTCGTGTCATTTTCGTGCGAGCTCTTGAATGTGAGCTAAGTTAAATTAAATTAAATCAAAATCTAATTAAATTAAATTAAAGTAATACCTAGTACCTTGGTCAAAAATTTAATAAATGATGAGTATTCAGATGCTGAATACGAAGCAACATTGCCCTTTCTATTGTTTCAAATGCCCTTTTAAAATCAAGGAAAACGGCTACCGTTGATTTTCCATCCTCCCTCTATCTCTTCCAATCCTCCATTATCATCTGAACAGCTGTCTCTGTAGAGTGCTGCTCTCTATAACCAGATTGGTGCTACAACCAAAATTATTGACTCCAATACCTTGTCCAAGATTGGCAAAGTATTTATAGGACGACAATCCGACATCCGACAACTATTCATAACTTTATGCACAGGAACTACACATGATACTTTCAAATTTATAGGAACTACTGCATATTCCAACGACAAATTTACTATGCGGCTCACATATCCTCTTAGAACCCCCATAAATCCTTAAACATTTTACAGCTTAAACCCCCTCAAATCTTGCCAATTTTAACGTTTTCACTATTTTATCTAGATAGTCCTCCTGCACCATGCCCACATGCTCAATTACTCCTCCATCATATGCCATATCCACATTGTCTTGCTCCTCCAGTATCTGCCTTATAATATCCTCTACACTATCTACAAAATACTTGTTTAATCTGTTCGCAATGTCCATCTTTTCGTACACCATCACTCCATCAAAATCCACTCCATTTATATCACTCCTTCCCTTAGATCCAATTACCCTTTTTTTTGTTTCCACATCTTTTCCGGGTTGCCTTTGCACTGATCAATGTTTCTCTCATAGTATAATCTCCTCTCACTCCTAATCACAGCAACAAATCTGTTTCTTTTCCTTTGATACTCCACCTACCCTTCCTTAACTGTCTCAGTCCCCAACTCTCCCTCTCACACCTTCATCACTCTAAATTTCTTATACGAATCGTCTCTTGCCTTCCTAACCTACTTCACTCTGTTAGTGAACCATGGACAACTTCTAGCTATGTCCACTATCGTTATATATCAGAAACAATTCATCTCAGAAATGTCATACTCGATTCGTTCATGACTTCTCACATGCGACGTATCTCAGATATGTCGTAAACGATTCATCTCAGATATGTCGTAATCGATTCATCTCAGACGTGTCAGAAACGAAAATTAGTCCCATTTGCTGATAAAAATGTATATACGTGTCATGCTTGACTGTCGCTGATGTGTCACTAGTGTGTCGCCAATGAATTTTCTGCCGGGTGTATGTTTAGTATTTACCAAGGCACACTGACAATATAATCTCCTTCGAACGACGTTTCTCGACTTTCGTACAAAAATGGTTCCCAATGAATAATTACATACATCTTTTTATGTATGATCCTATGACATACGTGAGTTCGGTGAAAGCCTTAAAATTTAAACTAAAGATGGGTTGTGATGACTGATGAGTATTATTGGAAAAACAGAAGACAGAATTAATGAAAAAATATTTTTCGGTTGGAAAATCAATCAACTAAAATCATCTTTTAGGACGTGTCAACTATAAATAAAATTTTATTATATTCTGAACCATAATTGATAAATCGATACCAAGTTTAATTTTTAAAAGGTTTATACTGAATTATTTATGTACTAATGTTATTTTTAACAAAATAGTAAATAATAGCAATTTTATAAAGATAGTTTGTGTTGAACAAATGAACAAATTTAAAATTCAGTTGGAACCTTTTTCAAAACTAGCAACAATATTATGTATTTCAAAAGGAATCGAACAAAAGATGAATAATAAAACCATGAACCAATTAACTCTATTGAACATTGTATACTAGAAAATAAAAAATAATGAAACTTTCTAAACCCTGAATAATTAGAAGCATGATATCGATCCAATTTGGTATAAACCGGATAAATTTAATATTTTCCGTAGGTGAACAATTTTCGGGTTAAAGTACAATTTTTTACCGTTTATTGAATTAAAGAACAACACAAACAAATGGCACAGTGGTTAAAGCTTTGGCGTTTGGATCGGGAGGTACCGGGTTCGAATCCCGATAGGAGTTTGTGGAATGCAAAAGGAAATTTTCATCAACAGGTAATCTGTGATTAAAAGGAACACAACTACGACCCCCTATCGGCGTGCAAAACTCATGGGTCGAACCATCCATGGTCCAGTATATGCTGCTATGCAATGTGCAGATGGTAACTTAAATCGGCCCTATACGTCTTCGATTTAGCAGATGATGCGTAAAGTAAGACGGAAAAATAAACCGCGAAACAGCAGGGAGTGCTTCGGAATCTCCGGTGCAACGTATTCTCGAAATATCAAATACATAATTGTTACGACAGCTATAGCTAATAATTTCAGCGTAGGTTTATACGCTTCCCCCGAAAAGTTGTTGCACGTGACAGGCTAATAGAAAATCAATGCTGGTTAATTTGTAAGCAAAATTCCTGTTCAAAATATTTTAGATTTGCTTACAGCCAATAAGCCGATTGTGGCGTGCAAAAAAAACGTATAAACTCGCTCTGTTTGTAAGCTCAAAATCAAATTTAGCAAAACAGACTATAATTTACAAAGGAATTCTACTGGTGTACTTAATCGCATGTGGTAAATACTGCAAATTTTAATTATTTTTATTATTATTTTACAAATGCGATACAGAAAATCTCAATGACTAATGTATGATAAAATTACATTACATACAACAAAAATAAATAATTAAATTAGTTCTGTTCTGATTGAATCGATAATCGTGACGATGTATTATGTATAAAGACAAAATACTCACCATTGCCACAGTTGCCCGAAATGTTTTAAACGAACGTTTATAAACCAAATCACGTCCCAATTTTGGATGCAGCCCAGGCTCGGCCGATATATATTCATCCCATGTCACACTACAATCGGGCGGTGGATTTAGCGAACATCGTCGTATTAATTCACCACCATTCTGTACCATCGAATGTGAATTACCCATTGTAAATGACTCCATAATAGCTTTATTCTTTTGTAAATCATCGACCGATAAATGTTCCCGTCGCTTTCGTGATTTTAATGTTAAACCATTAACGCTATACAGGTCACATTCATATTGTCCAGCCACAGTTTCTTTTTTATCCTCCCGAAATATCCAACCAGATTGAGCTCGGGCGAATGATATATTTTTGGTCGACATATGAGCTGCTAATATATCATTCGACATTAGAATATCAACCTCGTCTTCTAATTCATTTTCACTTATTGTGTATCGTATACGTTGATAGCATTTAAATTCATTATCTAAAACAGTTAATGATTCCTATAATGGATTGAAGAGAAAGATAACAACAGTTAATTAGATTAAAATATCCGGCATTACATTATAAAATCAATATTTACAAAAGGTGGTTTGTCGCCTCGAAATATAAACGATATGTCACCGCGATCCCATCGCATATCAGAAAAATCTAATAGAGTTGTATCCAAACGGATTGAACTGCCACATTTATGTATTTTACATACGTCTGATGGCAAAATTCGTGAGACCAGCGGAACTGAAATCGATTTTAGTTTAGTAAATTGGTTTGTAATCCAAAAAAATACTGATTACCCCATGACTGAAAATCCCATTTCAGCTCCATATAAAAATCACCCATTTTCTTTAATGCTTTCACTAATTTAGGTCGCCTTAAATCCATTTCATTTTTGGATTGTTGTTTTAATTTATGTAATAAAGAAAATACTACAACAGAAAACATAATTAGTATTATTCTTCATCTAAAAAACCTAAAATCAGAGTACTCACTAGTCTGTCGATCGCCATAGCTGATTGCCTCGGCCAGAGGTGACCACCCTTGTTTATTTTTCACTTTAACTGGTGCCTTATGAGCTAATAATAGTTGCGTGCAATCTAATCACAAATGACCGAATAAAAAATAACAAAGAATTTGATTATTTATTGGTATCAGATTCACAAGTGTTATCACAGTTGGCCACAACACTTGTCCGTCCGTTATCGTAAATTCCGGTCCTCGTTGACATTTTAATTTAACTTTCAAAGAAATTAAATTGTGAATTACATACCTTTTCTGCCTAACATAACCGATAAATGAAGAGGTGTATTGCCTAAAATAGATAAACATAGTTTTTACCATTAACTTTTGACAATCCACTCGCATTCCAAACACAAAAAAAAAATCATGAGTGACATTTTGCATTGCAGTGTACCCATTGACCAAAACAAATGATTTTTTCACGGTGAATTTTATAAGGATTCGGCAACTTACCATGTTTATCCTTTTGTGAAACATCATGTATCCGTAATAACTGTGATAATTTTTTTATATCATTTTGAAAGATACACTCGTGAAGAGGATAATTTAAACTGTCATCACCATCATCCGACATTTTTTTACACACAGAACAAAAATAAAATAAAAAAATTATAAAATTGACTTAAAAAATTTCTTCACCTATTTTGTCTCATTGGACTTTTGTCAATGAACTAAAACGACAATACAAACTTATGGAAGGGCAATATTTTATTTTTTTGTTTATTATAAAATGAGTTCGTCTTATGTTATAAATACAGTACAGTGGTCAAATTGTAGTATCGTGCCATCTATGGGGTAATAGATAATATTCTCGAAAAGGGGTTTTGAAATTTTGAAAATTTTTAATTTAACGTCTATCTACTTATTTTACCATTTCGTTTTATATTTACGCGCTTACTATTGAAAAATTCTATTACAGCTACATACGTCAATACAAACAATTACTAGGTTTTACTATTTCAATATTCCCGTGTTGATCAGTGATATACCTCGCTAAATTTTGCATTCTCTCAAGCCGTCTTTCTTGGGAGGTCATCAAAGTCAAGCCTTTTTATCATTTTTGCAGTATTCTACCGGAATTCCATAATTCTATTACGTTCTGTTAGAGATTTTTCGGTTGTGGGTATTATTCTCTATTAAATCTTTCTGCAGCCTCTTCTGCTGCCATGGGAATATTTTCAGTGTATTGCCTACGATCCCTTATTACCATTTTCTTGAACTCTCGAGTCGCATTGACGTTTGAGCTCCTACGTACCCGAATGTGTTGTGCAGCTGTTTTGATATAGGCTTCTTCGATTTGTTTTCAACTGTTGCATCTACACTCATGGCGTTTTTCCATTGGTTTGGAGGCTGAGCTTGAACGCGTCGCATAACGTGTTTCTTGCGTCGGAATCTATTAATCTGTACATATGCAACTTCGCTGAGGCCGAGAATTTAGTTACATTTGTTTTTTAATTGGGTATCCTTGATGCTTCTGTATATTTGTGTTTTCCGGTTTGTATTATTTCTTTTAATATTCGTTTCTGTAAAAGTTTTTTGATTTCCGTAAAAATAAAGCTTTTTTTATCAAAACTCGTCATTTCCGGTTAAATTTAAAATGTGATCTTTTTATTTTAATCGTTTTTTTTCGTAAATGCTATATAATTTTCAAAATATTTGAATATCTGGAGCTGCCACTTCTGCTGACCGATTTCTACTAAAAATCACTGGGATCTCGTAGAACTCGTAGCAAAAGCTTAAATTCGAAGTTTATCCCTATTAATCAATCCGTTTAGTCTTTTTTTGTCAAAAATCGTCATTTCCGAAAAAATGTTGCAAAACTGATATAATTGTTTTTATCGTAAATGCTAAACTTTTCAAAATATTTACAAAAAAACGGCAGCTGCCACTTCCGGAGGACCGGTTTCTAAAAAAAATCACTGGGAGCTCTCAATTTATGAAAAAGATTATTAGTATGAAGTTTCATGGCGATCAGCCTAATCGTTTGAATTGTGACCTCCCCCTCCCCGGCCCCCTCCAGTGAATCGGTAGTAAACGATACTTTTTATTTAAAACGGACTGGTTTAGTTTGCCGTTAATGGAATTTCCGAAACTTCATTTGACGTTTGAACTTTTTGATGGTTTGAGGTGTCTTCCATGTCGTCTGATTGTGACGTTTCGATGAAACAAGGTTTGAGTCGATTAATGGAAATATGTGACTCAACACCTTTAATTAATAATGTGTAATATTTTTCATTTCGTTTGACAACTGTAAAAGATCCTTGGTATGGAGGTTGCAGAGCACGTCTATGTGAATATGTTCTTACCAATACTGCTTTACAATCAGCTATGAACACAAATATTCGCTCTTTTGCATGATGCGTAGCTTTGGATGGTTGAATACTAACAAAATATTTTCTTAATTGGCAAACGAATTCAGATTGATCGACATGTCCACTCGTGGTTATGAAATCAGCAGGTAATCGTAAATTTTGTCCATACACTAATTCTGCTGACGAACTTTCGAAATCTTCTCGAAAAGCTGATCTTAATCCCAATAAAATGATTGGTAAAGATTTTGTCCATTGAATATTGTTTGCACACATGATTGCCCTTTTCAATATACGATGCTATCGCTCTATAATCCCATTGTATGCTGGATTGTAAGCTGTGGTGCGTTTGTGCTGGAATCCCAAAACTCTAGAGATTTCGTCAAAGAGTGCAGACTTAAACTGTGCGCCTCTGTCCGCAACTATTTTTAAAGGAACACTAAATCTACTGATCCATTTTTTTATTAAAGCATCAGCAATAGTCTCACTGCGAATATCTAATATCGGAGTCGCTTCAGTCCAACGCGTATATCGATCAATCATGGTCAAACAATAAATTCTATCTTCCGAAGGTGGTAAAGGCCCAATAAGATCGCAATATGAAGTTCTTCAAAACGACGGTTTGTTGTCCCATATGACCCGATCTTACTCGTTACATGTTTGATCACTTTGCATTTCTCACACTCTATGCAACATTTTGCCCAATTACGTATTTCGCTCAACATTGATGGCCAAATGAATTTTTTGGTGATTTGTTTGACCGTTGATCGAATGCTGGGATGGGATATATTATGATAGGCAATGAAAACCTGACTACGAAATTGCTTTGGGACAAATGGTCGTTGATTACCATTTGATATCTCGCACGTAATAAATTGACTGGTTCCAAAAATTGGGATTTTTTCAAAATTTAAATTTGAACTTGCTTCCAAAAATGCTTTAAGTTCTGAATCATTCACTTGCGCTTCCGCCATCGCTATATAGTCGATCGATGTTCCGATATCTATTTGTTGGATTCGTGATAAAGAATCAGCTACAATGTTGGAAGTACCTGAAATATGTCGTATATATGAACGTAAACTGTGCTATAAAGTCTAGATGTCGTTCTTGTCTGGGTGAAGCTTTATCTAAATGTTGATGTAATGAAAAAGTTAAAGGTTTGTGATCGGTGTATAAAACAAACTCACTTCGTTCGATAAAATTTTTAAATGTTTAATTGCTAAGTATGCTGCTAAAAGCTCTCTGTCATACGTTCTGTAACGAATTTCTGCGTCCTGTAATTTTCGTGAAAAGAAAAACAAAGGCTGCCAACCTTTTTCCGTTAGTTGTTGGAGAACAGCCTCTATAGCTACGTCAGATGCGTCTACAAAAATTGCGAACTTGGCATTCGGACTAGGAAACGCTAATTGCGTACAATTTGCCAATTTCGATTTACATAGCTCAAACTTTTGAGTTGCTTCGTCTGTCCAATTAATGATCAATTTGTCCTTCTTTTTCCACCTATTTCGTATGAAAAACTCGTATAAACGAGCCTGATCATTAGCTGCTTCTGGTATGAAAATTCTATAGTAATTAATCATACCCAGAAATCTAAGCAACTCATTTGCTGTATTTAGCTGTGGATAATATACAATTTTAAAAAAACTAGCTTGTCAACTGCAAATTCACATTTATATAGATTAAACATTTAACCTGCTTTGCTTAAACGCTGCAAAACAATACGTAAATGTTTCAAGTGCTCTTCCAAATTTATTGAAGCAATGAGAATATCATCGATATAAGGAAAAGCGAATGGAAGAACTCGAAATAGCGAATGTACCATCCTTTGGAAAGTTTGAGCCGCATTTCTCAAACCGAGTCATTCGTGGGAACTCAAACAATCCAAAAGGAGTGATTATGGCAGTCTTTTCAATGTCGCTAGTCTCGACGGAAACCTGATGATAGGCTCTCACCAAATCTATTTTTGTGAACTTGGTACATGAGTGTAATTGATGGGTGAAATTGGTCACGAAAGGGATCGGGTAACGATCTGGTTTGGTCAATGCGTTTGATACCCTATAAGCAGTTACTCTTGGACGGTCTTAAAATCCCCTAAGCTAACCACATTTCGATTTCCGTTTTCATTATTACCATTTTTTCCGAATTTAAACGTCGTGCTTTCGCATAACATGGCTGACCTACTGTCTCAATGCAATGCGTTACGTTATGTTTTGCAAAATTTAATTGCGAAGATTCTCGTGTCACCGAAACAAATTCCTGTAACAATTTTAAAATTTCGCTTTGATACATATTTGCCTTAATGGTCGTAATACCGTAATACTAAATTTGAATAGTACTTCCCAATGATTTGCAATTAAACCAAAATGTGCTAAAAAATCCGCACCCAAAATGCATCTATCGACCTTTGCGATAACAAATTTCCAGGTGAATGGTCTACATAGATTAAGAGTGAGAATTTTAACTCCGAATGTGTCGATTTCTGAAGCATTCGCATCAAATAATTTAAAATCCGAAATATTAGCCATCTGTAAATTTGTAGTGGGAATTACTGAAATTTCAGCTCCCGTATCAACCAAAAATTGCATTTTATTTTGAGTATCCAAAATTTTGAAGCGACTATTAGTGACTAGGCTACTGACACGTGTCACATTAAGTGCAGTGCCTAATGGTTTTCCGTTTTGTTAACTGTTAAACTACCATTATTAAAATTACACGGCTTCAGACATTTTTTCGCAATGTTACCGTGTTTAAAATGGTACCAACATACCGGATGCTTAGCTGCTTGTTCCTTAGAACGAGAAAGGCTGCGAGGTCGATCACTACGTTGCGATCGTGAATCACTAGATCGATTACGTAGCGATCCAGAGTTTACCATGTTAAATTAATTAAATTCATTGGCCTTCTTAGTCAATGCGCCTATTTGAACGAATAATTTGTCTTCTTGCTGATCGGACTGGTTCGAATTTACTCCATAAATTCCAATGGGTTTTTGTACTTGCAATATTGTGTCCGCTGCCTTCGCCAACTGTCCTAAATTGGTCTCATCCACACAAGACAGAATCTCCTGGGTGACACACGAATTTGTTCGCTGGGTGTGCGTCAGGTGTCGGCATCGCTTGCTAACAGCCACCCGCGATGACCCTCAACGATTTTTCATTTTAGCTGCTTGTCCAATGCTTTTGTGAAAATATCAACCAACTGTTCCTGCGAACTTATATGTTCCAATTCGATGATCTCATCCCATGTCAGAAGAAAGTGGTACTTGATGTCTGTATGTTTATTGCGACGAGTTTTAGGATTCTTGGATATAATAACCTTGTTCACAATGACACCTCTAATTTCATATTACAAATTAATTATATCATTTCACAAGTTGAGAGAGAGTGTTACTAGACCTTGTTTTTCTGGTTCCCCAATTGACTACGTTACCAAAAGCTTTGAGTACATATCCACTAGTTCACTTTCGATCTTCATTATCTTCTTCATCATTTCGTGGAAATATTATCGAAGCAGCATTTTCAAGTGTTGGTAATATTCATCGGTTGCACAATCTTACAAACGGCTTAGATCGCTAAGTACAAAGCAAATATCGGATCTACTTCCCAATATTAAGTACATCAGGCTGCCCAATAATTCACGATATTGTAGATTTGTTAATTGTTGGTCAGTGCTCTAAATGAGTTTCAGGCTTTTGGTCTTTAGTGTAGGCGAAGAATTACAGCGATCTGCTCTTCATTATCCCCTGTAAGTGCCATGTTATCAATGACCTAAAACTAGATAGTGTACAGACAGTAACCAGTCAGTTGTCAGCGTCAATGGACAGTTGTCAGCGTTTGATCGTTCAAATTTCAGTTTAGTGGGGAATGAATAAAAATGGCCATTCAACATTCCCATTAGGAATGATAATACCTTAAGTAACTTTCATAAACATGTCATCGGAGAGATTTCCATGAAAAAAAGCAGAGACATCTATATGATGCATTTTGAATTTAACAGACACAGACACCATTAAACATATGCATAATGATAAGTCTGGCGACGGACGAATAAGTGTCCTCATCTTGAACTTATTATCTTTGTACCACGTTTAGGCTTAAGAACATCTCAAGTTTCATTTTTTCCAATAAAACGATTTCCTCTTGGATTGTTCTGCGCCACTCTGTTTCATCATTTCGTCCGGATTTTCGTCCGGATTGTTTGTGTTATTAGGAGTTACACACGATGGGTTTTCTATACGGTGATCGGATCTTGCCGATTCTTGCTGAATGATCAGTACGCTCGCTAATTGTCTAGAAGGTTTTTTAGATGTGCATCGGAGATTTGGCAGTTTGGCTACTTAATCGTTGACTGACATTTGCTGTAACAGAGAATATTTACGGAATGTTTCTGATCATGTCTGGTTTGCGTCTTAAATGCAGCTTCTTAAGGTCTTCTTCAAGTAATCGGCCTTTATCAATCTTTAGCTAATCTTCATTTAGCGTATATAAGGCAACAACCGCCGATTCATACTTGTTAAGCACTTTAGATAATAAAAACGTCAATATTTCATTATTTGACATCGTACCACCAGCACTCTTATATTCGTGAACAGTCCAACTCTCTAAAAAACGTCTGTATGTTTTTAAAATATAATGAGGAAATGGATAAATGAATGTACAAAATAAAATGAGCACCACATTCTTTTTGCCAAACTTCTACTCTCAAAATCTCAAATGTATCACAAAATTTTTTTCACGATATGCTGATTCCTTTTCCTACATATTCTGTTTAACAGGAATCACGGCATTTAACAATAACATTACGGACAGCTACACCAGTTTTTTACATAATTGTTCTTCTTCTTAACTGCATCAGTGGGCTCACTCCTAATATTTTCAAGTAATTCCTTTGGGTTGTCGAAGTCTAAATTTAGGCGGGAAAAATATGAGATAGAATTCGCACTGCAAATTAAAAATTTAAACAATACATACAAACTTTAATTACATTTAAACTTGCACACACAAAAGTTTACGAACTAAATATTTGGCAATGAGTAAATTCAGGCTGAAAAATTCATTAATTTCATAATTTTTCCGTCTAAATTCGCAGACAGAAGTCACAGGCTGATCTCATTGTTGGTAAATACATAATATTGATGATCAAACATTTTATTTTATTCATGTTTGTGCTTGACTCTCTTATTGCTTTATATTCTCTGATCAGATTTGATTAGCGTACATTTTATTATTCTACAACTATTTAGATGGCACTAATAAAATTATGGTTTGTGTCTTAGATAAAATAATTATTTTGGGGGTTCCTCTCTTTAGTTAATCAATTTTCATTTTTATCAGTGTATTTATTGTATTTAAAAAATATTAATTATTATGGTACGTGTTTTTATTTGATGTTTTATATTGAAATAAATTCAAGTATGAGCAAAGCTGTCTCAAAAGAAAAAATCCCAACAAATAAACATTTTCCTCTCATACAGAGTTTGCCGTTGACATAATTCGTGTTTTTTTTTTGTATTTTCATTTTTATTTATTTATTATTTTTTATTTATTAAATTAATAATATAATAAGAAAAACATACACAGTGTAAATGAAAAATATAAATATTTATAAATCAAAAAGAAGTTTATCGAAAAAATATTTATTCATTATGATGTGATGGATGTGTATTTTATTTTTAAATGTTTATATTTATTTAAATTAATATTTAATTTTTATATATTTAATTTTATTAGAGCTAAATTCGCATCTAAATACTACAAAATATTTTTTTTATATATCATTATAAAGGTAATAAATTGTTTATTTATATATATATGTATGTATATTATATATATTTTTCCGATACGAAAAATGTACGCCACCGCCGCCGCCATGTTTAATGATGATCGAAAATCTGAACAAAATGGAGATGGTTTAAAAAACAAAAAAATAAATGTTGTTTACAAAGGGTGTAGGTAACTGCTTTTATTATTTTGTTTTTAAAAACAAATTATAATATGGAAGCCCAATTGAAAAGATGTTTGGTTCAATATGGTTTCAGTGAAGGGAATGGAGGGGGGTATTAAACGAGACGGTTTTATTTCGGAAAAACACAAAAATTTATTTATATATTCGTAATAAAATTAAATATATAAATTTGGTTTTTAAATCGTTTAGCTTAAAAATTTTATGTTTTTATTTTAACATTATACATTGAAATTTTGTTATTTTATTTAGTTTTTGTTTTATTTATCATTTATTTATTTAATTTTAAAGATTACAAAGTTTATGTTTAGTTTTAAATATATTGTTTTACATCCTATCGAAAAAATAAATAAATAAATATAAATAAATAAACAGATGAACGGATAATGTAAGATGTAAATTTATAATAAAAAGTTTTTTTGTTTGGAAATATATTTTTAAAATTATGATATTTTCGTAGATTTCTTTGTTTAGTTTTAATTTAAATTATTTCTCAGTTTTTTTTCAATATTTTTTTTATAAAATTTCATAATTTTATTTATAATTATATTAAATTTTTTTAAATGTTTTGTTTTTTTAAAATTAATGTATAATTATAATATATTGTTATTCTTATATAACTAATTTATTTATCTTATTAATAATAATAATAATAATAATTTTTAATAAATTGGTTGTTCCTTTTATATTTTTCATTTATTTAATAATAATAATAGTAATATAAATTTTATAATGAGCAGAATGCGAACTGTCAATTGAATAAATAAATAAAAACATTAAAAATAAAATATAATCGAAATAATATATAATGTATTTTTAAATATTTTAGAATATCATTTTGTTAAATAAAACCAAAACAAATAACTTATTTGGCAATTTATTTGAATTTGATTATTTATTTGCTTGTATTTGAGGTACCTATTTTTTGAAATAATAAATCAGAATTTTAAATCTAATATTATTTCGTTTCATTGAATATAATGTTAGTTTAGTTTATTAATTAATAATAAATATTTATAACAATTAAATTAGATTTTTTTTTGGTTTGTTATTTTTTTTATGTATTTTATTTTAATGAATTTAAATAAGGTACGTTTTACATATTTAATGTTGTGTATGTTTGGTTGCTATTAAAAATAATACGAAACAATAAAATGTTTGTGGTTCGATACACCAAAAATTGAATTAAAAGATACATAAAAATAAAACAATTAAATTTATGAATAAAATGTTATTATATTTTGATTAATTAAAATAAATATAATGGATAAAATAAAAAATAATATATAAATAAAAATTGAATTTTACATAATGACACATTTTCCTTTTTCCGCCCATGGATTATTTTTTTTATCGGGCGCATGAATCAGTGGATCATTTTTTTCATTTTCCTCTACGTATTCTCGCATTCTGCAAATAGAAAAAAATAAATTTCAAATGTTTGTTTTATGCTTAAAATGTTAAAGAAATTATTTTTATAACAAGTTTTATAGTTATTAATGAATATCATTATGTAATGTTGCTTCAAATGATTCTGAGATACGGTTAAATTTGCCGAAACATGTCAGTATTGCAGATTCCAAATTCCATTTGAAATTACACTATCGAGATGCCAAACAACTCGATAGTGATTGTTTTGAAAAAAATTGTTTTGCTACAATTTAAGTCCAACCCAGACAAATGTGTGTGAAAAGAATGACAGTTGTCTTCCGGATTTCAACGGATCTGAGTTGAATCGTAATTATTTTTGAAAAAAACAACATTATAATTTGATAATATATAAATTATACACACAATTGTGATAGCAGGCAGGAAAAGGGATATCAACCGAAACGCTCGGCTGCTTTATCATTATGAATATTTCAGCTAACAATGTCGATAAAGAAAACTAACGTCAATAGTCCGAAATACATATCAGTAATATAGAGCTGTGAATTACAATATATTGTTACGATCTATCTAGCTATTGATTTGATGGATAATTAATTTAGCATGGGCAAGACATTTATCCAAAGAAAAAGATTCATTTAAGATCTGAAAATTAATTACATTTTTTTGTAAGATTACTGACATCTAGGTTTAAGTAGTAGCATTTGAAATGTTATTACAGTTTTGCTTTTGTGGTATTGCAGGCAGATTATAGTAGTCAAAGACATTTCGAGAATATTTATTTCTGTATAAATCAAGGCGAGTTCGGAATGTTACATCGGTACATAAATACGGGTCCAGCGAACACGGTAGAAGATGGTTGTTTGGTTACTGTGTTGAAATTCCAATTAAAGCAGCGTAATTTACCACGGGTGGTTGCAGAAATGAATTAATATTTCAAGTACGTGAGGTTATGGACAAGCAAGTATTAGACCTGGATACTTATGAGTTCGAAGAGACAATAAAGGAAAAATCAGATGTTGAAAGTAGAGTGACCAGACCAAATTCCTGTATTGGGGTACTCTTAAATTAAGGTTTTATTTTCAAAATTAATCCTAAAAATTGGTATGGTAATTCAAGATGGGTTTCTTGGGTAATCCAAGAGGTTCTAGATGGGTTTTGATGGAGGTCGGCCCGCCGGATGTGGCAGCTTATCTTATCTTATCTTGGCTTAAGCTTTCTCGTTTTTTGATGTTTTTTCAACTATAGTAGAAGGCCTCATCTGCGAAGGAATCGTTTGAGAGCGGAAGGATTATGGAAGGGATGAGTAATAGGAGTTAATTTTTCCTTGGTCAGAATCATCTTCAAACATTTAGGCGGAAGTGATGATTTTTGTAGTAAACCGTTGTTTCACTATTATAGTTCAACCACTATGTGTCGCAGGTGGGTTGCCTGATCAGGATAGAACTTCATTCTTGGAGGTTTTAGTTAGGTTGGGGGAGATGGCAACTTCCATGAGAGCTTTTTCGTTTTTACCAGTATTTTGGTATAGCATTTGCGATAGAGTCGGTTTGGAATGGGTCGATTCTAGTTTGAAGATGTAGCAAGGCTGGTCCTGATCGTTTTCCGCGAATGACTAAATTTTATAGAAACTGTTTTTTGTGGAAGCTTATTCTTGTTTGCTAATATTTTGGTTGATGCAGAATTTGCAAAAGGCCTCGTAGGTGCGGAAATATTCTGGATTGGATTTGGAAGGAGAATGGAATCCTGATGATTTTCTCTTGGTCAGGTCGATGTGACGATTTTTGTTATGGAAATTTCCGTAGGAACTTTAATGTTTTTCCTAGTGTTTTTATACTATGGTATTTGCGTAAAGGCCAGACGGATTCTAAATTGACTTGGAATTAAAATTGGTTGTGAACATTTTTCTAGAATTTGGTCGAAAGTGAAGATTTTTTATAAAAAACTGTTTCTACCAAAATTTGTCTAAGTTCTCGTTTTGAAAGGATTTGTTTCCGAAACCAAGTTTTTTGTTTTTTGATATGTTGGAGACGAGCCGACGACTACGGTTTGAGATTGTGAGAATGTGCGGATTACACACACAAACACAACCATTGACGTTTTCTTCTTAGGATGAACAGCGAAAGCGATACGATAGCAGGGGTATGGAGGTTAATATGAAAATGTTGTATTAGTGGTAGGGTAGGGTCGGACGTTGGCCACAAAATTCCGTTATATCGATAACAATATCGCAGGCTTCAAATATTTAATAAATATCGCAAATCGCTACAAGTGGCTAAGAGAACTGATTAAACATTTTTAAATGCTTCATAAATTAAAATGCACAAGAGCAAAATATGTATATCGATCGTTTTGGGGTATTTTTCCATACCTCATGCTATATTTTTAAATTAAAGTATTTTGCAAATTGGTTGTGAGAAAAGGGGTATAATATCCCAGAAAAGGGTACGTCTGGCCACCCTAGTTGAAAGTGAGATGGTGTAGGTAAATCTCGGGCCATTTCAAAATACCGATATTGCGGAAATGTTGATTTATATGCAACGAATGATGTTGGAAATGAGACAAAATTTGACGCAACAAATGAATCAAACATTTAAATGAATTAAGTGAAAAGAGGCAACAAATACTACAAGATTTTAAAGTAAGATTGAAAGAAATCAAGTGTCATAATATATGGCAAAAGGGATGATGACGTAGGCGATATGACGCAGAAAGTTGAGCCACTAGAAAACGATTGTGAGCAGATGTTAGAAATGGCTGTTGTAATAAGATGGAACAGAAAGATGAAGATGATGGAGTAGGTGTCATTGGTCATGAGGAACCATTATGGGCTTGTGTGGAAGAGTTTTGGATGCTCAACGGGATGCAAATCACCGTCTTATTGTGAGCTATTTATTCGTCAGGAAGAACCAGGAGAGTTGGTGTTCATCGTGAATTGGGTTGAGGGTGGATCGGTGGGGATGGTTTCGACGGGGTTGTGCAACAAACTTGATGAAAGTGATTATGCTGTTGCGGTTGAGGTGACGGAGAAAATCAAACATGGATTGCAACGCATGGAGAAACATAAGGCTAAGACAAATAGTTCACCAATTATGACTGTTAGGGCCGGGTGAACCTCATATGGAGGGTGGTCGGCATGAAAGACGGTCTATGGAAGAGGTGCTCAAAAGACAAGGAACTTAAGGTGCGACAGCGATATTAGATTGAACGGGCTATACCCTAAGCGACTATACGCGAAAATACACCGAGGAAATGGTGGTCAAAATATTGCGATAACCAATCTTCTGATATTCACAAGCGGTGGGATTGTGAATATCAGAAGATTGGTTTAGAAGTAGTGACGGCTGCGGAGCTAAAATTAAAATTAAAGCAGCGTAATTTAATGATGGGTGGTTACAAAAATAAATTTATGTTGCGACTATGTGAGGCTATGAAAATAATGTCAGTTATAAGTCACGCGCCAGTAGAAAATAAAAGATCATAGCAAGAAATGAGACCATAAATGAATCAAAAATTTGATCAACAAAATCAGAACCATAGGGAATTACAGCAAGGAATTACAAAAGTTAACCAGGAGAAGAAACTGGCCCAAGCGAGAAGCAAAATATTTTCCAAAGAAATGATGATGATGTATGCAGAGCAGAAAGTTCAACATTCGGATAACGGTGGGAATCAGAAGATAGTTTTGGCTGCAGGTAGTAATGAAGAACCGGATGATGAAGATCGTGGACTGGGTACCATTGGTCGCCAATATGGGAAATCATCTAAACCAGTACAAAAAGAAGAAAACGAGCTACTCTCATTTTGAATATACTCAACCATATGCAGTAAGCTTACCGGGTAAGGTGATTGTTATCTTATCAGATCGAAACTGAATATTACGAGCACTTATTCTAAAACGAAAAGGATAGATGCACCTAACGACACACCAATTCATATTTTTCAATTTTTTGGAATTGGAAATATTATTGCTCAACTTTAAATCAGTTAAGAAGTTTAAAAGTTAAATCAGCATCGATTTGGAATTGTTAATTCCCCTTATGTTAATCCATGATGACTATCCAAGGTACAATCTAACAAAAGTGTTGCACTTATTTTATCTAAGACAGCAAAAGATTGGTATTGGGTTTTCAAAGTAAATAATCGTGACGCATCGTGACGATGAAATCTGCCCACTTATCCTACTTCAGCAGCAGTAATTTCGAAGAAGAAACCAGAGGGCGGTTGCAAAGGAAACTTCAAAATCACAAAACATTTTCCGCATTTGCTTTAGACAATTAAATTCGAGACTTCAACATCGTCTAACAGAGCAGCAACTTATCTATAGATTATGCCAGAATATGCATCCCGCTTTAAAAACCACCATGCAATAAAATCGGTGGAAGAGCTACGTATTTTGTGCCAGAGCCAGTAACCCAATTCGAAAAAATCAAAATGTTAACGAACTAGATTCAAACTTTTAAAATATGGTTATAACTGAAAATCCGACACGCAATACCGCACAACAATCAAAGTGAAGGTATTACTCGAAACCTAGATGCAATCGATGCATTTTGGTCAGAATCGACCAGATTACCGCAATTTTACTAATGAAACAGTCTTGTTCTAAGTGTAGTTCTGCTTCGGGAAACTTGCGGCCGCGTGTGATTTTACCAAGGGGATCGCGCATCAACATGAATTTGAACACATAAATAACCAAAGATCAGGCAAGTTCAAGAACCTTGGAGAAGGAAACAACTCATTGAATAATCAAGACACGAGCAATTCCTCTGATAAGATTCAGAGACTGCAAGATAATAACGATAATCGAAGATTGTTCATAAGAAGATTGAAACGATACCGATCGATCCGCAATTTTAGAGCTAGATGGCAATTAATAAAGAACTGTGCTGTGTCATAATAAACTTTCTCGCAAAAATGCTGCCTTTGGTTGCTCGTGATGGGTAAACTAATCATTAAATGGCTTCATATAGCGATTGAAGTAAAATATTTGTCAATTGTGTTTGATCAAAATTTGACATAGAAATCCAACTTTACAACATTTATTGAAGCCAATCGAAAATGGATTCAATCACTATCACAATGATTTATATTCCAGAATAGTTAACTCACGCTCTCTCAACTCACGCTTGAGTCAATATTTATATTGTAACAAGTGTGCGATAAAACAGACAAGTATACCAGACATTCGGTTCATTATACGTGAAACCAAGCCCCAGTTGATTTTTCATCTACTTTATTCCTCACAACTATACTTTAATGTTGAAGGAACAGTTTCTGCAAACCAATCATATATTTTTGTCGGACGGATCAATGAACGAATGAGGAAAATGTACTCATCCCCATCCATTTATAAAACATTCCTCGAAAATACGTTTTCCTTGTTAATATGATCCGTATTTCGACATGACACTGCAGTATATAAATATATTATAGTAAAAGGGACCCAAATCAAACCCACAACAAATTGATCCTTTCCACATAAAAAAAAGGTTGGATATATGACCAGCAACAAAACACTGAAACATTTTAAGATTTTAGTTATCACTATGGAGGCGAAAATCTAAACTTTTTTTTTTATATTGTCGGTTCAGGCTTAATGTGATATAAAAACTATAATAATAACAGTTGACATAATACGAAATGACACAGCAAATAAAATTGTATGTTTGTGGGAGACACGAGACACGATAATATATAGAAAGAGGAATGATATTTGGATTTTGCTGGTGCCCCTCAGGACAAATAACGAAACAAGCGCAATTTGCACAACTTGATTAACCATTTGGCAATTTTTATTTAGTTTTGTATATCTCACGAGATTTATTTATATGGTTTAGCTTATTACCAGTTAAATAAATTTGATATAGTTTGTCGACATAATATTTTGCTATTGCTGTAGGACCTAAATCTAAAAACCGGGCCTGCAATTTAAATCTAATACATTTATTAATTCAAAGACAATATATTCAATTACGAGCTTGTTATTCAACAAAATTTTGAATTCATGCTTCTCAGTAAATTTTACATAAAAACATAAAAATAAAGCAATAAATAAATGGCGCACAATAATTTTACAGCATAATAACAAGAGCACTTTGAATAAATGTAAAGTACTTAAAATAAACAAAACAAAAACTTTTTGTTAAGCATCAAATCAACCCACGCTGCTCTGTGTTTCGGTATAATAAAATGCTTTTTCTTTATAGTTAGTAAAAATCAAGACCACTCGAATCTGGGTGTATAGAATTTTCCTATACACAAAGGACATACCGCAGCTTTCGTGTACAGTAAAACAAACAATTTTATTCTTGTCCTGGACGTACACAATTTTTCACGATTGCTGAATTTTAGTATTCGCAGAGATGTAATTCAGTTTAAAATGTATGTTCATGTTCATACAATCAATTACTGCTGTACTAAAAAACATAAAAATGTATGTTGGCATTGCTTACAAAGTTAAGTATAAAAATACCAAGTACAGGGAATCATGACGATATTTTAACGGAATGGGGTCGATTCAATAAAAAGCTACTATTTTTCATTGCTGTCATTCTTCTATAAACAGGGTATTCCAAAAATTAGTTGGTCTTGTGGAAACCACATATATATTCTCCAAACCTAATTTGGCAATCGGATACCAAAAACTTGTCTTTTAATACTCTAGTCTCTTGAGCAACGAGCGTCACTCGGTCAAAGTTGAATTGGATGCTTTTTATGCCATTAAGTATAAACGTTTCAAGACTGGCATCTTATTTTCTTTTTTTACTTTCTTTTAAAAGGATTGAAAATTAAATTTAGTTTTAACAAAAAAAAAGTTTATTTCACCAAAATTCGGCATCTGTACAGTCCAGGCGGATTAACTATTCGGAATGAAACTTCTTACATAGAAACTTAAGCAGGAATACAGATTTTTTGATCACACCAGACAGTTTTTACCAAAAGTTCACCAACTTTAATTTGTCGCTTTAGAAATTAAATGTTATGTATTCAAGATCTTTGTACATTCGTGGTAAAAGAAAGTCTGGCATTAGCCACAATATCAGCAGTTGAAATTACTTAGCTTACCATTATTCAATTTAGAGAACCCTCGGTTTTGTTTCAATCAAATCGGGTATTTTCATAGTAACCGACTACCGTTCTATACTATTCGGTTGATGCTATCCGATTTACTCAATCATCAGTTAAGAAATGACTTAGGTTAATTTAAAATGACAATTTTCCAGAGGCACTACCAAAATTTATTTTATTTAGGAGAAATTACTTAGTTCTATTGTAAGAATAAAAAATACCATAACGGGTAAACCGGAGCATTCAAATAAATATTCTGAAATCATGATCCATTGCAGTCGTTTCCTGCAACTCGAAAATCCACTATTTCAATTTTTTCTTTATCAAAATCGTTCGAATGGATTTTTTTTTAAATTTAAAAATGGGACCTCGGACCCCATCTGAGGACCCTCTAAATAAATTTTTCCGAATTTAGAACTCATCATAATCGATCCATAGCACTCGGAAACCCGTCTTACGCATTTTTATAAAAATAGTTCGACCCGAAAAATTCCCAAACAAATTTTCCGAAAATCAGTGGTGACATGTTGTAACTTCAACTCGCTTCGATTCGATAAATATCATCACAACGAAAAAAACGATAAATGGTATGTTATAACTTTTTCGATGGATAATAAATATTTACAGTTGGCAGCACTTGTTCGGAATATTTTTTGAATTAAAATGACTTTTAGAATCCATTTGTTTACTTGTCAAACAAATAAAACAAATTTAAGTGCTTTGTTTTTATATAATTTAATAATGAACTGTAGCGGATTTTTTGAGGTTATAGCTTCATCTCGCGATGTTGTTGAAGACGAGAATGAGGTAAATTTATGGAGAGGAGGTATCTTACAGATAGATCCGACATGATGGATATGCGGAAGACAAAAAGTGAGTAATTTAAATTTTTATTTATTTTAAAGTCTAATGGAATTTTATGTTTATTTTAGAATTATAGAATCATTTAGAATTAACAAAGAAATATTTAATTGACGAATTAAGGCCGCATACTCCCCATGGCAAATGGACAACGAAAATCCCACTGGAAATCAAATTGGCGGCAGTTTTAAATTTTTTTAGGATCAGGGTCGTACCAGCGAACAGTCGGTGATATCATGCTTCACACAATGGATCTGTTGTATCACGAGCCATAACTGACATTATTGAAATTTTACAAAATTCAATATGCCGAAAATTTATAACATTTCCATACACATAGAGGCACAGGAGCACATATTCATCATTCGGAAAGGGAACCATTCACTAAACGTACAATTGGTAAATTAATTATATTTGATCAATTCTGGAAATTTCAGCAAAATAAAATGAATTGAAAATTAGTTAAATCCTAGCTTTACATCATTCATAGATGGCTTTAAACACGACCGCACGAACGCTGATGCGTATTGGAATATCAGGAATGATTTGTAATTTGCGATAACTTATAACAGCTTAAGTTATGATAATCAACCAAAATGTTGACAACTTCTCGTTTAAAGTGAATCAAAATTTCCCTAAATTTTGTCAAAACATTCGCAAAACAGACCAAACAGTTTAGAATTTAAGCTGTTGAGTACTCGATGACTCCAAGCTTAGATTGACGTTGATTGACAGTAATCACATACGTAGAAAGTCCTCAATCTTTGATTACTAAAATAATTCAGCCAAGCGTTGCTCAACTGTATAGTTAAGAGAATATTTCCGTATCTAGCAGTTTTGTCTATAAAATACACTCAGCGACAAAAGTTTACATACATCTGCCGTTTCTAGTATATTTAGCAAAACTCATTCGATTTCCAAAATTTTTTTTTTCGATTTTTTTTTTTTGATTTTTTTTATATATAAATTAATGTTATAGATCACATTTCAATTCAGTATCAGGTAGTTGCTCCATCACCATCAATCACTACCTGCAGACGGCGACCCAGAAGAGATAATACTAAATTGCAGGTTATTTCGGGAGTAATTTCCGCCCAAGCTTTTTTCACCCCATCCTTAAGTGTTTCCATTTTGGAGATCTTGTATTTTCGTAATCTACATTCTACTTCAACCCAAATATGTTCAATTGGGTTCAAATTTGGTGACTGGGGCCGTAAATGGAGCTGTTTGGGTACATTGTACAGTAACCATTCCTTTACAATGTGAGCTGTATGTTTCGGATCGTTGTCATGTTGAAAGATCCAAGACCTATCGAGCCCTAGCCTTTCAACAGATGTTTTCAAATTTTCCTCCAATATGGTCAAATTATCATAATACTACCTCTTCCATGTTTAGTGGTATGTATTATATTTTTGTTTTGCAAAGCAGTGCTCGCTTTAAACCATATTTTTCGCCTACCATCAGACCCGAATATGTTTGATTTACTGTTGTCTGTATATAAATTACTATTCCGATAGATATACTACTATATACTACTATTTTGAATTGGATGCCCCCATTAAGATGTCGTCTAGTAAAGTTAAACCTCAATTCTTTATTCTTGGTAGAAATTAGCGGTTTTTTCGTGGAATCCTGCTATTATATCCAGACCGTTTGAGTACTCTACCACACCAATAGTTTTTGAACTGACCAATTTTGGGCATCCTATTGCTGGATCTTGTACCACTATTTTCAAAATTGATCGCGCATCACTTTTGGATAGATTCTTTGGGCGGCCACATTAATTATACACCCTCGCTCTTCATAGTTTATAATTATTGTTTGGACAGTAGCACGACTGAGTTTCATAGTTTTAGCTTTTTTTCTTTTCTTAATTGAACCACTAAATTCCGAATACTGGCACACATTTCTTTACGCAGTACCATATTTTAATGAATTTTTCGACAGTTTCTACTGGGTATCAATGAAGTTCCTTATAGTTATTCTTGTCTGCTACAATGTTGTCTGAATTGCTATGAAATTTTTTGAATCGCCTCATACGCCATTATACTAAAAAATACCCGAATATATCGAAGTACTTTTCATGTAGCCAAATTATAGAAAACATACTATAGTATTGACAATGTCGTCCCAGCCTGGAATAAGAAAAGCCTTATCATCACACTTTTTATGAAAATCATTCGAGCTCCCAAAATGATTTTTTCCGAAATCATGACCCATCGTAATCCGTGTCTGGTACTCTAAAACACCCCTCAGTAATTTTTATAAAAATCATGCGAGCCAAAAAAGTTAAAGGGAGGTACCAGAGCCCACCAGATGACATTGAAATCTTTTGACCAAGCCCAAAACATTGATTGGATAGCGAGCGCCACAAAACAATATGTTTACTCATAACAAACCAACATTTAAAAAAAAACGCGATAACAATCATGGAAAATGTCACGCAACCAACATGGTTCAACGCTTCATGGTACATATGATACATTATGGTGCACCATCTAGCAACATCCTACAACATGATACAACATTGTGCAATATGAGGCACCATAGAATCAATCAAACAATTACCCTAAACAAGATCCAACGTCAAGCAACATGGTGCAATATAATGCAGCACCATACAACATCCAACAACATAATGCAACATCCCGCATAATGGTGCAACTTCCCGAAACATGGTGAATTATGATGCCCTTTAAAGAACTCATTGTAAGTTTCCTTGCAATCGAAAACTCTTTTTCGCCAAACTTTATTAAAATCGTTCAGACCAAATAAAATGTTAAAAGAAGGCCCAAGCCCAAACAAGAACTCCCTATGAATAAGGACCCGTCGGAATCGATTTCTGGCACAAAAAAATCCTCTAAACATTTTTAATCGTAATTGATCAAGATAGATACAATATTTTTTTTTTTAATTGAACCTGGGCCCCAATGGAGAACCTCTTAGACGGGATTTACCAACGTAGCAACCGTCGTAATTCATTCATTCGTTTCAGTCGAAAAAAAATTAAACAAATTAAAAATTAACTCTAAACGAGTTTTCCCGAAATTAGCACTCATCAAAATCATCTGCTGCAGGTCAATTCTGGCTTCCTAAAAGAAAAAGGAATTAGGAAAGATATTTTCATAGTATTTTTGTCGCAAACATTTTTTTTCTGGCATACTATGGTAAACAGTTGGTGTAAATTTTTTCAAAAACAAAATTAAATTGGGAATAATTTTCCTACACAATTTCGGTGCGGAAAAAATATTTTCTAAATTATAAAAATGTAGATCGAACATGGTTCCTCAGTAGGCCAGAAAGTAATATTTTTGAAATCCCCTCTGCACCAATATTTGTCAAAATAATGTGACCTCAAACAAATAATGGAACCCGGCTGCCACCGAATGAACTCCTAAATAAATTTCCCCGAAATCAGGGTTCATTTTAATTGGTTTTTGGTATTCGAAAAGGTCACCCCAGCAATTTTTATAAAATTCATGCGAGCCGAAAAAAATTAAAGAAGCGCCTTCACCGAACGACCAAAATCGATCAATCTGAATCGATTTTCCGGAAATTAGCAGCGATCACAATTAACTTCTGCGGCACGCGAAAACCTCCCTCACGATTATGATTAGTTATGATTAGAACTCTTTCATTCGTACTACATATTTACAAATCAATTTATCAGAAAAGAATAACCCGATTAGAATTGGTCAGACAATTAAAAAGTACAAGGAAAGCAAATGGAAACTCCGAATTCGATAGACAAACTATAGCAGAATATAACATAGACATTGCATGCACATTGAAAAGGGTCAGATATTTTATTGAAAACGTTCTAAATAAAACCGAACAAAATACCTCAATAGCAAAATTGTGGTCAATACAAGTTATATGTTTTACCTTAGTTCAAAAAGAAAATCGATGTGGAAAAATACAAAGTTGTTGTTGGTGTTTCTGCCTTTTTACTTTTATTTAATTTTTTGTTAAGACAAAAAATCATTTTTTTGCTCAGAATTATACGGTCTTTGTACATAATACATATACATTATACACATACCATAAACAAATCAATCAAATTTTTTTTATTTGCTATTAGAGTGTTTTTAGAATTTATAGGTATCGTTCTACTGTTATCTGGAATGAGAATAATAAATTAATGCCCCAATTGAATATTTTTTTGCTGAATTGTGTACAATACACTAAATTGAATCAATTCTATCGGAATAATAGAATTTCGGTATTTTCATCTAAAATTGAATATAATGGGGCACACGTGTTTTTTACACCATACATGTGTACCGAACACAATATGTGAATTAATATGAAAGAATCACTAGTAGAAAATTAATTTTAGGATCTGAACCCCCCATTAATTCGAACCCACCCTCTAAATGCCAAGCCGTTTCATTTGAGAGTACATGAATGACATATTCCCTTCTAGTGAAATTAAATTTTGTTTCTTTTTTTACTTAATATTGCTCAATTCAATCCCAAATTGATATCCTTTTCACTACGTTTCAAAGCTAGCAGAACCCAAATCGAAAATCGGACCAGCAACGGGATTAGAACGCAAAACAAGATCAATTGACATACGAATAATTTTAGGCGCATTATGGCCTAATCAACTAACCATAATGAGCCTAAAATTATTTGTAATAGAAAGCCTTATGCATTTTCTAAATCGAGCAGAATAAAAAAATTTAAATAGGGCATTTAATTAGCCTAAAACTAACTTTTAATTTTCCAATTGTTTTAAGAGAGACCCATTCCCATTTTGGAGAGTTCGTCTAAGTAATTGCAAACTCGAATAAAATTCCTCTTCCGATGCTGCATAAGATAGCGGAAATTTGACAGCGGAAAATAAGAGATTACGCTATTCACCGCAAGTGGCAGCACTATAACTAAAGAGAAATTATTTTGTTATGTGATTACCACTATCACTTTTTCACTAAATGAAACATCTCACCGGAATAGAATATTAAAAGTGATCCTTAAAATGGCAAATTGATTGATCTCCGAAGTAAAACAACTCAGTATATGAAATCTTGAAATTTAACAAAATTCCGTCTTTCCGCCATTTCTTAACGAATTACGATGAAATTTGGATAGTATTGATCAGCGATTTTAAAGCAAGTTTTGGACAAAATTCTACGATCTGTATTCGTCCTTATGAAAAATGGTATCTGTATATTTTAAACGATATGAATAAATTTTAGACTGGAGGAAACTAATTATTTCTTAATTAAATTTTGTAAAATTTGCATTGCATGGAGGGACAATTTGAATAAAAATTATGGATTAGAATTTTCACTATAAATTTTTGATTTTCTGCGAATAGGTGAAAATTCTAATCCATAAATTTTCTCTAAATTTTCCGAATACCCAACCATCACCGAATATGATGAGTATAATGAAAGTTTAGGTTACTAGTGGAAGTTTTTTAGATATTGGCCAAAACCAGAAAATAATCTATATGGCCGCAGAAAATCAAAAAACTATAGTGAAAATTCTAGTTCATAAATTTTCCATAAACTTCCCATGTAGAGTAGTCTCAGTATAATCTAAGTAATTATAAAAACAACCAAAAGTATTGGTTTCTAGCGGAAGTTTTTAAGTTATTGGCCAAAAACTGAAAATAACTTATATATGGCCGCGGAAATCAAAAAAATTAGTGAAAATTCTAATTCATAAATTTTTTCCGAACTGTCCCTCCATGCAATGCAAATTTTACAAAATTTAATTAAGAAATAATTAGTTGTTTCCTCCAGTCGAAAATTTAGTTATATAGTGTAAAATATACAGATACCATTTTTCATATGGACTGGTTATGAAATGGCCAGTTTAGTCCAGCACGAACAGATCCTAGAATTTTATCCAAAACTTACTTTAAAATCCCTGATCAATACTACTATCCAAATTTCATCGTAATTCGTTAAGAAATGGCGGAAAGACGGAATTTTTTTAAATTTCGAGATTTCATATACTGAGTTATTTTACTTCGGAGAACGATCAATTTACCATTTTAAGGATCACTTTTAATATTTTATTACGCTGAGATGTTTCATTTAGTGAAAAAGTGATAGTGGTAATCATACCAAATATTCTAAAATTAGCCATTGTAATTCCAATTTTTAAAAAAGGGGATGAATTACAATTAAACAATTACAGACCGATTTCTCTACTAAGCACCGTATCTAAAATCTTTGAGAAACTAATAAAACGACGATTAGTGTGTTATCTTGATAAAATTGATTTTTTGCACAATAAACAATATGGATTTACTGCTGGTAAATCCACGGAAGAAGCACTGATTGATTTCCTCAGTCAGATACACACAGCGATGAACAGTTCACAGAAGCCTACAGCATTATTTGTTGACATTTGTAAAGCTTTTGATTCAGTTGACACTGGAATAATGCTTACTAAGCTACGTAATATTGGTATACGAGGTAAAATTTTAGGTTTGTTTAGAAGTTACCTTCAAAATCGGCGTCAGATTGTTAGAATAGGTGAAACTTTAAGTGACCCGTGCACTGTAAAATATGGCGTTCCCCAAGGATCAGTTTTGGGCCCGTTATTATTTTTGATTTACTTTAATTCGATTTTTGAAATTAATCTCATAGGATATCCGACTGCTTTTGCTGATGATTTAGCCCTAAGTTATGGAATGCCAACGACTGATATTACTTATGACATCAGTCTTGTTCTTGAAAAGGATCTTCATACTTTAAGCCAATGGTTTTATCATAATCGTCTCATGATCAGCGATAAATCAAAAATCATGTATTTTGGGCGACAGAATACTAGATTAGTGCAACCACAAACGTATCACATGTATAAATGCAATAGAAATCCATGCACGGCTCAGTGTTTTGTGCTTGAGTCTGTACAAGAATTTAAATATTTGGGCTTAATAATGGATTCGAAACTCAATTGGAAGTCTCATATCAATACCACAAGGAAGAGTGTAATTTGGGCCATACATAAATTTTATAACCTTAGAAAAGTCTGCCCTAGAACTACACTAAGGAAACTATACCATGCCCTAATAGAATCAACAGTAATGTATGGCATATCCAGTTGGGGTGGTACATATTTTACTAACATAGAGGACCTGTATATCGCACAAAAAAGAATTATTAAATTAATCTACAAACGCCCTCATACAACAACAACAGTTACATTGTTTCGTGAGCTAAAC
Source organism: Nephrotoma appendiculata (assembly GCA_947310385.1). NCBI lineage: Eukaryota > Metazoa > Arthropoda > Insecta > Diptera > Tipulidae > Nephrotoma > Nephrotoma appendiculata. Next base: position 42,754,545 of record OX371224.1, read on the forward strand.
TTACAACCATTTAGATATCTTTATGTTTATCAAGTCCTCAAAATATTTTTTATTCGAAGTGACAGTTTTCACAATCGCACTGTACATATATACAACACGAGGAACCCCAATAACTTTGCCAATGTTAGTTGTTATAGCGAGAAATTTAGAAGATTTTATCTTTATATGGCACCGTTCTTTTTTCACATGCTACCACACGACATCAAAGGTATCAACCCTGTACGTAAACACAAATTTAAGCGCGAACTTCGATCCTGGCTGCTCACCATAGAAAACTTTGAACAATACTTTTAATAATTCAATATATTTAGTTATAGAGACAAATCAATAATTTTAAGATAGTGTGTAGGTTTAATATATTTAGTAAATATGTGATATTGTAAATTTTGTCAACTAAAGATTTTGTATTACATAGTTTTAAAAAATATTTTCTTGTTGCTCCACCACAGATTGTAATCTAAAGGAGCTTTACTTTGTTTCATTATACGATCAATTCTATGTATAAACTATTTGTATTTAAACTGAAATAAAGATAATAATAATAATAATAATAATATAACAAAATAAATTCTCGTTAGTGAGAGTAGTGCCACTTGCGGCGAGTAGCGTAATCTCTTATTTTCTGCTGTCAAATTTCTGCTATCTTATACAGCATCCTTTTCCGGATTTGCATCCAAACATGATGGTACTCACAATTTCTAGAAAAGAATAATGTATGAAAATTTCGAAAATTCAATATGGTTTTTGTCCCAGATTAATTATTAAGATGTTTGGGCTGTATATATAATTATATACATTCAAATTTAGAAAGATTATAAAGGCCAATTTAATTTAGCAGTATTCTTTATAAGGTTGGAAAGCCAAGAAAACCATGAAATACATAATGCTCTACTGATCGTTATCCCAAATGTAACTCACTCTTTTTTTTTTTTAAAGACAAAGTGTCCCAACCTCGTGTCGAATTAGAACGAGTTGGCACAAACGTAAATATATGGTAAGATAGGAACAACTACAGAAAATTGTAGAGGGTGGCGAAAAACGTTTAGAGAGTAGTACCATGATCAACGATTTTTTCAGTTAGCGTTCTTCACCAAAATAGAAACCTCTACACTAAAGTTTTACTTTAACCTGGAAATGAAGAAATGTTCACAAACTCCGTTGAAAGGAAATACAAACAAAAAATCAAAAGCAGGAAGTTGTAGCGGTAAATTATGGTAAACAATTTTCCCTAGAAACGAATTAAAAAATTAAAAATCGAAAATCCAAAAATTGACTAAATGGGTACCTGCACCCTGTATAAATCGATGTCCGTGCGCGTACATAAACGCGCCTAAATCGATACATTGTAGTGCTTGATATGCATATTTACACTAGGGTAACTTGAATCCGGTAACTTCTTCGTGTTTCTCCTTTCCTTCAAAATCGGTAAAGGGGAAAGAAACGAAGAAGATACCGGATTCAAGTTACTCTAGTGTGGATATGCACGATGCGCCGAAACGAAAACAAAAATTATATTTTTTAGCTATACCGCACAGAATACAAATATAAACAGAACTACATTGCGTAGTAAAGGAAATTTGTTCATTCCTTTAAAATATGAATATTTATAATTAGTGTGATGATTTTATCCTAACAAACTTTTTTTTTGTTGCAATATACTGTCAAAATTTTATGAATTCGTAATTGTTTAGTTGATATGATAATATGATATGATAGAGGCGTACAGGCCAGCCATAACGGCGATCCTAGGTACGTTACCATAATCCTGAAATATCCACAATCAAATAACAAATTATATCTGAATGCGAATAATATTTCAGCATCATGCGGGCCCAGGCCCTGCCTGCATCCTTAACAGATGAGGTTATTTAGGAAAGGATGTTAGTCACAGAAACGACTAGGGCGAACCGCAGCAAAGTCATTTTCTAACTACTTAAATATATTAAAATGTTAGTCTCAATTAAATTCACACTCTAGATTAGATTTTGTTAGTTTATTAATTTGGGTTATTTGTGGTTGAGGTAAAGGATACTAATATTCATCATATGTATTCCGCATCAGTCATAAAAGACTGGTTAGGTTATTTAATTCACATCTACGGGTCATCTCATCATATGCTGTTTGTAACCTTATTTTTGCCCTATCTTCCCACCCAACACCATCTAACCGAGGGACTTCACGTTCGTAATGACTCGACAGCATTATTATACATATGATGACCTAAATATTCCGTTTATATTGTAAAAAAAAAAAAATTAAATTTAAATTCGGTATTGTCATTTAGCTACCTATATTTAAACTCATCCAACTAAAAGCAGGGTTGATTTATATCTAACATTCACACAACTACACTAAAACATAACCTGAATTCAACCAGAAAGATCGTCGAAAAACAATATTCCATAGCAAAAGGTCTTTGTATCATTAACATATTTAATTGTATTGAGTTTATTCTCAAAGCGTAAGTAATTAAATAGACCCCCTGATCAAGAATGTTACAATCACGATCTTCCCTGACCTTCCGGTATGTTAAAAAAATAATGAATAAAATTAATAATAAAATAAATTGAATTATAATTGCCGACAACTTTATTGTTTAAAGTCAGGACTTTCGACAAAATTTCAATTTACAGAATTGTTAAAGAAACCACTAAAATATTATTTTCAATGTTTTCGAAATAGTAAACGGGATATCAAGAAAACGATCATTTTGTGCCTTTTGTTTGCTTACAAACAAAAGTACATAATGCCAATTATCGATGTGTGTAATGTGTATATACAAAATGCACAGAGAGAGCGAAGAGAACGCAAAAAGAAATAATTATATATAAACACTACGATACACACACAAACACTTCCAACTCTTTCTATTTAACTTATATTCATTTATTTTATCCCTTTCTCAACCAAGAAAACAAACAAATCGACTCAATTCCCGTCCAACCCACACAAACGTGTGAGCAACAAACCACAGCGTGTAATGGCGTTGTTGATAAAAAACCCTGCCTGGCCCGAAGCAAAACCAACACAACCGTGTGTAAAGATACAGTTGCTGCCCTCGGACGAAAACAAGCCAAAAAGAATTCACAAACGTGTAAATTGGTTCAAAACACTCACAAAAATAAATTGCCGACATGGCACTCCTGTCGAATCCGCACAACTGTGATAGCAAAACACAAAAGGGATATACACCCACACACACATACATAAATAAATACAGAATACACATTTAATATAAATAAAAATAAAAAAAGGAAACTACTCTGAAATTCTTATATGTATATACATATATACAGATTATAGAAAAATTAGAACGACATATACTTCGCGTAAATTATATCTCGTTATAAATTTTCAACTCGGTTTTTATGTATACACATATATAAACACATTATTAAAATAAAATCAAAATTTATATCGAACATATTATAAAATATGAATCAAAAAAACAATAAAATAACCATTCATTATAGAATAATTATGTATATCCCTTTCGAGTTCAAAAAAAATTTTTTTTTGGTTCAATTTAAGTTCACCTTACACAAATGTGTATGTAAATTATGACAGGTTGTAATGTCTTCCGTATATTAACGGATCTTAGTTAAATCGGAATTTTTTTTGAAAAAAGCATAATAATTTGTAAACAAATTAATTATATAACTTATAATTTATTTGTTCTTGATAACATATTAATTATTTTATCATTACTATAGTTACTGTTATTTTTCGGACGAAAACAAAATTAAGTGGTTTACACAAATGTGTACACTGGTCTTCAATTACCACCTAATTCTATGTTTGACATCTTCGTTTGTTGTAATCGAAATTTACATACACAATTGTGTATGCGGGTCAGGAAAGGGATATATAAAATCAAATAAATAAAGACTCATCCTTTGTATCTGTCGGCAAGAATACAAAAAATCCATGTGCGCATTTACATGCTATACACGATTAGTTCACTTTATAATTATTATCACTAAACTTATTATAATTTATAATATAATTTATAATTACACTACATTTAAAATAAAAAGATAAAAAGATTTATTATTTAAATTTTAATTTTATTTATTTTACGGAGAAAGACAAAACACGTCTTCCTCCTTCGACGATCGCACGTCCTTTTTCAATTCGTAATTGTTTAGTTGATATAAACATATTCAAAAATAACGGACTTTTCTACCTCCCCAGTAAACGTGTCTTGCCGACAATTAAAAGACGACTTAGCAACAAGACTTGACGACAAGTTCAAGACAGTTAAAAGACAACTACATGTATTTGAGACAACCTGTTTTAAATGACTTGTTGTTTGGTGTTCTTTGGAAACCTAGCTGACTGGTGTCATTAGTAACTTGTTGGTATGTAGTCTTTGGTACATATAGTGGTGTACGTTGGTAACATGTCTGATGGTTTTTGCTTGCAATATGTATGGTGGTGGTCTTTAGTAACAAATATGTCAGTTGTCTTTGGTAACATGTCTGATTGTCGTCTTTGTGTTGGTTTAACATCGAGAAATAAAGCGTACAAAAATATATTGCTTTACCATACGAATACTAAACACTTTTTCATGATTGGGCAAAAAAAATATAAAATGGCCACCAAAATGGTATGCATTTATGTGGTGGCTATACATTTATGTGGTGATTGGAAAAGTGGTAAACAATTAAACCAAAATTTTTGAAGACAATGCAGAAACAATCTGGACAAATTTTCCATCTATAAGTCATCACAACCGCAAGACTTGACGATTGTTTTCATAGAATTAATTATTTTAAGTTGATTTTCAACCAATTGAAGCGCTAATAGGTTACACACTGTCCGTGACTTAAGTAACACATTAAAGACTACCATATAACATGGTATATAAAAGATTTGTCCCTTTTTAGCTTACGTAATTTCATATGACTTTCTCATTCCCAGCTAAACTGAAAACTTAGTGAGTGAGCCAAGAGCAAAAATTGGTAAGATCAAAACACAACCGATGCTGTGCTGCGTATGAAGTTCAAGTTAGTTAGCAAAGACAAAATTTTGCGCACAAATAAAATACCATAACCCTTAAAACATTTAACAAACACAAACAACTAAATTCAAAAATATTTAAAAAATAAAATTCAAATTTCGAATGGGTAAGAACACATATTCAAATACATATTGAAATGTTCCTTATACAATTATTATAAAGGCATACCCAGCTCCATAATATATTCACAATACTCATACATATTTTATATACCTACGGGGTTCGAATTTAATAAAAAAAAAAAATCGGTAAGGTGCCTTACATAGGCGTACCTACATGAGATTCAATCAAATGTATCATAATTGAGAAAAAGAAAAAAAAATTGCTGTCGTTGCTATACACCAATACCTCACGTTGCGTTGTTTCACTTTGAATTTATTCGGAGTTGCGTCACTACTAAATTAGACCGAAAAATTCGTACTGAGTTTTTGTTTATAATATAAAAGGTGTTTTAAAAAACGTATCTAACGGTAAAATTTCCACAACGCAAAGAAAAACTATCACCTTGGAAATAAAATTGGATTATCAACGACGATTTGAAAAGGGAGAGATTGCCGTAGAAGCAACAGCTCTTGGTTTAGCTCCAATAACCGTTAGAATCATCCAAGGTCGAGATGGAAATAAAATACGGGAAGTTGTTAAGTCGGCAACATCCTTGGAGTGGATTGATGATCAATATATGGAATTGTTGTTTATAATTCGGATTTAAAACCAGGTTGCACACAGAATTCCATTAAGTAAAATGGTAATTCTGGAGCTGGAACTAGCGGAGATAAATGAAAAATTTGAAGCTAATCAGGGTTGGTTTGAGAGGTTTAGGGTTCGCGCCACCCTCCATAGTGTAACTTTTTAAGGCGAAGCTGCTAGTGCTGATACCGTCACTGCAAACCGTTTTCCTGTAGATTTAAAAGCATTTATTGGCTTGTTTTGGAAAAAGCTTTGGAAAAACCACTCTTTATTTACCAGTAGGAAAACCTAGAGCTTTGAAGGGTTATTTAAAGGATTGGATTTCTGTCCATTGGCTATCAAATAAGAAAACCTGGATGACAGCATTAAAAACTGGGTTTTTACATGTGCTATTCCCGAAATTTAAGCTTAAATGTCAAATTTGTATTTTTGCCACCAAACACCACAATACAGCCCCTGGATCAGGGAGTAATATCCATCTTTAAAAGTTATTATCTACGGCGAACATTTACACTGCTTTTATGTAAAACTAATGGACAAGACAAACCTACCATGCAAAACTTTTGGAAACAATTTAACGTTATGCTATAGAAATTATTTCAGATCCGTAGAACTTAGCTAAACATTCTAATTATGAGGAAATGGATAAGTTATACATAGAAGAACTGCTTGATTTACAGGTTGCTAACGAAGAAAACAGCCTGCTAGAATTACCAGAAGAGTTTAATTGATGAAGCTATCGAAATTTTAAAAACAACTGATCGTGACACCGAACGTTATAGTAGTCTCGCGAACCGTAGTTGATGATATAAATTATTACAAGGGACTTTATGTCGATTTAAAGATATTTGCTGTCACCTTTCACTTTGCGACATTTCACTTTGCGCCGTGGTTTTTTTCGGAACGTACTCACAACGCAAAGTGAGGTATTGGTGTTTTGATAAGAAAATACATCAAAATGCTTTTTCGTAATGATACCATAAGGAGCATTAGACTTTTTCTCTTTATCCTTCTAGCCAGACTCTTATCAATTTTAATCAACCAAGAATATTTTATGTGTTACACATATAGGAACGATATACGATATACATTCAATTTCGATCAAAATTATGGATTTTTCTGGCGCCATACAGTTTTAATCTAAACATAATATACATAATTTATACAAACATTTTCTTCTGTGTAACCCATTTTCCTACTATACTTAGGATAAATTGAATATTAGTATCGTACTCTGTATAATACATTCAATTAAAACAATGAGAATGGTACATTATGTAGATATGATCCTGGAATAGAATTTTTATGTACTAAATGTAGTTTTATTCAAGTAAAATAATTTTATATATGTAGTTAATAGTTGAATATATTTTACTATTTTGTACTCATGTGTTTTCTAGCTGATGTTGTTGTTGGTTTAATTTTGCTTATAACTTTAAAAACCAAAATCTATTTATTTACGACAGATAATATAAATGAATAACAATGAATCCCCTAGATGAATACACTAGTTTTGTTGTTGTATCATTATAATGTACATATTCATGACATACATGTCATGAATAGAAAATTTATGGAGGCAAATCCTGAAACAATCAATTTTTAATACACAAGCGATAGCATTTTACTCAATTATGCATTTTAATTTGACAAATTAACATTTGTGATGATCTGATTTGTGTCTGAAAGAAGAAACTTTTGAATTTTCGTTTACGCTCAACTAAGTCGTTATTATGCACCAAATTCAAAATTGTATCCCAAATAAAAGTAGGCACGCGAAACAGGCTAAAATCCACAAAACAATAAGTTGCTATAATGGTCTCGAGGTGCTAGCGAACGTTCCGCTTTTTGTGTAATTCCGCATGGAACTCTGTTAGGCAAACCACTTGCCGAGATATAATTTTCCAAATGAGAGTAAAGTGGCGTGCGATGATTTAAAAATAAAAAATTTAATGGTGGCTCAAAATATTTATAAATATATATTTATATTATTTAAAGTTATTCGTTGATGGCCAGGGGCCGTATTCTTGAAGTCTGTCGAAATTTCCCCAATCGGAATACAATTTGCTTTGAAATTTTCTATATTGGCTGCGGGCCAATACTCGGGTAAATTGAACAGTAAGGTAAATTGAAATTTTAGTACACATTTACCTAATATAGCGGGCCAATTCTGTAGTAAATAATATATGGTAATAATGCCTTAAAGGGTAAATTTATTTAAGAGACTCTCTTGAATTGGCTCATAGGTAATGTAAATGTCAAAAATTGTGTTTAGTTTGATTAGTTTTGGAGCGCTTTACAATTATTGCGATAAAAAAATTATAATTACTTTTTAGGCGAGAATGTTATATTGCATCGATTACAAGCCGCCTTTCGTTGTAAAAATATTAGCGGGTGATTTCGAAGAAACGAAATCGAATATAAGAATTACTCCTCAGACGTTTTTGAAATTAGTTGGGCTAATTCCGGCAAAAAACATGGATGGGCCACCGAAATTGAGCTTATAGTTTTCTTGTTTTGGTAGGGAAAATAAAAATTATTTTATTAATCTAAAAATTCTAATAAGCAAACAATTATTTTATTAATCTAAAAATTCATATGCTCTAGTTTCTTCATGTATCGTATATTAATAATGTAACACGAAACGTCAAAATAAAACAACATCAAATCAAATTACCTACTTTTTATATGGTTTACCCAGCTTTTTAGTACAGTATTTTAATTTACTCAACACACTGCTAAAAATTTGGTAAATGTACAATTTACCCGAGTATTGGCCCGCAGCCATTAATCGAATTTTTCGCGGGCAACTTACTAATAGCAAATTCTTTCGAAACAAAATTTTGATCTTACATCAAAAAAATGACGAGCAATGCAATGCATTTCAATGACATTTCGATCAAATTTATTATATTGTCAGTCATTTTTTTGATCTAAGATCAAAATTTTGTTTCGAAAGAATTTGCTATAATATTTGTAATAATATTTGGAAAAACTTATGTTTTTTATTTAAAAAAAGAAAACAAATTTGAAAAAATGATTAAAATGATTTAATTTCCACCGATTGGGGAAATTTCCACCGATTTCAAGAATACGGCCCCAGAACACGACTACTCTACGATTAGAATAATATTTTAACCAGTAGGCAAAATCTAATTAAATATAAGTCCTGCTAACTCAACACATATGAAATAAACAATTGGTATTTTTTTTAAATAACTAAGCATAACACATAACGCCTTCCCAAACGAGCCAGACGTAATAAGTGTATAATCGCTGAATCGTTTTAACATCAGTGTAATTTCAGTGTGTAAAAGTGAACTAAATTTATATTTTAAAATTTCTAATTTTAAATACCAATTTAAAGAATCATAAGAAAGGAGTGAACAGTGCGCATAAAACTAAAATTTAACCGCGAGGAGAAAGACGCGAAGGCGTTGATGTTGGACGCGTTCATAAGCAACAGAAAAAAACATAAAAGATAGTGAAAACAATAAAAATAACGCATGAAACAGGATGGGAAACGAATTTAATGAAGGATTCGACAATAAGTTACAATCACAAAATCAAATAACAATGGTACGACCCGGAACATCCAACCATCTGCGGATACGAATGAATCGGTAAAATTGGATGAACATTGTTACTATGTTCAAAATGGTCGATCAAAAATAAAGACATACGATCACACAAAGAAAACGAGAATAATAAGGAAGGAGCAATCACGAAAGATACAAACAAAAATAAGGAAAAATTGGGTAAATTTAAAAATAATCGCTACGCACCAGGGGACAGAGCCCATTCACCCTAATAATAGAGAAAAAGAGAATAGACGATCTAGAAATTGCGGAAAGACTGAATACGTTGAATTTCGAATCTATTATATATGTGCGGCAATTAGGCAAAAATAGGGTGAAGGTACAAACTCGAGAGATGGACACCGCTAATAGGATACTAAATAGCACAGACCTAAGAAGGCTATACATGTATAGCGCGGTATCGGTATATACACCGAATTATATGCTAGAGTCGATTGGTTATATAAATAGAATCCAAATTCACGCGAATTTAGAAAGGATGAAAGAAAACATAAAATCAAACGCAAAGGTGATTAAGCTAGAAAGGATCTCGAGATGGAACAGCCATGAACAAAAAGCAGAATCAACGCAGGCGATTAAAATCATATTCAGAGCAAGCTCACTATCAAAACGGAGATAGCGATTTACGAAGTCAGAACACGGGTATCATATTACATACCGAAACCGATTATTTGCAAAAAATGCCTCATTTACGGGCATCTGGCAAAATATTGTAAGGCAAAAGGCAGATGTAGCAATTGCGCAGAACCCGACCATGAAAATACGGACTGCACCAATGACCAGAAATGCTATTATTGTGGAAAAAAGCATCTAACCTTTAGCAGCATTTGTATTGAATTCCAAAACCAAAAGGACAAGTGGTGCAGTGGTGCAGTGGTTAAAGCTTCGGCACTTGGACCGGGAGGTACTGGGTTCGAATCCCATCAGAGGCTGGATGCAAAGCAAATTTTCATCATCGATTACGATCGGTAATGTTAATAAACACAACTAAGACCCTCTGTTGGAGTGCAGAATTCAGCGCCGACCCACCGTCCATGTCTGTTTACAGGTTGATATGGAGCTTGCAATGTGCAGGTGGTATACTGTAATTGTGTGAATGGGTGGTCTGTGCGTGAATGAAAGGGGGGTATTAATTGACCTTCAAAGGACATTAAATCCACTGGACAATTAATACTTCCTTTATGTAAAAATTAAAAAAAAAAAAAAAGAAGATCAAGCAACTGATGATTACAAAAAAACTGCCGTACAACGAGGCAAGAAGCAGAATAATACCCAGGGTTTCAAATTAAATGATGAAGAGTTCCCAAGATTGCCGGGAAGACAAATGGAGGAAATACACGAGTTAAGAAAGTTGCGAGAAACTGTAACAATTTCCGAAAAGACACGAATAGCGGAAAGCAAAGCCATGGAGATTAAAATCATTACACTAAATAACTACATGATCGAAATCAGCAAGTTGAATGGCACGATACAGGCAACTACACAGGGCTACCTCAAGGCAAAGCCGAATGTCCCAGGAAACGAACTCATTCTGGCCGAAATAATAGACAAACTCGTAAATATGGATAAACTTATAGTTAAAAAATTCAAACTATACAACGATGGTGGACACACGGGGCAGGCTGAACATAATTCAGCTTAATATCAGAAGTATTAAAACTAACAAGGACGAGCTAGTCAAATTCCTGACTTGAAACTATATAGACGTGACCTGCCTGGCCGAAACATTGACAAACGATAAACAAGTGATAAAGATAAATGGATACAATATTTATACGAACAACAGAGAGGACAATTACGGGGGCGTTGGTCTAGTTAACAGCAAAAGGTTGAAAATTAAGGAGATTAGAAAAGAAAACAAATATAAGCCTATAGAAACAATAAACGCGGTGCTTATAGATCAAGAAGGAAACGAGTACAATATCATAAACGTATACATTCCGCGAAACATAAGTATAGACTGATAATTGACAAGTGGAGAAACCTGATCCTACAAAACGACAATAAAAAAAACATTATGGGCGACATAAACGCGCACCATCCCTTATGGGACCCGGGTTGCAGGACAGATAGCAGAGGAAAGAGAAATTGCAGAATCAATTAACAGTTCACAGTTTGTTATGCTGAACAATGTATCAACCAGACAGATTTGACAACGTGGAAGAATACGACAGGGCTTGGAGCAATACCATAGAAAAGTACTCCGAAGAAGTTTTGTACAACCCTATCCACTCATATAAAAAGTGGTGGAACTACAAAATAGAAACCTTGTGAAAGATTAAGAGGGCAAAACTAAAAATTTTGAACCAACTAAAAAAGGCTACGGGGAATCTTAAAAGAGAGATAAAATATGAAAAAAAGGAGAAGTTGGAAACAACTCATAGAAAGTATTAATCCAAACATGACGACAAAAGAGGTATGGAATAAGTTCAACTCCTTCAAAACCAACAAGAAAGAGAGTACAAACGTGTTTAACAACGGGCACAACATCACAAAATTCATGGACCTAAACATCGTAAGTGATAATTTAATGGACCGAAACAAGCTGCAATGACCGAGAACTCAGTTATCGGACAATGAATTCAAATTAGAAGAGATAAAAGAGCTGATCCGGCGCACCAAGAACCCGCCCCGGGCATGAATAAAATATCGTATAAACTATTAAAAGCAATCACACCATGCCATGTAGCAAAATTAACAGAGCTAATAAACAGACAATGGAAAGCTCAAAGATATCCAGACAGCTTGTAGCAAACAATAAAAATTGTGGCCATTCCTAAACCAAACAAGGACAACAAACTTATAGAGAACTACAGAACCATTCATCTATATACCCGACGATGGCAAAAATCACAAATAAATTGATAAAAACAAGGCTGAACACGATGGCAGATGCCATGAGACTAATTCCGGAGAACTCTTTTGGATTTAGAAGAAATCGGTCCACAGTTGACATGATCAACAAAATTATCGCGAAAATAGAAAAAAAATAAAGGGGAAAAGAAAATAACAATATTAATCTCGCTATATGGGGATAGATCAATCGAAAGGATAACTAGCTAGGGCCAATTGCACAAGCGAGCTGCATGAAAATTTAACCGAGAAACTAGAAATATTGCAATACGCTGACGATTTTGTTATCTTAGCTCGAGGTTCAAACAGCTCGGAAGCTATAGAACCGGCAAACAAGGGGTTAGAGGAATTCCAGAAGAAACTAGAGGAGCTGAAACTAAATATTAATGAAAGGAAGACTAATTTCATGCTAATCGGAGGAAAGATAGTAGACCAGATCAACAGGATAACGATAGATAACATCGAAATAAAAGACGTAAAAGAGATGAAAATCCTTGGATTTAGAATAGACTCAAAAGTAAACTTCAATAGTCATATAAATACACTAAAACTGGACTGCATGACAAGCCATCAACCTAATAAAAGTCGCAGCAAACAAGAAGGATGGGGCGCATCCATCATCGCTGTTAAATCTGCACAAGAGCCTCATAGAAAGCAAAATAAGATACAGTGCAACAATCATGAAAGGCGGGACAACTGAGGAGAAATTACAAAAGGTCATCAACACAAGCATGAGAGTAAGTCTAGGGCTGACGAGCAGTACCCCAATTACAGCTATAATCGCGGAGGCAGGTGACATCCCCATTGACCTCAAATTAGATTCATACAAGTTCAACTACATAGCCAGGAAATTATACCAAAATGATGAGTCTGGGAGAAACATCCGGAAGAAAAAAACCCCGGAAAACTTACTGACGACATTCAAAAGATGGCAAGAAATACTGATTAAACTACCAAAAAGAAAAAAAACTAGAGAAGAATCAACCGGAGGATGATAACAAATACTTAATAATAGACATTCAACTTCACGAACGGCTCAAGAATAAGGCGGTTCTCAACAACATACAACAGGAAGCAATCATAGAAGAATTTATCAACAAATATAGATACATGAATAAGGCTTTCACCGACGGATCCATCATAGATGGCAAAAAAGTTATAGGAATATATAATGAATTCACGGAAGAAACAATTAGTCTTAGAGTCACGGATGAGTTATCGATCAAACCCCTGGAAGCAACAGCCATCTACGTTGCGGTTGAGAAGGCCGCAACGTACGAAATGACAGACTTGTAATCCTCACGGATTCATTAAGCACTTGTAAGGCTCTACAAAACGGCACAGAACGCATCAGATACTATGAAACAAAAATTTACAACGCCGCTACACGCAACCGTATAAAAACAAAGATTGTATGGGTCCCAAGCCACAATGGCATACGAGGTAACGAAGAAGCTGACAAGGCGGTGAAATGGGGGACACAATCGAATAGAATATATAACACACGCATATCCGTAGAAGAAGCCACTAGGTTCTGCAAAAAAAAGTTGTACGAAACATGAAGAATTAGGTTTCTAGAAGGATACTAAAGGACAAACCCTGATTCCACAAAATGGGACTAAAGGCTGGATTAATTAAGACCATGACGAGGCTGAGAATCAATCACACATTCGACGCCAAATATCTAAACTTAATAAGAAAGATTGACGATGAAAGATGAAACGTGTGTGGGATAAGAGAAGACGCGAGGCACAGTATATATTGCTAATGCAATTTAGCTCTGGTAATATGGTTTTCTTATTTTATTGTCATGAATTGCCAATGCAAGTGATACAGACGGTATTAGCACAGAATATATACAGGAACGACAGTTAAAAACCATTTTGTTTGTCAATACGTCTAAAGTAGTTCCTATGTACGCCAATAGATGGCTCTTCATTTAAAAAAAATTCATTTTGTAAACATTAAAATTTTTTAGAAGTGTAAAAATAAATGCTCTCGCTCTTCAACTATCAGTCAAATTGTTTGTGTCTGGTGTCATCTTGTCAAACCGTGAGCGAATCCAGCGTATCAAAATATGTGATACAACTTTTACCAAAATTAGACCACTTCAAATACATTTGCAAAGCCAGACAGATGAAAATTGGTTTCAACATGTGAAGCTACACGCGAAACTATTCGATTTGGCAAAATTACACTAAACATCGAAGATCACGACACGATGGGTTGGATTGCATACGGGCGATGAGAAAAAGCTAATCCAATTCGGTAACTCAGTAATACAAATTTTTTCCTATCATTTTCGAATCCTGTGTTATATTATTATTAATTATTGATTGCGTATCAGTCATAGTCTCATCAGATTTAAATCTATAGCAATGTCTTAATTTTACCAATAACAGCAATACAGTTGATGCAGCCAAAGTGAAAGTGACATTTGAAATTTTAGTTGTACACTGCGAAGATTTTATAATCGATTTAAATTTTTTGAAAACTACTAGCGCTATCTACCTATCTAAACTAAAATTTCACCTATTTTGATGTAGAAGGTCAAATACTCGAGTCGAAAGAAATTCATACAAAAATGGAGTTATGTCGCTTTTGTATATATTCTGTGGTAATGGTACAACAGATATCGTTTTTTCAGTTATTGTTGCACTATGGTTTGAGAAGGACGGTTTTTGGTTAATTATTTAAAACAAAATAGCGAGCAGTATAATTTTATAATAATAAAGAAAAACTAGCATAGAAAAATTAAATTCATTCAAGTGAATGGCCGAATTAGTTAATACAAGTATGGTCAAAGCCACCTAAACATAAGAGCCGTAAGAATGGTTAAGCGAATTCGGGAGTTAAAATTATTTATTGAAGATGCAGAAAATAAAAATAGCAATAAGTCGGGTTTTTAATTTATTGAATCTTTCCAGCTTCACAGCTCCTCTGAATTAAAAGTAAATCTTCAGGAAAAACAAGACAAATATTCAAACTTCTACACAAAAATGAATAATAACACAAATCGGCTACAATATACATATCTCGACCCTCGCTTCAAATTACTTTTAACTCAAGAACAATCATCCATAGTAAAAGCACATCTTTAATCACTATACAACCGTTTATCAACTTTTGAATGTAACACAAATACTCATTTTGAGCTTAGTCAAACAATAACTACTTCTAGCACTTTGCCCATCAACTAACCTCATGCAGAACCAACAGAAATTATAGCAAATTCATCAGCGCCAGCAAAACCCGCAAGCTTTCTCTCCAATCTAGAAAACAGACACTTTTGGCGTGTTGAGGAATCTGTTGAAAATGAGGCTACAAGCCTAGGAAATAGATAACTACTCGCCAGTCCGAATTTCTCCAGAAGTTGGTTTAATAAATTATGGGAGAGTGGCAATTTTAATTTTATTGGGTGTACGGCTGGTACTGTCCGACTGGTCACATTTAGTCCTTATCATTTAAAACATAAACATTCATTTCCGGCAAATCATATTTTTATACGAGGCCATAAGGAACTTGGCCATCTCTGCCAATCCTACCATGCGCCTTGTACTACACACTTAGTCATTGTGAAGTACTTATTATTACCAACTCAAAATGGGGAAGCTAAACCAAATACCCTTGGAACGGAGCTCATTAAGAGTCGTTACAAATTGAAACTATTATAAGGATTTTATTATCTCCAATCACAGCCCAAAGATGAGGATTCGCTTTCCTCGAAATAATAAACAGAAAACTGGTAAAACACCTGACACGTCGTATCTGGGGAATTGTATGAATAAACACATAAAAAATAATTAGTACATTAACTTAATGATTATACGCAAACATTTCCACGTATACCTAAAATGATTTCATCACACGAAAACGGAAACAGAAACATTTTAGCATTTCGCTTATAATTGCAAAGTGCTTTGCATATACAAAATACAACAAAAAACGAATGAAAAACTAATCAAAGACCAAAAATTAATTTTGAAAACGAAAGAATTCTTAAGTAAATTTTCTTGTATTTTCTTTTTATTATTATTCTGTACCCATTGAACGTGTTTCATAACAATAATAAAATTTTCCTGGTTCTCGAGAAAAATTTAAATATTTCATTAAATATTTTTATTTTACTTTGTATACCATTTAGAAGTTTAGTAAATTCTTTGGAACATTATAGAAAAAAAGGTTAGTCAGAAGATTTGTTCTTACATTTTTGTTACTTTTTTTGGGCCGTAAAACTTTTTCGATTAATATATACAGTACAAGACGGGAAAAAATCGTGTACAGATGTGCGGAAAAACGGACGAAAAATAAATTTTGTTTATTGTGAATTGTTACAATTAAATATTTTTGGATATTGTTCCGTAACGGATTTTCATAATACATAAAATACATATTTTTATGGTTGCCTGTCTTAATTACATATATCTGTTGCGATGTTGGCAGAAGATTCTTTATTTAAGAAAAGAAACTACTGTATCTTATTTTAATGATTGGGTGTGGTTGACCAAAATACTAAAACGAAAAATATTTTTCTATAATGATAATTGCGGGCTTTGCCTGTTTTCGTCATATTATACTAACCCCCACAAGAAACCAGTTACATTTTTGTTGATAGGGGTTTGAGTATACTCTCGTCGTATCTAGAGAAACGTCGACAATTTTTTTATTTTCTACCGGAAATTAAATATAGAAAAACTTTTATTTCCCCCCGCACATTTTTCCAAAAATACTTATGTATTGATTGAATTTATATTTAGGATAGGTTGTGTATTATTTTGGGTTAACTGAACCTTGAGTAAAATAATATGCCATTAAATAACGCAAGACTAAACTGTTGATACGTAACCAATCCTATTTTTGGGAAAATTTTCGTTGATAATTGAAAACAATTTATTGCAAGTAATTTAAATAAAATGGAAGAAAATTATGATTTTCTGTACAATACAACAAAAACAAAATTCAATTTGAGGGTATTGAAGGTATCTGATAGGAACTTTTCAAATGAATACACGGCATTTCGAACAAATAATAATTTCCCAGGAAAATTGATTTTGAGTTTTAAATTAAATTCAAAAATGTTTCCAATTTAATTTATTATTCGACGTCGTCGTTCCAAATTTTGAATATTGTACCTAGATTGAAAATAATTTTCGTATGTGTAAAGGGACGGAAAATCTGTATATAGGTAAACTTCTATTTTGTAGGCTATTTAGGGAATTGATTTTGGAAAATACGAATGTTTACGGATGTGTATAGGGAAAACATTAATTCTGTGCATTGTTTATTAATTTATGGGCCACAATGTGTGGATTTGACATTTTTTTACGTGACATTACTCGACTCGACAATATTATGTATTAGGGGAGTAACAAAATATTTTTGTGCAGAAAATTCGATTATGGTGGTAACCTAAATATATATTTGTATACTGTATACATTCGATAAAAAAAAATAATATTCAGCATTTTTAAGGCAATTAAATTTTTTTTTTGTAATTGTTGATGTAATTAAATTTTTTGCATCATTAAATTTAACAGTCCAAGCAATAAAGTTAATTTATATTTTTTTTTTGATTTTGTTTTCAGAATTTCCAGTTTGAGTGATTTTTACTTTAAATGGGAGCTGTTTCTCCTACACAAATCAGCGACTTTTATGATTAATTGTAGTAAAATATTTTAATATAGGAAAAATTACCCAATTTGTTTCAAAATCAATAGATCAGCAATCATGAACAAACTTTTTAAAATAAACCTAAACTATCACCGTTTTTACTTGACATGATTTGATTTATGTGCACATGGAGACCCCTCGTCTATCTCAGTCGAAAGGTATACTGAAACCTAGTCAAAAATAAAATAAATAATGAAACCCACATATACTGTATTACGAACGAACACTATACCACCAGAGCCAAATCGGTGGATTTATAAACCTAAATTCTGACAGCAAAAATTTTAAGTTTGGTACAAAACTTTTCAAATGAGCCGCCACATGATTGTCGGAATTAAAAGAAATGTAACTGCTTCCAGCGCCATAGCGGTATTTTTGAGTATTTCTTTAGCTTACTAAAGAGATATAAGCTTTTTCAGCCGCTGAAAAATCCAATTGAAGGGAGTAAAATAATAGGTATACATTATTTTGATGAAAGTGAGTGTATACACAGTAGCCATGACAAAAAAATGAAATGTCAGAAAAAAGTTGTTTCTCAATATTTTCTAGCAGTTAATTGAGCAAAAAGAATTCAATTTTAATTCTAAGTTTTGACAAGAATTATTTTGTCATATTTTTTCAGTCAAAACGAATATTTTTATGCAAATTAAACAAAACATTGTATTCTAAAACTATTTGAAGTGATTTAATAACCGTTTCAGATAATTTTTAACATTTTTATTGGTACACAAAATGTTTGTTTACCAATAAAATGAACATGACATTTGAAAAATTGTGTTGTCTCATTCGTTTTAGTTGTTTCTGTCCTAGTCACCGTTTACTTTTTTTACTGCACTTTTTTCAAGCCAGTGCCATAATACCATAATTAATATTAATGAATAATTGCTCACTAGCGCCAATACAGTAGATTTATGAACTAAAGTGATATTGTTGATGTCCGATCGATAGCTTTTCAAACAATAAACTACACGTGAGTATCAAGGAATAATAAAAAGGCCGTATCGTATGGTGCTGAGTGCTTTTCTATAGCAGCTACTCTTGAAGGTCGAGTAGCTAATAAAGAATAGAAAAATACTGGCAAAAAGACACCCAGAATTGACATTTCTTTTCTGTTTTGAGCTCAGAGACCTGTAAATGACAAAAAAAAATGTTTTGGTTTTTGGCAATTATTGTCAGTTTTTCAGTATTATGGTTTTGGTTAAAATTGAGAATTCACAAAAATTATTCTTAAATGTAACACACAATGTCAGATAAATTTATTTCAAAATTTTCGTTTAAATTCTCATTTCTGGGAAGTCATTCAAATAGAAGGTCTAAGTGACGCATGACACTTTAAACATTCAAATTTTAGAATTTATCAAATATTGCACGTCTGATACTTTTAAACAAATTTTTACGAGTTCCTTACATGAAAATTGGCTTGAAATTTTTTCTAGAGGCTACCCGAAGCTATGATCATGATGATGCCGATATCGAATACGACACTTGGCTATATAAATGTATCTGGATTTATTTCGAGTTCTAAGCGTTCCTGATAAGCCCATCTACTTTGAGCTTCCTTCCAACAACATATTAACTACTTCACTGGAACAATTGTGATCAAACTGTGCGCTTGAATATTTTAGAAGCAGCCAGTGAAATTAAGGTTGTTCCTGCACAAGACAAGTGAAAACATTTCCCAAAGCATTATTTAGGTTAAGCTCAGAGCCCTGGTTTTCTAGTCTAATTTATATTATGGGAGGAATCCTAACTGCAAGAACGAAATAATTAGATTCTTTTGACAGTGACATTAGAGTACAGATTTTGTTCGAAAACTGAGACTTGAGAGTTGGGAGTTTTGCTGCTATTTCTCTAACCTACTAAATGCACAATATTAATATTATTGTTGATTGATGTAAATAATAATTAAATTTTATATTTACATCTAGAATGCTGATGAAACAACATAAAACTCCCTACCCTCCTCCTGCAGGAGTACCCAAGGACAGTCATCTGGGGCCCATATTTTTTATTACGAGATGAAAATGAAATTTCTCGTAAAAATTTCAATTCCCAGCATAATCAAAATAACGAGAGTTAAAAGGAAGAAAATGAGAATAAAACTCATCTCTTGTAAGCCCATGTGTTCTTCTCAATATTAGCGTATATACCACACATGGCCAAATTGCGGCTCGCGAGCCGCACGTGTCTTTTTGAAAGAGTGAATACGGCTCTCGAAAAGAAATAAAAAATTAAATAACATTTAATAATTCATTAAAATTATTTTATGCTCTTAATTGAAAATTGCGACTTTGATTAAGTTGGTTCTAGTAACGAGAAATTATTAGAATTTGGCTCCACGTGTCATGAAGCACGTGGAGCTTGGACATGTGTGGTATATACACTGATGGTTTCATATAGGTACTATCGCTCGTGATTTGAGAAAAATTAAATCTCGTGATAAAAATGCAAAGAAATAATGGAAAATAATTAAAGAATGAGCTTATCAACCGCTCAGTAAACGCCTACTTGTTATGTAAATTGTCGTTGTTCAGCAATTACTACAGGTGTGTAAAATATCACTAAGCAGTATTTAAAGAATTGAGTACTGTTCATACCTTGTCTATATTATGACAATATTGGTTTTAGCACCCATTAAAAAATTTTAACCCTCTCCCTAAAGACATGCCCGGAAATTTGAAATATCCACTCTTAAATTTTACTCACCCAATATTTATTTTCTCCGCATTCATTTAGCTATATATGTATGGAACATTAAAATTTCCCTAAGAATATTGCCCACCAATAATTAGTTTTGCTCACCCTCGTGAAGTTATGTACGGAATATCTAAATATATAGGTTAACTTTCAAGTAAAATTTTATGAATGTCCACAAAGTGTTTTTAATTGCGGTTTTCAATAAATAAGTTTTGTCGTAAAATTGTCCACATACGAGTATATGGATGAAATTTTTTCAGGCTATACCTGGTTTCGTCTAATCCAAAAAGATAGTTGCAAACCATTCTTTGAGTTAAATACTATGAATATTCGTAAAGCAGGCATTGTAAGCTATTGAAATAAATGAGTAATATACCAGAATTTACTATAATTTGAATAAATTTTGAGTACCCGATAATTAGTTTTGCCCACCCCTATAAAGTTATGTATACGCTATACTAAAATTGCCCAGAAAACTAATAATATAACTTGAAAAATTATAAGAATGTTTACGGACACTTAGAGCGTGTGTTAATTTAAATAAATAAATTATGTACTAGAATTAACTACAAATTGATGAATTTTGTCCACCAAATAAATTGTTTTGTCCACCCCATAAAACTATTTTCTTGTAAACTTTTGCGATAAATTATAAGAATATTCGTAAAACATTCTTAATTATGAGTTTAAATAAATGTTTTGGCTTAGAATTGCCCACAATGGATTAATTTTACCCACCTAATAATTCGTTCTCACCTCAATTAAGTTACGTACGGAATATTAAAACTTTTATGAATGCTCGAATAAAGTTCTCTAAATTCAGATTGAAAATAAATAGGTTGTATCTAAATATTGTCCACACATATGGATGAATTCTATTCACCCGATAATTGGTTGCGAAATATTAAAGTAAATGAATGTTCGCAAAGCTGTCTTAACGAACAATTTAAATCAGATATGTGTCAAAATTGCCCACCCAATTACGATTTAAGGCATTCATATAATTTAATTTAAAAGTTTTCCTGGAAAATTTTAATATTCCGTACATACCATGTTGGACAAAACTAATTATCAGATGACCAAAACTATTGAATACGTGGACAATTTTAAGATATGAATAATTTAATAAAATTGCCAATTTAGCGTGCTTCGCGAGTATATGATTAAAGTCAAATGTTCAAAGTCGGTGTTCGATTTCAGAATAATCGATCGTCTCTGATTAATAATCTCAACGACTAACGAACCTTTCTCCTCGGTGTTTGTGTGCCAATGAATGATTTATTTCGGGTACAGTAAATCGGCAGTCCCGTATCCAAGACGATTTTAATTTCATGTTGAACCTCTTTAATTAGCACTCGACCTCAAAACCACCTTCAACTAGGCTGATGCAATTATTGAAAAATTTATTAGACTCCACATCGCATTAACTAAAATTAATTATTTTTTAATGGTGCCATTCACGATGCCACTGCGTGTATGTCATTTGGCTAGATATTTTAGCTCAACACTTGTTTTGTGAAAACAATTTTCAGTTTTGGTCATCGTTGGCTATCTGAACAACCTGTTTTGTTAGAATTAAAATTTGTATCGTTCGTTTCGATAATTTACCACATGATCGAACATTCGCTAGTGATTCGAGGTTTTACGTAGATTTGGATTTGTGAAGTCACCATGCACTCTCATGTGAGGCCACTTATCTAAATTGTTGATTTGGCTTCTTCTGCCTTTGCGGATATTTGTGTCATAAAAGTCTTTCGATTTAAAACATTAACGGGGTGAAAACACAAATAGTTATTCCAACAATGTTATTTCTAGTGAATTTGTAAAACTTGGTGCTAAAGTTTTATTAAAACTCAAACGTCAGGGATTTATTTGCACGACTGTTAAAAAATGTGAACACTTGTCATGACGTAATCGTGTCATCGTTGAACCTCCATGTTCTTTTGGAAAACAACCTTAGAAATTAGTTCAGCATTTTTTTTCCGAAATTCTCGTTGCTGACCCCACGACCATTGCCTGCATAACCTAGAACTTCTTAATTTCATTTGTCATTTATAAGCGGGAATTTCCGGTTACAATATTTTGGCTCAATGGCGCCATCTCTGAATATATATATATATATATATATATATATATATATATATATATATATATATATATATATATATATATATATATATATACCGTGACTACAATTTTGGTATATAGATGACGTTTTTTAAAGGAGAAAATTGATATAATCTTTTGATTATGTTAAAATCCAAAATAAGTTCCAGTTAGAGGCAGCAAAAACGTCTCTAATTAAATCACAAACGTGCTTGGCACACTGAGAGTAAAATTAAATTTTGACATCATCAAAAGACGCTTAAACTCAAATCTGGTGTTTTGACATTTAATTATTATTTTTTTGTTTTCTTTTATTTCAATTTATTTCAGATTAGTTTGACTAATTTTGTTCTTAAAACAGGACTAGAAAATAATATAACTTTAAATATATTTTCTATTGGTATTAGTGTTTAAATTTAAATTTAATTCTTATTAATTTAGTCTGCATTGGAATTTAATTCCCGAAATAGTGACAGTGTAACAGTCTACGATCGCTTCAGTTAGTTCGGTGACAAACAATTTATTGCACTGGTGATTGTGTTTAAATTAAAATTCAGTTTGAATTATCCCTTCAATCCTTTGCATTGGACATTAGTTTTGAAATAGTGATCGGTGTTCCATCACGACAGTTAAAGTGTTAAGTTAGAGTTCGGTGACAAAATACTTCTTGTATTGGTGATCGTGTCAACATTAAAGTTCAGTTTGTATAAATTAGAAATTAATTTTCGAAATAATAATAACAAAAAATTCTGCAGTTTATGATCGTTTTTAAATTTTAATTTAGTTCAAATTAATTTTCTTTCCACTGGTAGTTAACTTTCGTAATAGTGCTAGTATAACGCTGTACGATCACTTCAGTTAATTCTCGAAAAATTGACAGTGTAACGGTCTACGATCGCTTCAGTTAGTTCGGGGACAAACAATTTCTTATATTGGTGATCGTATTTAAAGGCTCCCAGAATTAAAAATGGCTGACTTAAAAATGGTGTTATTTCGGATTTAAAACCAGCATTTTTATTTCATTTTAAAATTGATTTAAAATCTGTAATGAAAATGGAATAGAAAAAGCTACCTTTATTAATGCATATCATAAGTCATTTTGAAAATGATTTAAGAAGTGTGTTTATAAATGACATAAAATGTGTCTTTTGAAGTCATTTTGAAAATGGAATAAAATGTGTATTTAAAATCGAAATAAAACGTAAAAATGTACTACAGTAAAAGCCCGATTATCCGGCATCCAATTAACCGGAACACTCAGTTAACCGGAACTTTAAATTTTAGGATTGTTATTGCTTTTTTATCTTTCTTTTCTCTTTCATATGCATTTTTAATTCATTTTGAAATTTGCAATTGTTTTTTG
Source organism: Nephrotoma appendiculata (assembly GCA_947310385.1). NCBI lineage: Eukaryota > Metazoa > Arthropoda > Insecta > Diptera > Tipulidae > Nephrotoma > Nephrotoma appendiculata. Next base: position 42,778,543 of record OX371224.1, read on the forward strand.
CACATTTTCATTAATGGAAGCAGTAGTTGAAAATTTTGAATGGCTTTAATTTTCATATTTGTAGTATATATTACATTAAAAGCCCTGTTATCCGGAATGCTGGGGATGAGAGCATTCCGGACAATTGAAAATTTCGGATAATTGAAAGTTTCATGAAAACTCAGAGTATTTTAATGATACACAAAACAAATTAAAAATTGCTTTGCCCGAATGTGACGATATGAGCATAACAGCCGATATGTGGGCCAGTTTTTCTAATGAGGGAATCCTAGCTTTCACTTGCCATTTTATCAAAAATTGATGTCTCCGTTTTTGAAAACTATACAAATTCAAGGTCATCATACTGCCGAAGCTATGGCACATGTAAATTATTTAATATTTTACTGTCAATATTTTAATATTTTTTAATTATACTTTCAGGCTATTAACCGTATATTGATGGAATACAATATTCGCCACAAAATTGTTCCCTTAGTTACGAACAATGCTGCAAATATGAAAAAATTGCAGAAATATTACAATTTCAAAATTTACCTTGCTATGCTCATTGTCCCAACCTGACAGTGCAAACAGTTTCAAAATTGTCTCATTTGACGATATTTTAGCTAAGTGCAAATCCATCGTGAACTTGTTTCGGAACAGTACTTTAGCAAATCATACTCTACGTAATGTCCAAAAACGAGCGAATAAAACAGAACTCAAACTTATTCAGGAGGTGGCAACTCGTTGGAATAGTTCTTATTCTATGCTAAAAAGAGTTTTTGAATGCCGACCAAATGACACAGTGGTTAAAGCTTTGGCGTTTGGATCGGGAGGTACCGGGTTCGAATCCCGATAGGGGCAGGATGCAAAGGGAATTTTCATCTACAGATTACGTTGTGTGATGAAATGGAACACATCTATAACCCCCTGTCGGAGTACAAAACTCATGGGCCGACCCATCTTCCATGCCAGTATAGGCTGGCATGGAGCTTGCAATGTGCAGATGGTTATAAAAATCGGACCTATAGCCGTACGTCTTCGATTTGGCAAATGATGCGTAAAATAAGACGGAAAAATAAACCGCGAAAGAGCAGGGAGTGGTTCGGCCCCAAAACAGATGGCATGGACTAAAAAAAAAAAAAAAAAAAAAAAAGAGTTTTTGAATTGCGAATAGAGCTTGCAATTGCCATGAATGACGTCCAAAGGCCCCACCTACACTAACGGCAGAAAATTTCAATGCCATTGAAGAAATATTGAATCTCCTGGTACCGTTTAAAGTGGCAACAAACACTATGTCACTTCCTCAATGATAATACCACTGACCAGAGGAATTGCCTTAAAATTAGCTGGGTTTCAAGGTAAATTAATAACAGTAGAACCAAATGAAGTTCACAAATCTTTGACAAGGTCAGTCAAGGACAGGCTGAAACCCTTTAGCACAAGAACCATAAGCATTCTTGGCAGCTTATTAGACCCAAGATTCAAAAATAATGTATTCTGGACTCAACACGAAGCTGATAATGCCTTACTACTTTCGCAGAGTATGCTACTTTTATTTCATATTCAACAAGACAAGCGAACACGAATGTTGCTGTAGTAGAACAGCCCTAACCTTCTACATCTTCTGGCAAAACTCTAAAGATGATTTAAATTTTGTAACAAATAATCTGCATCGCTAGGTCTCTACTCCAATAAATGATTTTATTATTGACATACGTCAATACCTCGAAAAGTCTGTAAGTAATAGACAAACTCAGCAATGTTTTAGAATATTGGGGCTAATCTACAGATATGCTCCGAGAGTTGTCCAAAAATGATTTGTGTATTCCAGGTATTCCAGCTAATTCGGTTCCGGCGGAAAGAATATTTTCCAAATCAGGCGACATAATGACCGAAAAGAGAAACAAAGTCGTTTGTCGATCGACACGACAACTGCAATAAGGGTGATTGTTATGGTGTACGATCGCGTCAGTTAGTTCGGTGACAAATATTTCTTGTATTGATGATCGTGTTTAAAATAAAATTTAGTTAAAATTAATTTTCTTTGCATTGAACATTAGGTTTTGAAATTGTGATCGGTGAACGATCACAACAGTTACGTCGTTAAGTTAGTTCGGTGATAAACACTTTCTTGTATTGATGATCGTGTTTAAATTAAATTTCAGTTTGAACTAATTTTTTTTGCATGGACTTTATTTTTTAAATAGTGATAGTGTATTGATGTACGATCGCGACAATTAGTTCGATGACAAAAAATGTTTGTATTGATGATCGTTTTTAAATTTTTATTTAGTTTGGATTAATTTTCTTTGCATTGAAAGTTAATTTTCGTAATAGTGATATTAACTGTGTTTCTTGATGCGCCCTCTAGATTTCAAATAAATATTTTCGATCTAACACAAAATTTGGATCAGGTTTTCCATATAAAATTTGAACTAATCCAGATCAATGTGTGCCAAGAAACACGACAAGTGTAACGGTGAACGATCAAGTCAGTTAATTCTCGAAACAGTGACAGTGTCAAGGTCTACGATCACGTCAGTTCGGTGACAAACAATTTCTTGTATTGATGATCGTGTTTAAATTAAAATTTAGTTAAAATTAATTTTCTTTGCATTGGATATTAGTTTTTGAGATAGTGATCGGTGAATGATCACAACAGTTACGCGTTAAGTTAGTTCGGTGACAAACAATTTCTTGTATTAGTGATCGTTTTTAAATTAAAATTCAGTTTGAATCAATTTTATTCTCATATGAAATTAATTTTTTAAATAGTGATAGTGTAATGGTGAACGATCACGACAGTTGGTTCAGTGACAAACAATTTTGGTATTGATAATCGTGGCATCTGGTATTGATTAGTGAAGTGCCAAAAAATTCTGGAATTTATGATCTTTTTTAAAAATTAATTTCGTTTGAACTAATTTTCTTTGCATTGGAAGTTAACTTCCGAAATAGTGATAGTGTTACGATGCACGATCAAATCAGTTAATTTTCGAAATAGTGACGTTCTACGATCGCGACCATTAATCGGTGGCTAAACATTTCTTGTACTGATGATCACGATTAAATTAAAATTCAGTTCGAATTAATTTGCTTTGCATTGGGCATGCAATTTTCGAAACAGTGGTATAGTGTAATGATGCACGATCACGACAGCTAGTGCGGTGACAAAAAATGCTTGTATTGATGATCGTTTTAAATTTCAATTTATTTCGAATTAATTTTCTGTGCATTGGAAGTCAACTTTCGAAATAGTGACAGTGTAGTGGTCTACGATTGCGTCTGTTAGTCGGTGACTAAAATTTTCTTCTTTTGATGATCGTGTTTGAATTAAAAATAAGTTTGAATTAAATTTCTTTACATTGGAAGTTATCGAAAATTTATTTTATTGATGATCGAGTTTAAATTTAAATTTAGTTCAAATTAATTTCCTACGCATGAGAAATTAATCCTCGAAATAGTGATAGTTTGCATTTAGTATACGTTAAAGTCAGTTAGCTCAGTGACAAAAAAATCTTGTGTTGATAGACGGGTTTATATTAAAATTCAGTTTGAACTAATATCCTTTGACCAGTGGCCCTATGCTGGCTTTCCTGAGGAATTGGGCAAATGTTTTGCTGTAATCACAAATTGCATTAATTCCCAAATATTTATTTACCGTTCCTAAATGTATACTCTGGCACACTGCGTATTATTTTTCGGGGACATTTTTTTATGTTGATATTTTTATAAACTAAAACATGTATTGTGACCTTATGTGACATGTATTAACGTTAAAATTTTTCCCCATGGTTCTTTAGGGAGAAATTATTCGTACATTTTTGAATTTATAAACATTATTTTATTTTATAAATATATATTTATAAATAAATTAAACTTGTGACAAGGGCACAATACGTGTATTGCTATAAAATGGAATTATTTTTTCCCAATAAATTAAATTCCTAAACGCCAGAATTCACCTTGGGGAATAAAAAATTTTCAACTGCAAGAAAAACGTCACTAATTCCCTATTCCCTATTCCCAGGAAAACCGAGAATAGGGCCACAGAAAGCGTTTTTCATCCAGATGCTAGGCTTTTCGATAAAGTTTTTCTGTAAAATGGTAAAATATTGAATTAGTGATAGTTTTGAGGAAACCACAGGTCCCCAAAGTACGAATACAATGCGTCTATAATTTGTTTCATAATAAATTGTGCTTGTGTAATGAATACTAACTATAGGCTTTATTAAGCACTGACCCGGAATGACGTGGAATGTACGTGGGTACAACTACAGGCAAGTAATTTACAATTTGCAATATGCATAAATTGGCAGATACATAAAATGGAATAGTCTCGAACAGCGAAGGAAAAATAAAGGAGCAAAAAGTGAATAGTGTGAAACTAAAAGTGAACAATAAAAGTGAACAGTGATAAATAGTGAAATAGTGAATTTGTTCAATAAGTTAAAGGTGTTTCATGATCAAATTTTTATGTGATCCCGATTTAGTTCAGATCTGTTGGTCGTATATGAAATGATTCACCCTTTTCTGTGCAATTGATATATACCCATAAAAAATCTATGATGATACTTTCATCATTTTTGATAGTTATATTTTTATATTTAATAATTTTTACAAATTGATTCTCATAACATTGTAATCCGCACCCTCGTTCAAAATGCTATACGTCTTAAGAGGTTTATATAAAAATATTATAGCTTTACTAAATTTACGACGGTCTCTCAAACCAGATTGTGATAAACGAGATAATGATATATAGGCCTATATATAATTTATAATATTTTTTAATACATATTTCCTTCACTGTACACATTGTAAACCTAACACTAATCATAAAATTACTTTCGTCCGATTTACTTTATTGTTTCGAAAATAAAATAAATTTTTCCTTCTATTCATCGTTTGATAATCTTCCATAGTCGAACTGAAATAAAAATTTGGAAAACTTTTTTTTTGCTCTACTTTTTATATTTAAAGATAAACTTAAAGCTTTCGATAATCTTGTGAATTTAAATTATGGTTTATATGGTTAAGCATAAATTTTATTTTGGCGATGACTAGTAATTTATTACGAAAATTATAAAATTAATATTCAACAAAATTATATTACATTTTCAATGGGAAATTTATGGTTGGAGTTACATCTGTCGACCCAAAATCGATTACTAGTAAAACTAAAACAGCAGCAAAAATAAACTTCGGTTTTGGCACATAAAGCACACAAATCGCTAACGATATGCGATAAATTTTGTGTACGCACACTGCTGTATATCAATAATTAAGCGTTTTATTATAAGCGTAAAGTTATTTGGCTGCCAACCACTCAAGCGCCCAAAAAACATGAAACAACTCAAAAAAAAAACAAAAAATTATTGACTTGCGTGTGTGTGTGTGGGTTTGTGTATATACAAAATAATAAATACAATTAATTGCTTTTAACGCATGCCCGAAATTCTGAAAATAATAAAGCACCAAAATATTTGTATTTAGGATTTTTTCGTATTTTCCTTTTCTTCATATCCCATAAAATATATGTACACAGTCTCAATCTCAAGAAAATTGTGTCAATATATCGAAATGAAAACGGGAGGAAATTATTTTTATTAAACAATTTTTTTATTTTATTTTATTTGGATGGAAAATTATTTATTAAGTAAATTAAATTTAATTTTTGTATACGTATAATTCACTTTGATGAGCTTAAAGCTTTTCATTTTGCTTCATTTTTGTCTTTTTCATCTTATCCAAACTTTTTTTTGTGTGTGTATTATATTATTGTATTTTATCATTTGGAAACCATTGAAATTGATTTTCCAAATTTATTTAATTTATTTAAAAATAAAAACATATCAAAATAAAATTTGTAAGCTTTTTTTGAACTTTTTATATAACGCATAATACGATTAAATTGTATTAAAGGAGAAGGGATTTTGTTGTCGGTCTGAGTGCCTATTGTCGTTTTTACTGTGGGGGATTAATTTTCATTTTGGGTGATTAGTAAACTGAATACATAGATTTTAGTTTGTACAGGACTGTATTGGCGGTAGTAATATGTGGCCGTAATTATTATAAAGCTCTTTTTACTTGGCTGAAAGTTTCAAAATAATTGTGGGAACAGTCACGTGTTAGAAATTTTGTTCGGAAGCTTAAATAATTGACTCTCGGGGTAGAAAGCAAAATCATAAATCTAGTCGAAATATTTAAACCCTGTATATATTGTCTCTATCAACCCTGTTAAAATATAGAATTAATTAGGATTGGAAAATAAAATAACAACTAAATTGTTTGTAACCCAAAATAGAATTTTTATCATTGACATTCAAGAAAATTTATTACATTCGACCCGAATGTTACCAAAAGAATTATTAAGGGATTTAAACGAAAATTAGTCAATAAATTTTAATCAAATTTAAAACAAAACGTTGCTATGCGTTTTAAAGCCTATATTGAAATCGGACCACAGATGTAAAATACGTAATAAAAAAAACTCCTGTGGACAATCCCCATAAGTAAAATGTGCTCCTAAATGTTGTTTAAACGCGGAATTACTAACGTTGTACATGTGTAAAATATTTCATCTGAGTTGAAAACATATATTTCTAAAATATTTCACGAAGAGCAACCACCTTACATATTTTAAAATAAAACAATTGTTCTTTTTCCTAAATAATTAACGAACCACTTGACACTTTTACAATTAAACGAAGAGTAAGTCAGTTCATAAACCATTATCTATATGGCGGTTATATTGAAGCATCGTTCAAAAACCTTTCCAAATGGCCATCCTAGGCACCATAATAAGGAGGTTTTGGGTGTTTTAGATAAAATCTTTTCTCTTCAATTATTGCCTGCATATAAATAGCCAGGCTAAGTGGTGGGCACTTAGCACACAATAAACAACAATAACAATAGTATACGTTTAATCCAATTTATTGTTAAAACTAATTGAATTCTAGAACTTGACCAAACATAAACTTTGAAACCAGCATCACAAGAAGAAAAATATTTTTTGATTAATATTAGCGAATCATTTCTTTTATTGTGAAATTGCATTCAACATGGTAAAATTGGCCATTCAAATTTAGGCAGAATTGCACCAAAATTATTTCCTATGTAGTACCATTCAGCAAATAGGTTGGTTTACCCAATGCCTTCTAAACTACTGGCCTTTTACTACTCTCATTTTTCGCACATGACGTCAATTTAAGTCTAAACCGAGACTGCGCAATAATAGTTTTAAGATATTTACACTAACAAAGCAACTAGAGAAAGCAACAACAACGTCGACTTAGCGTGTCGTCATCATTTGGTGTCAGCGGCCAGTAGTTTAGAAGGCATTGGTTTACCAGAACTACATAGGAAATAGCACACATTTCGGCGAGTTTTGTTTCATGATACAAATCATGAAACATAACACGCCAAAATGTATGCTATTTTATTAATCAGATACATTTTTCCTGCAACAAAATATATGTCATTTTGTAAACCCATGGACACCAATATTTTACTTCCGTATCGGCCTACTTACATTGGTGAGGTCCAAATATCTAGGAAAATACTGTGCAAAATACAATCGGGTTTTATGAGTAAGCAGCTAGTTTTAAAACACAATATACTTAGATGGTTTGAAAAAGCGAGCACTAGGTAACTGCTCTATGAAATTTTGCAAAATATTAGAGGATTATAGAAATTAAGGTCCGATTGTGGAAACTCAATCATATTCAACATACGCAAGAGCATCAACTGCAAGAGCTTAAACGAAAAACCCTTGAGGAAAAAGTGGACGGTCATTTAAAGGAGACGGAAAATAAAATTAAGCAAGTGAGGGCCCGCTTTAAAATACATGCCTCACCAACTATTGGAGAAGGTCAGCTAATTAAAACGTTTTTAACGGAAAAGAGATGTTCAAGATGAATTACAACGCCTCCGACATTCGATGGCGAGACCCCATTTGAAAATTTTAAAGTGAAGTGGGGCGCAAAGAAGCAGCTCAACGCACTGTTTTTGTTGCATAGATTCAACTCAAGGAAATTACTGATTCGGACGATATCACGCAAATAAAGAAACTAATAAAAGAGGAGATAAGGAAACCATGTCCAGATTTTCTTTCGAGCTAACGGAAGAAAATAATTGCATTCCCATCTCGATGTTTTCGTTGCCAACATCCCGGGCTATACATTTATTGTAAGCAGCTACATGAACGAGACGAGAAGAGAAAACACTTATCTTATTTAATGGACATGGATCCCAAAAACTAAGTTACACTAGTTTTGAGGGGCGTAATCTGGAAAGGAAGAAACGCCCCATGAACAAAGTTAAAATCACATGGTCGAATTACAAAAGTGTCGCTGTTATTGGTACAGATATTGGCACGCTGCTATTGTTCGTTCTGGTATGGTAGATCGAGAACAAATTGTTGCTACTGTCCATTATAACATGATAAGAGCAAACGGTGAATCTGTGATAGTCAAAAGAGAGTATAAATTTCCAGTAATCGCGCAATGTGCAGGTACCCCTTCAAATGAACACAAGTGAACAAAATGCAATGTGAGTTATAATCGGATAGGGTCGAGATACCACCGATGTGCGAAATAGTGATCTATGCGACAATAGTCGGTGACCTTGAGGATACCAAGGACCTTGAGGATACCAAGATGCGAATTGTTGTGTGAGAGCCTTGATGAAATTCCAGGTGAAAGTACCTGCACGTGTTTTGAACGTGAACAAATGTAATCAGGAAAAGAGTAGTTATTAGTACAGCTGAGGGAATCCACTATGTTCCCAACTGCCAGTCGAAACAATAGCTGTGTTTCTTGGCGCTTGGTCTGATCCAGTTCAGTTCATGTTTAGTGAAACAACACAAAGGCGCTTGCTAGATTTAAAATCAAAATTTGTGATCTAAAAAAAAAATTTGGATCATGTTTTCCATATAAAATTTGAACTGATCCGGATCAATGAGTGCCAAGAAACACGGCAAATGTCGCCGAACACCAAACCATGTAGACCGTGTAAGACATAGAGTCGGCACAAGAAATGCCACCTCAATCCGAAAAGCATAGATATGTTATCTGCTCACGAAGCACCCGGAGACAGCCCACTTAACTTAAAAAATGGAACGTGAGGGAGTGATAAAGTAGCCTAGCCCCCATGAAGTTTGTCAATGCTTCTTGTCTACAAAAAACACTACTGCCCAATGTCAACACCTTAGACTTGCTGTCAGGAGTCAAGATTTTCAAAACATCCGATCTGAAAAGCAAATATTAGCAACTAGAGCAATCCATCCTTTGTGATAAAGCCGTTTAGGTTATGCGCCTGCTACATTTTTAATAAAGCAAGTTCTTAGAGGCCTAAATTGAAAAACATGCCTGGTTTATTTGGATAACATCACTGTTCTAGGCCGCACATTTGATGTACACGTTAACAATATTAAACAAATACTACAAGCTACCCGGGTGGCAGAAAAAGTTAACTAAATACAATTGCGAGCAATTAAATCGACTCAAACCTTCAGCGCTCACAGAAAGGCGGTTTTTTAAAACGGCTTAACCGACCACAAAACATTGTTTTTTTGAAAGCGTGACTTTAAATTGACAAAATTTTCATGAAAATTGGTACAGTACTTTTTTATAATAAATTTTGAATGAAAAAGCAACCAAAATTGATGATCAAAAAAAAATATTGCGGTTATTTGAATTTAAATTACAACAAAAATTTCAAGAAAAACAAAAACCAATTTTATTGGTTAACTAGCTGAGTTACCCGGCGTTGCACGGGAGGTATATAAGCATGAGTTGTATTTTCGAATATTTTGTAGAAAATGTCTGGATAACTCAGTAGTTCCGGAAACGTAAGCTAGAAGAGGTTCAGGTGGATCATTCAGAGGAGGCAAATTCACTTTTCCATTTGAACAACACATTCCAGGCGATTCATTGTGAAACTTTAAAGCAAGATAATACAAACAAATGTTTTCCATTTGTCTAATTGAAACATTGTAATCATAGTCTTTCTCGTAATTGAATGCTGTTAACTTTAAATCACCTCTAAAAGTTTCTATTAATCGTCCATATCGTAACCGATCGACTTCCAGCCGGGCCTCACGATGTTCAATGGTTTCAGTAGCTCTAGAAGAAGACATCCTGCTTCGAACATTTTCAAGTTGTGTTTCACGCTGTTCAGTTGTTTCATCAGCTCTTGAAGAAAACATCCTGCTTCGAACGTTTGCAAGTCGTATTTCACACTGTTCGCTTGATTCAGCCACCCTTGCGGCTCTAATCTTCTTCGACTTTGCAGTTACCTGCCCAATTGTTCTTTTTTTCGGTGGCATTTTTAAGCAAAAATGAAACGTGTATCTAATTAATCAGGAATGATGGGCATTCAAAACAGAAATTAGTATTAATTTATCAAAACAATTTTAATGTTCCCTTCGATACGTTTCACCGCGAACTGTGTTTGAAAATGTCTTTACGGATTTTTTTTAAGCAAAATCAAATGTTATCTACAATCAAAAAGTAATCGTAGATTAACACATTTATAAACTGAAAACTTAAATCTAATAAGAATGTATATTCACTTGAAATAATATTTAATACCTGGAAAATAATCACCAACAATTTTTTATTGCAATACAGCTAACTAATCGAGAACAACGGCATCCGAAACACAAATTAATATTAATTTATTCAAAACGATTAAAACTACGTCCACTTCGATACTTTTACCACGAACTGTGGTTGAAAATGACATTTCGAAAAACAAAAGAAGTTTTTTCAAACTAAGGCAATTTTACACGTACAATAATTTGAATCCAAGGATGTTTCTTGTAGAAGATGCTATTTTCAAATATAAAACGCTAGTACTTTTCAAAGTAAATCGGTTTATACGTATAATATTTTTTAGTACCTTTCCTAGAATTGATTTTATGAAACAATCATTGATTATTTAAGTAATAAACTAAATAAAGTAATAAACTATTGGCGTTTAGTATGAAACTACTATTTTCATTAAAAGCCGCCAGTTGCAAATTAAAATAGAATGTTAATTATTTCTGAAGTTATGTGGAAATTAGAACTCGCTGACTATGGTACATTTCAAAACAGGATATGATAAATAGGATATCACTAAACAGTACATGTCAAACCAGTAAAAATGGGTTATTAGTATGAATGAAATAAGTGTTCAGAGATTTGTCTTCAGTTAAAGTGATGAAAGATTGTCTTAAATTTAAATTAATAAAGTTAATTTGAATAATTAAATCAATTATAGTAGAGGTATGATTTGTGTATAACAATCGCATGCTATATATCATTTTGGTGTCTAAATTTGCGGCTAAGGCGCTATTTCGGAACATTTAAATAATTGTATCCATACATGTAAAAATAAATTCTTGATCCAGGGCAGACTTCCGGATTGGAGCATGTCACTAATTTTATATAACCGCTTTCTTTAGTCATTCCTGTCAAAAAATCTTAAAAAAATTGAAATTTGAGAAAAAATTTGGACCACAGTTTCTAGACCCCGGGGTCCAGCCCCTTAAAAAGTATCGTGGGATTGGTCCTGAACATGCAACATATACATGGTAAAAATTTCATGGCGATCGGTAAAGCGGCTAAGGCGTTATTTTAGAACAGTCAAATAATTGTATCTTTACATGTAAAAATGATTTTTTGATCCAGGGGCGGAGCCCCCGAATTCGAACATGTCTCTTATTTCATATAACCCCTTTCCAAAACTCATTCTCGTAAAAAATTTAAATTTAAAAAAAAAATTGTACCGCAGCCTCTAGACCCCGGGGTCCAGCCCCTTCCAAAATATCGTTAGATTGGTACTGAACATGCAACATTTGCATGGTAAACATTTCATGGCGATCGGTTGAGCGACTGAGAAGTCATTTTGGAATAATCAAATATTTGTATCTATACATGTAAAAATTAATTTTTGATCCAGGGCTGGGCCCCTCGGATTCGAACATGTCAGTAATTTCATATAACCCCATAAACTCATTTTCGTGGAAAAATTTAAAGAAAATTAAAATTTTCGAAAAAATTTGTACCGCAGCCCCTAGACCCCGGGGTCCAGCCCCTTCCAAAATATCGTAAGGTTGGTTCTGGATATACAACTTGTACATGGTAAACATTTCATGTAGATCGGTTGAGCGGCTGAGACGCCCATTCGGAACAAACAAACAAACAAACAGGAATTCATTTTTATATATACATATATGTAGATAGATAGAAGATATACTTAGTATGCTCCTCCTTGCGTCTACAGTAGTTCGGCGGTTCTCAATTGAACTTATTAAGGCTTTGACAAAGACTTGGGGGATCGCACCCCACTATACATCCAACGCAATCTTGAGGTCACTGATATTAGATGGTACCGGATTTCTGGCTCGGAAAGAGACTGAATACTAGTAAGATTCTGGGAATCATATAACGGCGATAATAATGAACAACAAATGATGCTACCGGCCAATTGGATACGATAAGTTCTACAATAAACACACGGTGGAAGATCCGGGGTACATTTGGGAATCAACAAAAAGTTGGATAAGATAAGACACAGATTTTATTAGGTCAATTGCCACAATGACTTTGAAGATTGGTGCAGACAGTATGAAGTGTGTGCTGTGAGTAAGGTACCACAAATTCGGCCGAAAAGGAGAATCAAGTAATATCATGTTGGAGCATAGTTTGAACGAAAGGTAATGGTTATTGCCGGTCGATTTCCTGCCGATATTTTTGTGAACAACCAGATTAGCAGATTTGGTGTATCGCAAAATTTACACTCGAATCAAGGTACAAATTTCTAGTCGTCCGTGTTTCAAGAATTGGTCAAAACTCTTAATATAAAGAAGACTCGTACTAAACCATTACATCCACGTCAGACGGAATGGTAGAAAAGTAGTCAATGCCAACCGGGATAACTGGGACCGAAGTATACACCTGTTCATTGATTGAAACATTGATACTTGTAGTACGTTGTTTCTAAAGTTGGTTAATTCATTAAAGAAATAGACGTCTACATCATTTTAAGATCAAAAGACATGAACTTCGACAAAGTATCGAAAAAGTGATAATTGAACATGTCCTCGCCAGGGGTGAGATGTTGTTACATCACAATTTACATCTCTATCATTACGAAATAAATTTAATGTTTTTTTATATTTCAATTACGTTGTTTCTATTGCCATCTCAAGATATTCGAATAAAACATTACTACTCTTATTCTATCATCTACTTATTTTAAAATCGATACTTTATCGAAAAATGAAAAAGAGATAAATAAACAATTTATTCTAGTAGCTTGCGCTCGCAATATAAAAAACACAATTTAAAAGCGAAAAGGCAATTTTATTCTACATTATAACATCCCTCCCGCGGTCAAATCCTGGATTGTGTATTGATCTGAAGAAATGCCATCTGTTGTGTAGCATCGAAACTAGAAATTTTGTGGTGAATATAATATTTGAAAGTGGATGTTGGTTTGGTTGGCACGATTGTACTAGAATTTTGAAGAGCAATAATTATCAACTGGTTGAATCTCCTTTATTTCAAATTTTTGAATTAAATTTTTGGATAAACGTAATGAGTTAGTTTGAATAAAATGCATTTAATTTTGAAACTTTTTAGTTAAATCGGTTTTCGGTAACATCAACAAAGGATTGAAAAAATTATAGAAAAATATGTCCTCACCAGGTTGAATCCTGTCTTGTGTGTTGATCTAAAGTGTACCATCTATTGTTGAGCATGGAAACTAGAAATTTTGGAATATGGAAGTCATTATCCACTGGTCGTATCCCTTTTATTTCAGATGCGCATATTAAGCAATAAAGCTAATTGGTAATCATATGGATTGGTTTCTGGAGGTGATTATTTTCGCTGCAGAAAGGGCGGCAAAGAAAGAGTACACAATAAAATATTTGTTTCGAAATTAACATTTGACAATAATGTTGCAGGAGAAAGATATGACCAAAGATGGAGGTGATGGTTTGGATTTGAGTGGAGCTCTGTTGCTTTTCCTCAAGAATTTGATGAGCTCTTGAAATATTTAAGTTTTGCACATAGCGCAGTGAATCTCTTTAAATCAGAAGAAGCCTGAAAAATCACAACAACAAAAATCTAAATAGAGTTAGTTGCCATGCTTTATTTTTGATAGATTTTATTTAAATTGTCACATAATATCATTGGTACTCGACGAACAGAAATCATACATACTGTGCGGTATCAGGAGTGTCTGTATACCTTCACAAAAATGTATGGCTTTTATCGTCGAAACCCAATTTATGGTTATTGGTTGGTTCTTCTAAGTAATGGTTGTTCTAGTTGTCAAAAATAAAAATGTTTTTGATGAAGTGATTAAGCAAATTTTTTTCCTAAGGTTGTTTGAATGATGTTAAAATATTTATCTGAAGCATCTTAATACTCAAAAGTACGATTATGGTGTTGGAGCAACTATTTTTTATATAATTCTCATATAATCATATGGCACATTATTTAAAAGGTCAATAATCAAAGGTCCTATCAATCACCTTAGTACTTCCAACTACCGTAGTTGCGCTGATATTCTAAAATTCATGTGTTGCGTATTTTTGAAAAGGTTTTGAAGTGTGTCACGTTAGTACACAAACAAACCGTTGTAGCGCTAGGAAAAGTTCAATTTATTTTTGTGTATTTTTGTAAATGTTTCGAAAAATTTCGCAAAATCTTATCCGACTCTTATAATTATTTCTAAATTGGCCGTAAATCCAAAAAACAACATCATTAGACGACGTAGTGTCACAAACCATTAAAATTGGTCTAATTTTCTTAAAATTTGTTTTTATCGATCGAGAAAATATTCTAAGAATATTTCTCTTAAACCAACTCGAACTTACCCCGTGAAACGTGCAGTATGCGGATGTTAAAAAACAAATTCTTACAAAATAAATGATCAGCATATTTGTTTGAGTTGTTTCGTGAAGAATTGTTTAATGAAAATTCTCGATTTTCCCATATTTTTATTGAATTTTTCGGGTTGGTTCAATGGTCCTGCCAAATTTCAAGCAAATAAAAACCGTTTTAATTATATTTGTAATTCGAATTTAAATGGAAATCTGCGATGTTTCTCAATTTTCAGTGATTTATTTCCGGCTTATTCCGGATTTAGCACTTTTAGTGTAATTTTGTAGGTGGGCGTTCAGAATTGGCTGAAGTAACAAACTTGGCGATTTTTTAAGTAAGGATTGACATCTGGTCGTGGTTATCAATAAAAAGAATGTCCCAACGAAAAATTAAAATACGAAATTTTTTAAGATTCCGTGGAAAAACTGTTATTCTAAAAGTAACGATTTCTTTAAATAAAATTAATTTAATTTAAGCTTTAGGGATGGGGCCCAAATAAATCGATCACACATCATCACCAGAGAATCGTTGGGATTCTTCGTTTGTTCTTAGTGTTTTGCAAAAACGCTAACTGGCTTATTGTGAAATATTACGAAAAATTACAACTATTTTTCATATTTTTAATTTGATTAATATGTGGGCGTGTCCATCTTTTTCTATCTTCGTTAGTTATATAAAATTTGAAATATAAAATTATGGAAGATTATAATGTGCAGAAGCGGGTTCATATGACAATACATTGTGCAGCACAGGGGTTCTTTAAACTATTGGCAGGGTATGGTTGATAATGAAATAGGCGGTACAAAAAGTATGGGCAGAGAGAAGGCATGGCTTATTATGGGAGGGTCCAAGAGAAGCTTTGCAATGTCGTTCCTCACCTTAGAACTCGTCACGCAGATACTTTAGAAAACACTGTGCTATACAGTATATCACCGTATTAACCCACTTTCCGCTACGTGTATCATTTTCTATAAGTTTACGTTTCAAATTGTCTTCACCGTTGTTGAAAATACTCATGTAAGCGACAACAATTTCTAATTTGATTTGGATTTGATTATTTTAGACACTTTTAAAGATTAAGCAGAAGGCGCAGGCCTTCAGAAAAGTCTTGATTAGCGAGGCATATGTAAAAGGGAGCAAATAGATTCTTCAGGTATTTTCTAGACTAATTCGTTGTTTGTCACAAAGTGGGTGGGACCTACAATTTTGTAAAAATCATTTTATGCCAAATCAGTTCTTCGATAAAAAAGCGGAGAGATTTAATTGTCAGGATGCCATCAGATCTGAGAGCGCTTGAAAATTTAGGACAAATTATAACTAACATAATGGGAGGATTTAGTCAACCGAGAGGACTTATCTAATTTTGGTGTGATCAACGATTGACCACACTAAATGTCATTTAATGAATAGTATAATGAATCATGAATTTTATATTTGCAAATTTAAGTTCTAAACCAAGAAAGCATATAAATACATTAGGAGCAAATAAATTATCTATCCAAGGACCATCATCTATTAAGTCAATAATTCAATAATTTTGAACGTTCAAAACATCTAGCTGAATATTTGCAGATTACTTAAACAATTTAATTTTTAGATTTTGGGCGAGATTGGATTGGATATTTTATTTAAAATTGTAGAACTATCTACTTGCGGTTGTTATTTTCAATTTTGTATTCTGCCTCAACTCTTATAAGCAGGCCATTATACCAGCTTTGAAGGGTGTAATAAAATCAAAATTTATTATCATCGAACATTTAAAAGATTTACGACGTACTAAAAATGACTAAATTCGATCAACATCACCAAACGTGACAAAATCTGTTTACGACGAACACAGTTAAATTGAGAAAGACTAGACAATCGCTAAATATAAATCTCGGCTAAGTACTTTTTGGAACTATACAAAATTTTTCACTTTATATAGATGTTTCCAATATGAAATATGAATTCGGCGTCAAAACATAAAACATGTATTATTATTCCTCAAATCCTCACCCGAAAACTTTTCCAATCAAATAATATTTATTCGCAGAAAAGTTACAATTTCTTGAACCTGGGTGCTCCACCATAATATAATTCGTTATCAATAAATAAAAATATCTGTAAATCCCAAAAATAAACAATTTAAGTTAGAAAAGTTTTCCTTGCCAAAAAATAAAATTTTGAAATCAAAACCACTCAATATAGGGGCGAGAGCGTTGTGATTCATGAAAATCATTCACTTAAAACGAGTAATGGTATCAAATTATTTAGTTCATCACCTACCCAAATTACAATACGCGAACAGGTGACAAAATTTCAAAATGCGATCGAGATAATGCGTGTAATATGGAAATTAAATTTTCCCGAAGCATATTTTTAAATTAATTATAAAAAATTCAATTCGCGATTTATATTTTTGGTTTGTTTGTTTGTTTGCAAAACCATATAATCATAAAGTAATGATACCACATTTTAATGAAAATCCTAATTTATATTTGTCTCATTCCGAAAAAAATGAAATTTTATTTTAATGCTCCTGAACCATAATCATATATACGAGGGCAAATCAAAAAGTCTTGCAATATCATATGAAAAAAAAGAGTGAGTGAGACAGCAATATTTTTATTTTTCGACATTATCTCCTTTAAGGTTTATACATTTTTCATATCGATCAATTAACTTGCCTTAACCCTCTAAAAAATAAGATTTCTTTTGCTCCATAAAATATTAATTTACAACAGACTGTACTTCATAGTCACTGGAAAATTTCCGGCCCCCTAGTATTTTTTTTCAAATTGGGAAACAGAAACTAGTCACTGGGTGCCAAGTCTAGATTGTACGGTGGATGCGTAATTTCCACGAAGCCGCAGTCCTTTAATGCAGCTTGAGCAATATTAACCTTGTGCACTGGTGCATTGTCGTGAAGAAGCAAGATTTTTTTCCTAACTTTCCTTGGCCGTTTTTCCCGGATCGCTTTTTTCAATTTTCGGAAAACCTCTGCGTAATATATGCCTGTGATTGTGGTTTTCGGTGGCATATAATGGATTATCAAAATTCCTTCAGCATCCCAAAAAATTGTTGCCAAAACCTTACCAGCAGACGGTTGAGTTTTGAATTTCTTTGGTGGTGGTTCACTACGTTTAATCCATTGCATCGATTCTTGTTTGGATTTCGGATCCCAGTGATGAAGCCATGTTTCATCGCCTGTTATTATGTTATCCAAGAAATTTTCTGGATCTTCTTTGTACATATCTAAAATCGCCTTTGAAGTTTGAACACGCATTTTTTTTTGTTCTGCATTCAAGAAACGGGGAACCCATCGCGCACTTACTTTCGACATGTGAAGATGGTCATGTAATATAGTATATGTGGTACCGTATGAAAGGGAAAGTCTCCACGCTAACCCTGGAATAGAAATACGCCGGTCCTCCAATACAATAGATTCGGCCAAAATTACGTTTTCATAGCTAATAGCATCTGCTGGCCGACCCGAGGGGTTGTCGTCTACTAATGACTCCCGACCACTTCTGAATAATTTTACCCACCTTGTTACTGTGGCATATGATGGTGCAGATTCGCCGTAAACTTTTGATATATAGTTGAATATATAAATTGCATTTCGTCCATCTTTACAGAAAAATTTAATAATGGCGCGATATTCAATTTCATCCATTTTAAGAAAAATTCAAAACACGTGTTACTAAATTGACAAAAACAAACGAACTGTAAAATTTACATCGAAATGTTCTTCTAGAAGTTTCATCGCGACAAAAAATGGTTTTGAAAAATATATTGTTGTCTCACTCACTCTTTTTTTTCATATGATATTGCAAGACTTTTTGATATACCCTCGTATGTACTTCATGATTTATTCATATTTCGATTTGTTTCATATTTCGTTTAGTAATCCGTTTTTAATGTTTTTATTTTTTAAGCCTTTAGACGACACGCACATATGTGCACATACATGTACGTATATATATATTTTAATGCTGCGAATTTATATTTAGAAATTCCCGTACCATTCCTCGATCTTGATACGCATTATTTACACAAGAAAGGAAATGATTTCGCGCATATTGATTAGTTCTGATTTAACAACAAAACTTTTTCTAAGATTTATGTCTTTTGCTTTCATTTTTTAAGTTTGATAATTATGGTATATATACTTAATATAAGATGTTGGCATTAAATTTCCGCTTGAATAAACTTTTGATGTGCAAAGATGTCGGGAGGCGCCGCCACCGTTCACATTATTTTATATTTAACGAGTTTAACGAAACAAACAAATTTTTTGTTGTAATCATCAAAAGTTTTAATTTAACATAATCCCAAGGCAGCAACACCTGTGCTTGAAAATTAAATTATTACAAAATTTTCCGCTTGTAATCGAAGGTACACGTACAATATAGATGGGAAAATGCCTCCGTTAACACAAATATAAAATCAACTGAATTATATGGCTCAGAACATACAACACTCGACAGCATAAAAATGCATTAAATGCTGCTGTGCTACATCTGCTTTAAGAATAACGTGGGATAGAAACAGAAACAACCCAATATAATAACCCGAATAATGTTAAAATTGGAATAAATTTGTTTTCATTTTCGTTTGATTAAATTTTCATTGTAGATTGGCAATGGAAAATCAAAAATAAATTGACTGTATTACAATGGGAATATATGCTATCCAAAACTCTTAATGGTAAAATTTTTCGCACAAACTTTTTGTTTGTTTCCTTGAAATTTTCGCAAATATTGGGGATTGGTGTTTTGACGGCCTCATGTCTAGGTTAAGTGATTTTACTTACAAATGAATGTCTCGAAATGTGATAACTCGTTACTGTGCCATCCGAGACCATTATTGAACAAGCTGAAGGTAGTAATTGAGAAAAAACAGCGAACGAACAATGCTTTTACTTAAATTATAGGAAAGAAGAAAAGAAAATAATAATAAAAAATATAGTGTCCGTCACACCAGCCGGAACCATATCAGTCGGAACCATATCAGCAGGAATTAAACAACTATGGCACAACCACGATGCATTGTGCATCATTGTGCCCTATATGCGTTTTAAGCTGAAACCTTATAATTCCAGAAGAACATGATAAAGTCAGCCAGAACCATATTACCGCCAAACCAAGGATGGCATAAGAAGCACGATGTATTATTGTGCATCATTGAGCACTAATTGTTGTTTCAGCCGGAACCTTATTAATCTATCCGGAATCTAATAAAGCCAGCCGGAACCATATCAAAATTTCATAACTCAAAATTAACTCATATCACTGCTGGAAGATGAGCTAGAAATATTTAATAACAATATCCAACAAGCGGCTTGGGAAAGTTTACCGATTTCTCATACCAACTGTAAAGACAATGATTAAGGCTAGTTGAGGATGAAGTAAGTAATCACCCCTATTGTGATTGTCGTGTCGATGTCGATTAAAATTGGCCGACGACTGTTAAAATTGGTATTATGGATGTCGCTATCGATCGACATTTGTCGTAAAAACGCCAATTTTTTGTCGATGACATTTTTGCTCGCGACTCGCAAGTATTGTGAGCCGTTTTTAATACAAAAAATAGTTTAACATAAGTAAAATGATTTTAATTTTAATAATTATTTATTAGATATCTTAAATTTGTTAAAACCTGCATAAATTTACCGGAATTGAACAAAAAAAAAATTAAATTTCTACAACCACATAGCTAAATTTATTACATGTTTGACCACCGAAATTTGTTACATTTTTGACCATCGAAATTTATATTTATATTCTTTTTGTGGTAAATAAATATTTACACACTGTTTGTCTATTTTCTAATTTTAGACAACTATTTAGATCCTAAATTTGGACAAAATACCTAAATATAAAGTAAAGATATAACCAGCGAGTCTGTAAGAAATTTAAGTAACAAAGCGACATCTGAAAAATGTATGTTTATTGACATTACTGACCAGCGAAACTCAAGCCGTATACATACGTCGGATGGAAATCTGGGATTTTTACATCTCAATAGGATTTTTTTCTCAGAGTTGAGTTTTTGTCAACTTTTTGGGATGAAAGGGGGCGTGTAAGTTGTACTATTTCTTTCGTTTGATTGGATAAAACGGCGAGATGTGAAAATCCCGGATTTCCATCCGACGAATGTATACGGCTTGAAAGTACTTTTCGTTAAATTTGAATTGTCATTTAGCAATCCGTAACAAGAGCGAAAATTATCGCTCAAACTGAAGGAAACGTCAAAATTGTATATTTGAAATGACGGTATGATGGTATGTGTTAAATTTTTATAATTTACGTGTACAAATATTATTTATACTTTAATAATTTAAATAATATTTTATGTGCATTTGTCATCAGCTCTTTTCAGATCAATAGATTCCGATTGTTCACCAACATTTGTGGCCGCACAAGGCCTAACACCATGTTGAAAACGTCACATGTCATGCGAGTTTGGATAAAAAATTACTGTTGACAATTCATCATTTCTAAAATCGTTACCTAAAATAAATTATATACATATACCGCTAAATACTCGTAGATACATTTATTGTATTTAGTTAAATGTAAATATCTTGTAATATTTGAATCTATCTCTTGTGCAATTTAATTTTCGTACCACACAAATCCGTTTTTTTATTTTTGTCCCTTCGTCTTTTAAATAGAGTAAGAAGCTGTTCAATTTTCTCAAATAGATTCATTTTTGACGAAAATCGTGGTGTGGTAATTTGTAATTTTGCAGATTGACATTTAAAAATTCAATTGACAATTATAATAGTGTTACATATTCGCTGGTCAAACTGTCAAATACTCAGTAACAAAACGTTCTCGTTAAATTCTGTAAGGTTTAGTTACTGACTCTTACAGACTCGCTGGTTATAGCTTTATATTCAGCTTTTCTGAAACGCGGCTGACAGCATTTTTGACAAAATATATCAAAACAACTAGTCACGATTGCTAAGTTAATCGAGAAATTCACAATAGCATGAATTTTTTCAACGTTAACCTGGCAATACTCATTAGGCGATTCGTGATAGTTACGCAATACAAAATAAAAATCGACACGACAAGACAAAGTCGTGTCGTTTGTCGATCGACACGACAACCACAATAAGGGTGATGATTTATTTCATTTATTTATCTAAAGTATTCATTACCCTATAAGCAATGTTAGATCAGTATGATTATATGATTAAAATATATACATTCATATGTTACATTACCCCTTTTTTAATTTAATTTAATTTTTACTATCACATTTATAAATACAATTTGATACTTGGTTTGACTATTCTACCTGACCTAGTTGTGATGAACTCATTTCCAGTCTTATTGTTGTTTGGTGAACTGCGACTCTTCATTGACTCTGCTGTAGACTCAGGAATATAATGGTTATCAGCGTTTTCTAAAGTTATGTTCGGCGATTCGTTATGAATACTTCCCGCTTTCGGAATAATCTGCTGATTTCAACAACTTTCAGTATTTAGATCTTTCGCCGAATCTGAACTGTCACCTTGATTTAGTCTGATATCCTTCGGGATAACACATTGTTCCTTAGTTGAATTGCATCTAAAAGTTCTACCATTTTCAGATACTGTTAAAGTTAGCCGAAAGTTTCCAGCCGAAAGATAATGCAGATAGTGTCTTGAATACAGCAAAAATCAGTCATAAACTAGAATTTAGGATGAATTTAGGATCGGGTTATATCCTTCGGGTGAAGGAGAAATTATTTCAGTTTATAGGATTTTAAAAATCGATAGGAGCGAGAGTATAAAGAGAGTTTAACTTTCTGTTGAATCAGTCAAGACACTATCTGCATTATCTTTCGGCTGGCAAATTTCGGCTAACTTTAACAAGGTCATTTTCAGCAGCAACTATAAATGATCTTGGAATATTTGTTTCGCCCGTTATGACTCCCGCCATCCAATCATGATGATCTTGTTTAATACGAACTGTATCACCCAGATTTAACGATTCTCCCCTTTGTCTTCCTTTGTCAGCATAGAACTTCTGTTTTTGCCTTATTTTTGTTAAATCGTCCGTTACATCTGTTGCAACCGTTAGTTTCAAATGATGTTGCGAAACCGGTATTGTCGTTCTAGTTGAACGGCCCATCAACCTTCGATTAGGTGATGCTAAGCCTGATGATGTCGGTGTGTTTCGATAATTCAATAATGCCAAATATACACAGGAATTATCCGTTATAAATTTTTTAATCATATTCTTAACAATTTGAACATACCGTTCCACCAACCCATTTCCTTGTGGATGATTAGGACTGGACGGTGTATGTTTAATTGACAATTCCATTACAAATTTCTTAAATTCCGCTGCAGTAAATTGTGGCCCATTATCCGATTCTAATTTTGCAGGTATTTATTGCGTAGCAAAACAGAATTTTAAATGTATAATGACTTCACTTGACGAACTTCCATTCAGCTCTTTAAATTCAAAAAATCCTTAACAACTATCAACAATAATCAGATATTCCTTTCCATGGCAATGAAACAAATCTATTCCTACCACTTCAAATGGAAGATTTGGAATTTCTTTTGTGATGATTAGTTTTTTGGTCTTTAATTTTTGTGTTGATTGAAAAATTGCACATTTTCCTACATACGATGTTATATCCACAGTCATTCCATGTCAAAATAGAATTTCTCCTCTGTGTACATGACGTAACATTTTTTGAATTTGTTCCTTGGGTACCACCACTTTCATTACTTTATATATTATTCCATTGTAATATGAAACCTCTTCTCTAAAATTCCAGTACGGCCTCACTAATTCACTAACTTCTGATTTACTTTCCGGCCAACCTGTCATTACCACTTTGACTAATTCTTGTAATTCAGTGTCGTTTCTCGTAGCTTCGACCATTACCTTTTTAGCATCTTCTGAGAAATCTGTTGCTACATAAACTTACAGTTTTTCTTCCACTTCCGGTATAGCGTTTTCGCAGTCTCTACTAAGTAAATCAGCTAAGTATTGACTTGTGCCGTTTTTGTAAATAATAGTTGGAGCATATTGTTTAATGTCAAACATAACCCTTTGCAGTTTAAACGGTGCTGACTGCAATGGTTTTTTGTAGATAATATCCAGAGGTTTATGATCACTCTCTATTATCAGCTTCTTTCCATAGACGTATTCATGGAATTTCCTACATGCCCAACGTATCGCAGCTGCTTCCAACTCAATCGGTGGATAGTTCTTTTGTGCTTTATTTAACGCTTTGGATGCATACGCTATCGGATGTCCCTTTTGAATCAATGACACACCAAAACTCTTCATGCTCGCATCTATTTGAATGGTAACATCTTCAGATGTTTTGTTGAATTTTAATACTGGTGTTGTAGAAAATGCCTCTTTTAGTTTAACAAACGCGTTCTCGTGATTCTTAGTTCAAATCCATTCGACATCCTTGATTAAAAGATTTCTTAACGGTTCCGTTAAATCTGATAAATTTGATACATATTTGGATAAGTATGTGGCCATTCCTAACAATGTCTGCAATTCTTTGATATTTTCTGGTCTTTTTATTCTCTTAATCGCTGCTGTTTTATCTGGATCTGCCGATAGTCCCTGCTCGCTCAACATAGGACCCAAGAATTTCGCTTTCCTTGCACCATACATGCATTTCTCTTTGTTTAATTTTAATCCCGCATCTTCTATTTTTACTATTACTTGATTTGTGATATATTCTAATTTTTCGATAATTGACGCATATATCAGAATATCGTCCATAAAACACGTTTACGATATCTCCTACTATCTGACTCATTATGTCTTGAAAAACTTCCGGTGCAGATGCTAATTCGAAAGGTAGTCTTTTGTATGAGTAGCGCCCCACAAGGTTCCCATCGTCAAATATTTCGCTCTGTTCGCTTAGAGACTTTTATCTGCCAAAAGTGTTTTTTACAGTCTAAAATTGTAAAAAACTTTGCCTGTTGAATTATTGATACAATTTCTTCCACTGTTTTTAACGGGTGCTACCGCCGCAAAATATTTTTATTAACATCCGTTGGATCTAAGAAAATATTCGTAATTTACCTTCCTTTCTTACTACTACCATGGGTGACACGACTGGCATTACTTCATGAGTTTTCGTTAAAACACCCATTTTCACCATATTATCGATTTCCATCTTAACCTTTTCTTTAATTGCTAATGGTATTCTACGAACCGGTGTTATTTCAAATTTAGGATTTTTAATCAAGTCTAAATCGTACTCGTATTTTTTTACACATCCTAATCCGTCGAATATTTTTGGATTCATTTCGAGCTCCTGTACTCTTAGAACTAACTTTTCACTTTCGCAAGCATGCTTACCTAATATTGGTGTCACCTTAGCCAATATTAAACTTGATTTATTGCTTCTGATTTGACAATAATCTTCAATTTCTCCTATTACATCGATTTTGTTGTTGCCCTGACGCTCTATTATATTTTTGATCTTACTGCTTTTATTTCTGATCAAAATATTTGTTTTTTTTTTCACTGATGATTTCAAATTACTTTTTCCCTTCTTTTTTTTCTTCTGACACCATGTAAAGACAATGATGAAGACTAGTTGAGGATGAAGTAAGTAATGATTTATTTCATTTATTTATCTACAGTATTCACTACCCTATAGGCAATGTTAGGTGAGTATGATTTTATGATTACAATATTTATATTCATATGTTACACCAACACTACAATGAAACATAACTATCCTCTTGAAGTAAGAGAACTACATAAAGAGAAACGAAAAGCTCGCAAAATCTGGCAGCACTCTCGTGCACCTCTCTCTCTCTCTCTCTCTCTTTCTCTCTCTGGCACTATATCCCATCAAGGGATTTGGCCGCCTCAAATGAGGTTTCATAATCATATTTTCATTTCGGATAATGAGTGATTAATTCATTGATCCTAAACCAGCCGTGCAATTTTTTCCTTGTGACCACCGGGAATCGAACCCGGGACCTCCGGTCGCTGGAGCAAGCGTGTTGACCACTTTGACACCGGGGCGGCACCGCAACACAAAAATATTCTTAATTTTTTGTGCAATAAATTAAACAACTAATAAAGGAAAAAGAGAACGAAAACATAACTAGGTGACTTCGAGGTCTTTCTGAACTAAAGGATGACGATTACTCGCTTTGGAAAGCAACGAAGGGACTAAAAAGATCCAAAATGCATGTACCGCTAATCAAAAACGATGACGGATACTGGGCTAAAAGTGATAAACAGAAAGTCTCTCTACTTGCTGCGTATTTAGAAGAGACTATTCAACCGTTGCCGAGACAATCAGCAAATGAAAATACAACAGTCGTAAACAAAGTAGATGATCTTAACATAAGGCACGTAACCTTATTGGAACTTAAAACTGAAATCAATAATAACTTAAGTATCAGAAAAACTCCAGGTTATGACTTAATTACGGGGTAAATTGTGAAAGCCATTCCCGAGAAAGGTTTGCGTAAATTAAATTAATGCAGCCTTCAGATCGAAATATGTTCCACGACAATGGAAGGTGGCCGAAGTAATAATGATTCCTAAACCAGGTAAACCAGGAAACGATAAAAAATCATATCACTACTTCCAGTCATATCAAAAATATTTGAAAAACTGTTGCTTAAGAGACTCCAACCTATAATAGAAGAGATATACTTAATTCCACCACACCAATTTGGGTTTAGAGAAAATCACTCTACAGTTGAACAAGTTCACAGAAAATAACGGATGTTATTGAGGATGCACTTGAGAATAAAAAAATATGCTCCAGTATTTTCTTAGATGTAGCTCAAGCTTTTGACAAAGTTTGGCACCAAGGGCTTGAATTTAAACTGCATCGAGACCTGCCTAAGCAATTTTATCAAATTCTTAAATCTTACATATAGCTGGTCGACACTTTAGAGTCAAATTTGACACTGAATACTCTGAAATAAAAAGAATATCAGCAGGTATACCACAAAGTAGCGTACTTGGACCCATTCTGTTTATTTTTTACACGAGAGAATTTACACAACAGAACTAAAAAATGGCTTAAAATGTTAAATGAAGCCAAATCAGTACTCGTCAACTTTACAAATCAAAATGTAAACTATATTCCCGTGGTTCTCAGCTCAAACTAAATTCCATATGCAAATACTGCTAAATACCTTGGCATGACCCTCGATGCTAAGCTAAGATGGAAAGAGCCCATCAAGAAGAAAAAAGAAGAGTTAAACATTAAATTAGAAAAATGTACTGGCTCATGGGTAGAAATTCTGAGCTCTCCTGTATTGGCAAATGCTTAAACAAGTATGGACCTGTGGTATCCAACTGTGGGGTTGTGCCAAGAAGACCAATGTACAAATAAACGCTTCCAAAATAATGTGCTACGAGGGATTGTGAATGCCCCATGGTACATTAGGAACGACAACCTCCATAGACACTTGAAGATGGAATACACCACCGATGAAATAAAAAACCAAGCAAGAAAACGCGTTCAGCGCTTATCTCTATACACGAAAATGCAGATATCCTTCCTATGTTGGCCACCATCTAACGGAATAAGAAGACTCCAAAGGCGGAAACCGCTGGAGCTGAGCAGTATAACTTAGTTGTTTATTGGGAGTATAACTTATACTTGTTTGTATTTTTTTGCAGAAAAAACACGTTTATTTCTAAGAAATCGCAAATTTTATTTTAATCAAAATATTTTCGATCGTTATCTATGACTTTCGATCATCTTTCTGCCAATTTATGGATTTCATCGAAAAAAAATTATTTGTCTTTTGGTGCGATCCATTCGTCGAGCCATTTTTTGATTTCTTCGTGGTTTCTGAAGTGTTGGTCTTGAAGATCGCTTGAGATTGATCGGAACAAATAGTAATTTGATGGGTTCAATCCGCTAAATCGAGAGCATACGATAGAATTTCCCATTTAAGTACTTCCAGCGTATTTTTTACTTGTTTTGCGAAACGTGGTCGAGCATTGTCGTGCAGCAAAATCACTTCACGCTGTTTGTTGACTAGAATATGACGGTTTTCGTTCAAAACATGGTTCAAATCTATCCATTGTTGTTGGTAATGTTCACCAGTAATAGTTCCGTTCGGTTTTAGCAGCTCATAGTACACCACTCCTTTCTGATCCCACCAAAGGCACAACATAACCTTACTTCCATGAATGTTTCGTTTTGCTGTTGATGTGGATGGTTTGCCTGGGTGAACCCATAATTTTTTGCGTTTAGGGTTATTGAAGTAAATCCATCGCCCATCGCCAGTCACAATTTGAGATAAAAAATGCCATCTTCGGTGTCTTGTAAACAAAGTATTGCAAAGCATTAAACAATTTTTAACGTTGGCTTCACTCAGTTCATATGATATCCACTTTCCTTCTTTTTGAATCATTTTCATGGCATATAAACGTTTGCGGCTGCTTCAGTGACATTTAACTGTTTTGCAAGTTCTTTTTCTGTTGAGCCGAGTTTTCCTTCAATAATGCTTCCAATTCTTCATCTTCGAATTTTTTTGGTTAACCAGAACGTTCTTTGTCACTGCGACATCAAAATCACCACTTTTGAATCGTTGATACCAGTTTTCGCAAGTCTGTTGAGTTGGTGCATGTTCACCATAAGTTTTTTGTAGCAAACGAAACTTTAAACAGATTTTTTCTTTTAATTAAAGTAAAAAAGTAATGCTTCCCCCAAATGCTGTTTTGTTGGTATGAAATTCGTTGTAATGTTTAAATGGAATTAGAAAATATATTGTTTACGCTTTGTCGAACAATGACAAACTAAATTTTTATGTGGAATTTCAACACTTTAAAGCACCGTTCGTGTCACTGTAAAAGTATGTTCAGTACCATAAAGCAAAATATACATAAGAGAACTCATGTAGAGATTCCGAGGTTAATCTATTTTAGTATTGGCAATCTGTATAAGCTTAACAAGAACAATGAACAATAAAAGAACTATGCCGATATGTTTATAAGATTCGTATATATGGATTAAGTATAGAAAAAAAAAATTTGTGTATAAAATTATATTAAAACTATAAAATAAGATTAACCTCGGAAAAACCTGCTTAAAAAATTTGCACTACTTGATTTCTCTTATATATTTATTGCTCGATGTCAGTACTAAAGTTACGCCATCTCTTAGAAAATCCAAAACAACTAAGGGCCTATTTTTTAATTCAACCTGAGCAAGCAGTGAGCTGTCAAAAAATACTCTGTGTTTTATTATTCAACCTGAGTAATTTTACTTTGCACACTGCGTTTTTATTTGTGAACTGTGCTTACACCGAGCTTACTCGGTTCTTCAAATTTTACTCTGAAATTAATGTCAGTGTACGAAGAGTGTGCAAAGTAAAAAACAATTTTTTACTCTATGCGCACCGGATAATTTTACCCAGTATAACCTTTGCTCGGTGTACACTACCCGGGGTAAGCCTGCTTGCTCGGGTTGAATTAAAAAATAGACCTTAAAGCTCAAAACAGAACAAGAGCGAAGGCGGCGAGCGAAATCGCCTGTCATATTAGAAAACACCGAAATCATGCAAAACAAACACAACCATCAACGCAGGCGACGACGATTTTTTCGTTGAAAAAAATTTAGAGTCTATTTCTATTTTTGTTGCCGACGAAACAATGTTGCCAACTGTTTTTTATATATGTATAAGTTGGCATCAATTAACCGTCATATTATTAACCATTTTTTTCAATCTAGTAGCCTAATGCCACAACGTCATGTGTCAAAAACACAGAAAGTTATGCCATTTGGTTGTTTTTTTATCGCCATACGCTGACGCTTTTGTTCTGTTAGCTACAGCGATATCGCGGCGATATTTTTTATTTATTCGTCGACGCTTGCCGTCGTCGCTCTTGTTCTGTTTCTAGCTTAAGTTATACAGCCAATAATACACAGCGTTGCATAGATATTCAAATGAATCATTAGTATGTTGGGCAATCAAACTACTCTCAAAAAATGGAAGTAAATTCGATGAAAGGTTTGATTCAGTATGCCAACGAACTAATTTTATCAATTTTAATTAGTTTTATCAAAGCAATAAAATAATTTATTGATTTGAATAAAAATTTGTTAATTTTTTTTGGGAAAAACCACAATTTCAATTCGGAAACTTTTTCTCTCGTTTATTCGATTTCAAAACTTCGTTGAAGGAAATGTAGTAAACATATGACGAATTTTAATCAAATGTATGAAAATTTTCATCAAAATGTAAAATATTTTGTTAAAACTAATAAACGTTCTGTCAAATTTTCTTATTCAATTATGATGAAATTTCCGTAAATTTTTATAAAATTGATAGACCCTTTTTAATCCATTTAAGAGACGTTTATCAAAAAGATCACCTATGGTATAGAATCTATTTAATTTTAGTTTTATTGAATTTTTAAGTAAATTTTATTAATCTAATAAAATTAAATCATTAATTTTACAAATGTGGTGTAAAATTATGCAGTATAACGTCATACTGTTGAACTGAACAGCAAAAAATATTGGTTTCGTGTGAGGGCATAAGTAATTAAAATATTGATTTAATATTAATAAATAACAAAATGTACTTCATTTCTAATGATGTGATTCTTTTAGGTTGGATATAGTTGTAATTGTTAGCCATTTTTAGTAAAAGTTATTTATTAGCAATTCCAATAATTATTACATTCATTTTATAATCAGGTAAGATTGAAAAAAAAAACAAATTTTTCAATGCGGGATTTAATAATACACTTAAAAAAATTTCATTCGCTTAGTGTATATAGTGATTATCAGTGTCGTGAAGATTCATGTTTCCTGTATTTTGGATGCCTAAACAATTTTAGAAAACACATAAAAAAGCACGAAACGAAACTAAATTCCAATTTTACAAAAACAAAGAAATTGAAATTGAGGCATCTAACCAATCTTATACCACGTTGAATAAAAATGGTCAAAATTCTTGCAGTACCACAAATTTAAATAATATTACTCCTTGTGTCTATGGACAAACAAATAATTTAAATTCTAGTTTATGCGAGTTAGATACCAAAAAAAAAAAAAATCTGAAACTAAAACAGATTTAGACGACTCTTCTCCGACCGACGAATAGGTGAATATAGCACCATGGGCCCACACCCCAGCCCCCAGTGGCGTTGCGTGCTGAACCGACATGGGTTTCAATAATTAAATTTTTAAACTCTAAATTTGAATTGTCCATTGTTAAAAATTTAATAATCAAACTTTATTTTAACTTTACGCGGAATTTACCGGACAAGTAGTGCAGTGGTTACTGGTGCAGGTACAGTGGTGCAGGTACTGGGTTCGAATCCAATCAGAGGCTAGATGCAAATCGAATTTTCATCATCGATTACAATCGGTGATGTTAACAAACACAACTAACACCCTCTGATGGAGTGCGGAATTCAGCGCCGACCCAGGTGGTATACTGTAGTTGTGTAAGTAGGTGAATAGGTGAATGGGTTAATGATGCGGCGTGAATGCGAGGTATCACAATGGGCTAAAATTGGCCTAAGTGCCACTGAAACCTAAAAAACCTACGGTTGGAAGCCATCAAGTTAAATTCAGGTTTTATTTCACAGGTAATCAATTTAGCAGATTAATATTTTTGTGATCCAACCAATATTGATCTTCTCATAGAAGTTGTAATATAAATTTCGACTTTATAATAGACCAACGGATAGAAATCATTCAATTTGCAATTTAACAAATGCCATTTAGTTTGATTATTGTATGATATTGAGGTAGATATTCTAAAACTGTTTCGTTGAAACGACAAATAAAACTAAATCAAATTAATTCTTATTTGATTTATTAAGCAAATTAAAACAAAAAATGAATTCTCCAATTTAATTAATTTAACTATAGTCTTGATGTTATATTACAATTATCTCCGTAATTTTTAATTATTAATCAATAAAAAATATTCTTAAGAATGTACAATAATGAAGCGTTCGATATGTTGCCTGCCTATTATACGCTGAAACCTATACTCAGACCGTCATCACTTT
This sequence comes from Nephrotoma appendiculata, assembly GCA_947310385.1. Classification (NCBI taxonomy): domain Eukaryota; kingdom Metazoa; phylum Arthropoda; class Insecta; order Diptera; family Tipulidae; genus Nephrotoma; species Nephrotoma appendiculata. The sequence goes on from OX371224.1 coordinate 42,810,398, forward strand.
GGAAGAGGTATATTCACTCGTTTAGTAAAAAAGCTCTGCACTACCCCGGAACCCTAGGAAATCTAACAAGCCGTCGCGAGACTCGAAGAAATTGTTGCAGATGTGCTAGCTGCAATTTCACAGAACCACGCACATTGACTAAAAATATGTATTACACGAGGTAGAGGAGTAACTCAAACAACTGGTTTGAGCGTTTTTATGAACAGAACAGTTTTCAGGACACTCAACCCCACCACTAAATGTCCCCGCCGAGACTGAACAAATTTCAACATAAGTCATTTTCTCCATTTCCTCCTCCCTTTCTTCTCCTCATCTTGCACCGTTTCCGAGATAAAAGCCTGGCATTTATTAAAAAACTCACCCTAAATATTAAACCGAAATGAAGTGGACGAGTAGTAACCGGTATGGACTTATTTTAGAACCTCGTTTAAAATACATGTTAGAATCACAACATAGACCAACGATCCAAATTTCAAAAATGTTAGTTAAGAAATTACCGAGTTCTCATCAGTTTCACCAAGCATCTCACCAGCATAGACCGATACCAGAACATCATCGAAAATTTGTTTTTCATTCCAAAATGAATCCTAGAAACCAAATATCATAATGGTTGGTTTTGAACTGGCGGATTTTGGTTCAACATTGAAAGATCATTCAAATTTTGTTCTACTAACCAAATTTCATATATGTAACTCGTTATGAACAACCAGTTTGACAATTTTTGGAACACCCTAAAATTTCATTCCGCTGAAATATTTTCTTTTACAAAAGAACAAGTACAAAATTAAATTAAAAATTTTATCAATAAGTCAAAATTCAAATTAACACAAGAACGCTCTTCGAGTGAAATTTCACCCATTAATGATTTTAAAGTTATTTTACCTTTTTATTATGAAACTCAGGATGGTTAAAATTTTTGAATTCGTTTGTATTATTCGTTTGTAATACAAATCAAATATTGAAATATGTGATATATGGATGGATATGTATATAGATTTTATATAAAATATATTCGGGTGAAATTTCACCCGAGCAAGCATGTGTAATTTTTTTTTTGAGAGTCGTATGAGGGTTAAAAAATTTCGCTAACAGAAATTCTTTTTTATGATAGTGCGGCCCCTTGTGGCGAGTAGCATAACCTTTTATTTTCCACTGGTAAAATCGCTATCTGTTACAGCATCTAGCATGGTCCAGTTTACCAGTAACAGTATATCAATTAAACCAGCATTGGTAGCTCAGAAACATCAGTTGTTCATTCTGCTCTTTATTACAACAGTAGATATTGCGCACTGTGTCATTTCATTAGACTTCACCAGTAAATTAGAGGTCCCAAGCCATGAAACTTTTCATCTATTTAGGAAAATACAAAAACATTTCTAAATTTGCAACCGAAATAGAAAAATTTTGAAAAATGACATAAATACCTGTGACGACCGTAGGTGAATTATAGAAATAAATTTTCATTAATTCAAAAAGATGACTTAAGCAATTTGAAGCTTCAACGCAATAGAGAAGCTATCACAAAATTTCTTTGAATTAAATAAGTTATACCAAGTGTACTTTTTGCATGCCAGTGTTACAAAAAACAATAACAAATAGTGAGCCAACATTTTTCATATCGTATATTCTAAAATTTCAATTTCGTCCAAGTTGATATTCGTTTTTTAATTTTATCTTAAAAAGGTTCGTTCTCATCGTATCACGATAGCTATCAATTTATGAGTACTGAACATTTCTTTGAAGTTTTGAGGGCGTTTTGTTCGGTACGGGGAATCGTACAATACCTACTTTGTCATAATAAAGTACGTTACCCGACTAATACAATCAATTGCAAGAATTTTCGAGCAATATTTTAACGAAATCCATCAAATACGGATAAACTGGACGTAGTGTTGCGGTGGTCACATTACATGACATTTTATACCACCAACAGTCACTCCTAAGTTTGTCGGATTATGGGAAGTTACCGTAAGTTCGTGTAAATTTTAGCAGATTTTCGTAAAGATGTCATACCTAAATAAATGTCTCTTAATTTCGCTTCTACAATGGACTTGTATTTATTGGAAACAACTTCGTAAAAATATGGAAAATCATACGTCAAATATCCACAGTTTTGCCCATAGTATGTTATCCCCAACACCCTAAAGCGAAACAAACCTTGAGTGCAATTTGAGCGAAATAAATTAAGTAATATTATTGTCACATTTCTCACACCCTTTTAATATAAGTATATATTTTTTACACTATTTGCTGTATTTTCATTAAATATATTTGTCCATCTCATGCCCGGTTGCACAGAAAAATGACTAACGGCCGGTTAGTTGTGCGCCAGTTAAATGTTTTATATGAAATTTGTTTTCGCAATCAGATAAAAATCAACGCCAACTTGATTAACTATATGGCCAAGTTTGATTGAATAACTTTTTAACTAATCGTTAAATATTTCCATGAAACAAAATATATCTAATCAAGTTTGCGATGGGTGTTTTTCTAATTGCGAAAACAGGGGCCTAACTATTGATTTCGCGGTTCATTTTCGAAGGCTATCGTTTTCCTATAATAGACAAAAGAAGGAAAAAGAAAAATGTATGAAATTTTTACTATTCTTTTCTCTTTTGTTTCTACGCTTGCTATAGGAAAATTGACGCACAACTAACCACCAGTAAATTACTGGTTAATTCCAATTTAATTAACTGAGTTGTGGTACCCTCCCAAACTTGCCCACCCATTTTTGGGGTAAAAATAATTATTGAATTGCAAATTACGAAATTTTTTATAATGAATGATTTTCTGAAGTTTACGGTCGCTGTCATATATTAGGTGTTTTAAAAACATTTTTATATTTTAATTTTATTATTTTTTGTAAGCTACTAGGAAATCCAAATCGGTTCTACCGGACTTCGTGTAGTTGGCCAATTACTCACCCCCCAGAGGGGGCCAATTGCACACACCCGAAACTGTCGGGCATCGCCGCAAACAACCGAAACCGACAACCCTCCTATGCATCTGAACGAAAATGGAAAACACATAAACGTATGTACTAAGGAATCCAATTACTCGACTAGGGAATCCAATTACCCGAATTTTGGCTACCCGACTTTCAGTTCCGTTTTTTACCATTACCCCTCCGGTTTCTACAAACATACGTTTTTATTTTTTCTTTTCCATTTTCGTTAAGATGCATAGGAGTGTTGTCGGTTTCGGTTGTTTGCAGCATTGCCCGAAGTTCCGGGTGTCTCTGGGGGGTAAGTAATTGCTCAACTACACGAAATCGGGTAGAACTGACTTGGATTCCCTAATGCTACACGAAAGAGGTGAGCAAAACGAGTTATTATGAGTGGACAAAATTTATTTAAAATATGTAAAAAAAAAAAACATTATATTTGCATTTAATAGCTTTAAAGAAGTGAACAAATCTAAATAGTGAGTGTGTAACATCAACATTTGGATAATCAGGAGCCAAAACTCATTTTATTAACATGGTTTACACAAATTTGTTTACCAAAAAGATAATAATCCATGCGTAACTTAAGAAATGGACAAAACTAATTAATTGGTGGACAAATTTAATCATCAAGAAGCCTAACTAATTTAATTAAATTGACCAGAAATTTTGTACAAATTTGAGATGTTTTATAAAAAATTTTGTAATTTATCTTAAAATCTGTCACCAAAATGTCTGTATTTAAATAATACACAGATATTCAAAATGGATCTAGTACGTTGGGCAGTCAAAATACATAATTTGTTTATTTAAATTTACGTTTGGGTGCTCGGGCAATTAAAATTTGTTCATGGAAATTATATTGGTCCATCTCATAAAGCTTTAGAAAGATGTCTAGAGACAATAATAATTAAAACGGGTTTAAGTTACACATATTGTCTTTCACAGATTTAAGAATGTTGACAAAATTTATTAATGTACCTAGCCCATTTATTTAAATTCACATCTGTGGGAGGTAACTTCACATATGTCAAAAACTCCTTGGTAGGCTTCACTCGAAGGTAGATAACTAGTTGGGTTCAAACAACTGCCTAAAGTCATTCAATCTTTAAAACTGGTAGCAACGTTAACGACAGAGCACCACAAATTAAGATTTAGAAATTACTGTAATTTGAATTGGTGAATATTGTTATGTTTTGCAAAATTTATGATAATTAAAGCGTTTAAGCCAAAATTAAAATGCTCATTAACTCATTATAATGATCCATCAATTTAATTGAGCGATTTAAATATATGAGTTTTTATATATAGTCAAATTTAAAAAAAAACAAATCTGAATTTCATGCACGCGAACAGGCGAACACATTTCCATTTATTGATGTACTGATAAAATTTATGAGTCTGGTCGTTACACAAAAATTATACATCTGACATTAAAAAAATATGTTTTTGCAAATTTTTATTAAAACCATTATTAAATGAAATAAAAATGTATATTTAACATTTATGACTGCCATCTCGATAGATTTGATCACCGTGTCCGTAAAATTTGTGTATAATTTTATATTATATTAAAACCAGAAAGGATATGCTACTACCTAGTGCTCTCAATTGTCAATATGTTTAATATTTTCCATCATTCATGAAATGCCTTAACAAGTCACCACACCCATTATAAATTGGGTAACATTTATCATGAATTAATATGAAATCAATTTTCCTAAATAGCAAATAAATTCTATACCCACATAACAAAATCATCAACAATACTGTCAACTGTCACTATATATTACATAGAGATAACACCGTAAAGTAAATTTATAGTCTAAAATTCAAAAAGTAATTTATTCTCAATATTTACGTACTATATATCATATCGTATATATGGTGTATATTTACATAATATATACGACAAGTTATATATGGGAGCTATGTGCGTATCGCTATATACCTAAAATTAGATCTGTACATAAAAAAATATTACTCAACACTTTTTCTATTCATCTTTAACATTCGGCCATTTTTATATACTCGTAGTATAATCCTTTAATGTATATAGATAGATATTTACATAGGACATGTGAATTACCCCAACAATCGTATACATCAGGAACCAAAAATTCCAGCAGATTATTTGACTATATAGAGTACGTATACATGTTTATGTATGTTGTGTGTTACGTCAAAAATTATTTAAATTAATATAAATTCAATTTGTAAAGCTTTTCCTTTTTTTGCACAAAAAAAAAAGTTTTTCACAACAATTTTTATACCAAAAAAATAAATTTGGGGTTTTTCATTCTTCATTTTTGATTTCTTAACACACATGTATAATTTATTGTTCGTTATCTAACTCTATGTGCGTATACTATGTATCTTTCCCATTACAAAGTTTAAAATAAAACAAAAAGTTCAAAATTTTAAAGCTTAAAACAAATGTTATGTACGTACTGCATAAGTAATAATGAGATATTCACTTGGCTTATAAATGTTTAATGAATTTTATAAAATTGTTTTGCTTTTGTACTTTTGTGGGTAATTTTTAAATTGGGAAACTTGGATAATTCAAGCGAAATGATTGGGGCTACTCATACGTCGTCACGCAAATGCCTATAAGTTAACAGGTTATATACGTATGTGAAGGTTATCCCAGAAAATATTTTTTTTTTTAATTCGGCAACACTAGCATATCAATAACCAATTTGCTCTTGTGTGAAGTGTTCCCAGCCCAGGGAATTTAGTTCCCGAAAATAAACTCTAGGAATTTCATTGAATTTTATATAATTTTCGACCCGCTCAATAAATTTAAAATTATTTCGCCAAAACTAAAACTGCCTCGGATCAGGGCTACATGATTTTGAAATGTATATACACTAGTAGCTAAATGTAAGCGAAATTAGATACAAATTAATGAAATTTCCAGCCCAATGTTCATTTTCGGGAACTTAACGTTTTTTTTCTAATTTAGCTTAAGTTTAGCTATTACTGTATACAATTCAAAACCAAGTAGCCCTGATCCGAGACATTTTTAGTTTTGAAATAATTTGAAATTTATCGAGCAGGTCGAAAAATTATACAAAATTTAATGAAATTCCCAGCTTAGAGTTCATTTTCGGGAACTTGCCACGAAACAAATTAAAAATTTTTGTTTCCTGGGATAGAATTCTGGGATAACTTTAAATTCGTGTTTATATGGAAAACACTAGTGACGTACACCAGAAATACATAAATAAATAAAAAATCCCTACTCTTAATAACAATTATTTTACAGAAACGCCTAAAAGTTTTCTACAAGTAATACACTATAAACTAACATCACAGTTTGTGTTATAATATCACGAGCAGATGCGGATTATGATTTAGGTTAATCTGCTCGTTTTTACTCGGTGATCGAAAAGAACTGGACGAACAAAGAAAATACAAAAAATTCGATGTGGTTGACTACAGCAGAGAAATTTTAAAATGAAACGTTGATACCGATTAAGCCCAATTTGTTACTAGTACCCACGAGTAAAAATTAATGATACTCCAGAAGCCAAAACACGGCAAAAAAATTTCAAATTTCGCCTTAAACACGATAAAAATAAAACCCAATTTCTAGAAAAACACAGAAATCATTTACTAAACTGACGAAATTTGTGCTTACTATAAATATAATTTTCATTCATAAATTGAGGAAAAACAAAGTTCGATCTGCTGATAACAAATTTTGTCCACCCTATATTAAATTATAATAATATTTGTAACTCACCACATATTGAAAATTAGAATAATTGCATTATGGTTTACAATTTCCACCTGTGTGTGGATGATTGACTACCCTATAATTAATTTTGACCACATAAATTATTGGATGGGCAAAATTTATCAACACGTGGACCATTCTAAAACATGATTTTATTAATTAAATTTGCAGACATTATAATAATTCAACTAATATTTATTATTCTGTACATAGGTTTAATGGGTGGGCAAAATTATTAAGTTGGGAAAAGATTATACAGGGTGTCCCAGAATTGGGCGATCAAACGAATCAATTTAAAAAAAACAGTTTTTTTGTTCAACTTTTTTTTTAATACGATGTAAATTATTTTTATAAGCTTTGTAAACTTCAGTCAAATAAAAACGTGGGTTTTGTAAAGTCTATTTTTCTCAAAAATATTTGTTGATATTTAAGTGACGCCAGTGGGAAGACAATGTACTGCAGAAAGTTGACCCACTATCAGATAAACATGCGGCACTAATGCAGATTTTCACAACAGAATGTTGTTTATCATTTTTTTGGAAGTTCAAAGTGTTCCCCCATTTGCTAAAATACATAATCGGCATCGCCGTATTAAATTTTGCTTAATCCTTCTCAACGCACGTTCGTTATTTTTAATACAATTTGTCTCGCTTCGATTGTACGTTGCCGCATCTCCTTGTCGGTCTGGTTTACTCTTTCTTAAACAAGCTCTTTATAATAACCCCACAGAAAAAAGTCTAAATGATTTAGATCAGGCGCTAAATGATTTAGGACCTCCGATCACCAATCGAAATCGACGTCGAACCAACATAATTGGAGAATTTTTCGACGTCGATTCGGCGTGAAAATTATACTTACCTATTTTTGGTTAGTCCTACGTTGAATCGACGGAAAATATAAGTGGTTTTCTTCTGATTTTCTACCTCATTTGTCAAATTTTAATATGTATATAATTTTTCTAAAAAGTACAATATGTATGTTGTTTTATTATAATTAAAATGTAAAACACTAATGACAAAATTACATTTTTTATGCACGAAATTAAGCATTGGGCGTATCCAGCACGTTGAGATCTACTTGTTAGATACACATCTTAACTAATCTGTCATTTGAACTAATCTGTCATTTATTTTGTTTAAATGACAGTTTGGAAATCGTGAAAATTGTTGAGATTTCGAGGGATTGATAATTGCGAGCCAAAAATGGATAAGCTAATCAAAAGTATTTTGTTAGACGAGTTTTCAGCAGCTGATAAATTTCGTTTTGAAACTATACCAACGATTATATCGGTTTTATGTAAATTAACCGAAGAGGAAAAGGATGGTTTAAATGAAACTCCAGTTCGAAACGAAAATCATTATGAAGAAACAATACAAAAGTACAATTTGGACGAATTTTAATCTATGTTTCGTATGTCGAGAACATGTTTCGAGGTTTGTTAATTTTATTTTTAGAAATTATTTTATGTGGTTACCGGAAAAATGAAAACAACACAATGCACACCCAAACGAAATTACATTAAGTTTCCAAACCTCGAGGAACAATCCAAAATCTCTTGTGTAAAGAATTACATATTTAACTTCTGGGACAATTGTCCGTTACCAAAATATTTCTTTTATTTTTCAGATTTTTGAGATTAAATCTTGTATCCCTGATATTACAGGGTAAGTTTTATCAATTATACTCGTATATTATATTTGGTACAAATTTAAGTTTTTAAAGGTATTTGTGACCACACCATTGTTTTTAGTTATGTTTTTGTTGGAATGCCAGGCAGAGTGCATGACGCAAAGGTGTTTAAAAGCTCTCCAATTTATAAATTGTTGGAAATCGAAAATCCACCTATAAAGCCAGAATTCCATTTGATGGGAGATTCTGCTTACGGTGCGTGTAATTATTTAATAAAGCCTTTTAGAGATAACGGACATCTAATAAAGCAGCAGAGCATTTATAATACGAAACTTAGTTCTATCCGATCGGTTATTGAAAGAGCATTCGGTCAATTAACCCTTCCATGCATATTGTATCATATATGATACAACCATTTCATATTACAAAAAAGTACATGTATACATAAACATTTCTTATTTGCTTCATAAAAGAATCTTCTTTACACATTTTGAAAACCTATACCAACACATAATTTAGTTTTCCCGCGTAATTTTATAGAATAATGCCGGTTGAGTGTCGCTTGCTGTGGTGATTAGTTTTTCGCAACCAACGTAGATTTTTGGTCGTCTTTTTCTAGGGTATTTATGTATAAACTATATCACATAATAAAAATATTTTATTAAATATATGTAATTATAATATGTGTTTCAACCATTTTGACATATATATGTCTATATTATAATTGTAAACATTGAAAAACATCGGTTGTATCATATATGATACATCATGCAATTACGGCACAATTCTTGGTTGTATCAAATATGATACAACCGTATAAATTGAAGAAAAGGTGGAACTCTTCTTTAATAATAAATTTTATTCAAAATTTTTGGTAGTTAAAAATGACTGATCAACGCTAGTTTTTAAATGATATGGAAATCGAGGAGTTTATTAATATGTAATTCTATTGACATTGATGAGAAAGAAGACAGTGGGGGCGATGATTTTTATAATTAAAAACCAACAAAGTGCCACTTCCGAATCGAACGACCATCTGAAATGGATGACGATGTACCATTAGACACTCAAAATATACCTGTGATACTACTAAATAGTGATAATAATGTGGACGAATTACAAGATCCTGATATTGGCAACGCAATTGAGGTGACAAGTGAAACAAGGGAGGTCAAGGAATTAAAAAAATTGTATAGTAATACTATTTGGAAAGTAAAACATTTGAATGTTTCATCAGATAAATATAAATTTAACGGTGATGAATCACCACAAGAACTTCTCGAACTATAATTTTCTATTCTAATTAAAATGATGATAGCGTTAGAGAATCAAATAACCACGCAATGCAAACTAACATATCAAAAATACGTTTTCAATAAACGGGAAGGTTTTGGAAAAATTTCTCGGGGTGTATATTTTTACGTTCATGTACCAACTAACAAATTTGCGCTGATACTGGTCCCATGAAGTGGAACAATATAATATGAAAAAGCAATTCGGAAAAATTCGTCAGTTCCCTCATTTCAATCGCAATGAGAACAATATGCCACTCACAAATCCAAATCACGATCGCCCGTTCAAAATACGACCCGTAATAGATGCTCTTTTTAAAAACTTTCAGAAGATTCCAATCGACGAAATATATCTATTGATGAACAGATGTGCTTTACTAAAGGTGGAACTTACTTGAAACAGTACACGCAAATGAAGCCGCATAAATAGGGCTACCAATTTTTCTTCTCAGTGAAAATTTACGTACAATTTTGAACAATTTTCGGGGCAAGAAAATGATAAACGTATTTTATCAGAAAAAGATTTGGGGAGCTCATCAAATTTGGTCATTCGACTACTACTAAATGTACCAACAAATGTGAACCACCACGATTACTTCGATTATTATTACACGAGCTTACCATCGATTATCGAACTAAATAAAGTTGGTGTTCAATCAATTGGCACAGAACGTCGTGACAGACTACCTTCAAGCAAGTTACTAACCGAACGTGCTCTAAAGAATATATAAGTCACCACAGAAACGCTCCAAGAAATGGTGCATACGAATATTTACCATCTTAAGAAGTATCCACGGTGGTAAATTCATGGTTACTTTATAAAAGAATCGCTGCTGATTTAGGATAGGAACATCTCGCTCTAATGAATTTTAGAATTCAAGTTGCTGAAAGTTTGTGCAGAGTCAAACGAAAAAAGCCCAACGCAAGTTACACAGCTGCAATAGACGTCGGCCAGTGTATCGCATTTTCTCAACTGGACATGGAAAAACAGCGGTGTAAGTTACCCGGAAGTTCCAAACTCACTTTTATAATGTGTGAAAAATGCAACATACATCTTTGTTGCAACAAAGACAGAAATTGTGTTATGTCCTTTATTATTTTAATTTTTATTATTAAATAGTTTTGTTAAATTAGGCTGTGAAAAACTATGTAACATTTTTAGTTATTTAAATTCAAAATTGAAAAAAAAATATGTTTGTTTTTTAGTCGTAAATGCATGCCGTATCATATATGATACAACCACGAAAATCAATTTTCCGAGGAAACTACAAATAATTAGAATTTCTTATTTTAATATTATAAATAAGGATTGCAGAAACTATAATGTGGAATTTTTTCAACAAAATAGAAAAAATCATGCATTGAAGGGTTAAAAGGCAACTTTAGACGACTAAAATATATTGACTCTAACAATATAAATTTTGCAACTAAAAATGAGTGGCGGCAGGTATTCTACATAATTTTATATTGTTAGAAGATGGCAACGCTGATGATCATATTTCATCTGAAGAAGAAGCTGATGAAGAATTTGATGAAGGCAAGGGAAATATTGTAATAGGAAATAAAAAAAAATATCCTCAATTGATTGAATTATTTCCTGCCGGTATTTTCGGAGCTCACTTCCGCAACCAGACATACTAGAATTTGAATTAGTATTTTCGTAATCTGGTTCTGGAGTAGTTGGCCCCAAAAGGGTAGCCTCTAAATTATCCGGTAAACTTATTGTTTTATCATCTCAAAAGATGCGCTCAAAATCGTCATAATACTCTCAATATGACCTTCCACGAAGAGTTTTTCAGCGATTTTGTTTGATTTTATACCGAAATTTACAAATTTTGATTGTATTCCTTTCCACAAAACATTTTTTTTTAATTTTTGAAGTTCTAAATTTTCTTGCGGCATATACCGCAGTTAGTAATATTATATTAGATTGTGTCCATTTTATGCCGTATTCTAAATTTTGTGTTGGTTCCTGAGATGTGCCGGCAAACTTTTCGAAGAATTTCCGGTGTTTGTGTGAGCAAATTCACTGGTTCATTGAATCTTCCAGATGCTCTTCATTCATAGTGTCTGTCTCATTTTCTAGATACTACTCATATTCAACATCTTAATGGTAAATGGTAAATAATATTACGAAGAATAAAAATATTTATTAGTATATATAGATGTAAATAAAAAGTTAGGTTAGTGTATTAAATTTAGAACTACAACATGAACTCATCTGTGCTCCTCTGAGACATTTCGTTTAGAATATTTATTATTAATTTTTATCAGTCTATAAATATTTACCTCCAAAACCATCAAACATATAAATCTCGAAATTATTTGTATCCATTTTTCGGTTTTCGTTTATTGCTGACAACTACAAATTCTAATGTTCTTCACACAAAAACAAATGTCAAAACATAGTAAAGACTCAAACCAAAAAAAAATCTACCCAAATGTAGACGTAAAAAATCGCCTCACAAAAACAGTGAGATCTATCTACATTTTTAGTAAGAAACTTTGCATCCACACAGAGATATGTGAGATCTACATTTTTCTAGTGAGATCGCAACCTACTGGATACGCCCATTGTGTCAATATGACAAAACATAGTGCCGTTGAAATTTTTTCGATAAAAACTCACTTTATGCCTCAAAAAATTGAAGTTATTATTTCAAAGAAAATAATTTGTATTACAATAGCTACATTTAAAAAAATGAATATGGTGGTTTTTTAAAAATCGTCTTAATATTCCATAATTACTAAAAAATTATTCGACCTTAACGACGAAGTATCCTCGGTTTAAACCGAAATTACCTATTTTAAGTAGAAAATTCTTGTTCTTGGGATTTCTACATTTAGGTCAATTTCAATTTCTGTTATCAAATTCTATTTCTACCTATTTAGGTGAAATTTTACTAAACAAGCCAGAAAAAAAAAGATCGGCGTTAATCGACTTAATTTCGTGTAAAGTGATAAATTTACATTTTGTTTTGTCGGTGAGTACCTGTATGCGCTTATAACCATATGGAGGAAGAAGGTGTAAACAACTATTTTTCAGTGGTAAAGGGGCAAAGGGTTACAATTCCTATTTCGAAGTAACATCACCAATTAAATTTACAACAGGAGAAGATCATGTTTTAATTCCCGAAAATGAAGACCAACAACGAAATTCATTCACACCAAACCAACCAGAAGGGGTGGTAGTTGTTAGTGACTTTCTCAATTAAAAATTGGATGGCTACAAAGTCAGATGGTTCGCTATGTGTTATATTGGGAAGAATTGAAGCTCTTCTATCGAAAGTTGGCGAGCCCAAGAAAATTGAAGAACTAAAAAAAATTGGCAACGGCGACGAAATATTGGCAAACCACTTTAAATTTCCGATAAATACGGTCGACAAATTGAAAAAATGGAATAAACACAGAGTGCGGGCTGGACCCTGGGTATGCAAAACTTACATAATTAATAATTTTTCGGGAATTTGTGTCTTGGTGGCTTGCAAAGAGGAGATAAACTAGGTGCAAAATTGATATCTGATATAATTTTTACAAAATATCTTCTGACTTTAACGCCTTGGACAGGAATTTCTCGTTCTGAAAAGTGTGACCAAAAGTTTTCCTTTCGCAGCTTGGAATCTGTAGTTGACTTAATCAGCACAGTGTTAATGAAAACGGACAATTGCTGTTCAAAAACAGAAACCGAAAAATTGCTTCGGGAGAAGCTAGTGAAACATTCTAATAAGCGAAACGCACCAGACTTAAAAAAATGAACCAAAAATACCTAGTTACAGATCCACCAATAGTTTCCGAGACTGAGAATGCCACAGGAAGTGGTCATGGGTATGACGCTGAAGACTATTACTAAAAGCAACATGTTATTATTATATTTCTTTGTGATTTTTATTTAATTTTTTTTTCTTCGCAAAAATGAACTGAAATTGCGAATTTATTTACTCAAGATTTATTTTTATTTACGAATGCAAAATACAATTGGTCAAAATTCAAACAGCGAGCTTTTGAAAGGTGATGTCAGACTATAGCATTGAGAATTATGCAAATCGACTTCGACCCGTTAATATTAGATAATACTGTTTCAATATTAGACTTTATGCCATAATACCAATATTGTCCGCTCCCCATATCGATAATGTCAACTTTAGTCGGTATTTTTAATAGCGTTCGACTACTGATTGGAAGCTCTGGATGTCCATGAAATTGAAAGAAAATGTCACGATATTCCAAATGACCTGTTTCGTGACGACCTTGGTGGGCAATATCATCGTTGTCTGGACAATAATGGTCATCAATTTGAACACTTGCGAACATGATTCTTCAATCACATTTGTCTCTGTACTTAAAGCCTTTCAACGTCACTCTATGTTCATAAATAAAGTTTTTCTCATCATTCGAAGTGTTAATACATTTGTTTGAGACACCCAGTATTTAAATAGCACATATTACATGAAACGATGGAATAAACTACATAAATTGTTAGTTGAGAATTATTTAATTTTACCAGTGCACAGAGTGCACAAAAACAGTTGTTTGTTGGCGATGAGTGCGCTGCCTCTCATTTCATTCGTTTATTTTAGCGCTTTTAGAGGTGATCAAATCTAGGAAATACTATGGTATAGGTTCAATCGTTTTTCCAGCGCTGTTGAGATGGGCCAAGGGCCACTTTAAAGTGTTCTATCTAGGTATGTTCATAGTTATCCGAAAAACATAGCGAACGAATTTGTGCGTATTCAAATTAGGTCCAATTCTATTAAAATCATTATTTTTTAGAGTTTAAATCAAGGACATCAAGCTGCTGATCTAAAAAATAGTTGAAAATTTGAAAATAACGATGAAGTTTAAAATAAAATGTTCAAAAAATTATTCATCATGAATGATAATCCCGCAGCCACAAAATGGGAGAAAATTATTAGTTAGGTCTACTTAGTGCAAGTAGAATGGAAAATGACAATTTACTAATATTAAAGTCAAAAAACGCAGTTTTGATTAGCTTCGCGAAGCATTCGAATAATACATATGTTCGTTAATCGAGTCTATCCTGTGATGTGTGACTCTGAAGGCAGGTACTGTTCTTAGTGCTCCAGATTTTATGTTTAACTTTATCTTACGAAGCAGAACAGCCGAATCGATACCGCCAGATAACAATTGATGAACAAACCAAATGTCAGCAACAGTTCAGCTCTTACTGAGTATTTTTAAATAGATTAGCGTTAGCCGCTCCAGATATGGGGGTATGTTAAAAATATCAATCGAGGGTAGTTCACGTAAAGCAAAACGAAAAAATCTTTGTTGCACTGCCTCCATATTCTGTGTTTCAGTGCTTAACAAAACCAAGCGCCGATCAGTAATTGATATAATAGTTTCGTAATTGGGAACGTATTCGCTTGTGAGAGTTCGTAGTGGGTTGACATTTATTTACGTTCCAGGCTGTTTTTCATATACCATAAAGCAAAACGATAAGCCGATTGGAAACGAATTCTTAATATAACACCAGCAGCAACGGTGATAGATAAAATGGAAAGAATGGGGCCCAAATGGATACCTTGCGAAGACCAGACGTGTCTGTGAAAGCAGATTATATTGATGATCTGAAGATCACCTGATACTTTCTTAAATATAATAATATTGCGAGATATTATTAATAATCTGTCGAGTTCTTTACGAAAATCTGTGGTAACTGCATGTAATTCGTTCTCTGCTTCCAAGACGTTTGATTAACTTAAAGTGAACCCAGTGAGGTTAATTATTGTGGAACTAATTTACAATTAATGTACAATGACTCATAAACAATGCTTACGAACAATTTTTTAATGCAGGCTAAATTTGCAATTGGCCTATACGACCTAATGTCCGATTTGCAGACTTTCTTATGAATAGAGGCAATAAAAGAGTCTTTCCAGATGGACGAAAAAATTGCGTAAATGAATTCGCCAGACTGCATTTTTTTAATGATAACGGCAAACCATTAGGACCAAGTGCATTCGGCCGGTATGAATTTCTTAAATTTAAATTTAGCGAAGGTGTGCGTTCAGTTATTAACAGTGTATTAGTAAATCTTGTCAAATAACAAAAATCTCAGATGTGTGGTAGGGAGTGCAAATTGACCGATTTTTCAATTTCCCGGTAAACGGCAAATTTTGTATAAAGTTGGCAATTTATCGAAAATTTACCAATAAATTGAATTTAAATAATACTTTGAAAAAGTATTATGTCTTAGGTATTCAACCAGTGAAAAATTAATAGACAAGTGCTTGATAGAAATTAATGTACTATCTTTAATAATAATAAATAAATTTATTGCATAAATTAAAATTAATATCACAAAAGAATTGTTTATAAACCCAGTGTTTGGCGCGTGGACCGATAAAATTTTTTGGCAGATCCGGGGAGGGGGTCGTTTGGAAGCTTTCATCTCATGGAATTGATGTTCTAAGTGACACGGTATAACTGAGATATAATAATTTTAAGTTTTTTTTTAAATTACCCAAAATCTCGCTTTTAAATGGTCATAACTTTTTTGCTTGCAGTCGTAAAGGCACGAATTAATACAATTTTTTTTGGAAAAAAGAAATTCTAAAAAATATGAAGAATTATGAAAAACGTTACCATCTAAATTAATTTAAAAACAAACTATAGTCATAGAAATTACTCATTTCGTGGTCAAAATAGGAGATATTATTTTGTTATTTGTGCCAGGGTTAAGAAAATACCTTTTAAGTTATTAATAAATTTGTAATCATCTTCATTTATTGGATTTTGTTCAAAATGGTCTCCTCAATTCCGTATATGCATGCACGGAATCGTTTTTTAATGTCCACAGTACTTGTGTGAAGTAGCATTTCATTTTTCATTTTTTCAAATGCGGCGCTTATCCTTTCAATTAAAATTTCCCTTATGGGTGCCTCTGTTGCATACATAAATTCCTTAGCACAACCCCAGACATAGAAATCCAAGGGTGTGAGGTCTTGGGACAGCGCGGGCCAATAAATAGAGCAACCCCTACCAATGGTTGGAAATAAATCATCGAAATATTCTCTTACCGTTTTTTGGTTATATGCCGGACATATTCAAAAACGATCAGCATATCTTATAAAACTATGGTAAAATCAGATCAGGTAGCTCATTCTGAACAAATTCGAGATAAATATTTCCGGATAGGCATTCTGATACATAATATGGATCGATAAGGTTTCGATGAATTACACCAGCCCAAACATTAACGTTGAATTTCCTTTGGAAAGAATCAGCCTTTTCTCTTGTGGATTTTGGCCTTTTCAGCCCCAATGAAGCAGATTGTGTAAATGCACAATACCCTTACGCCACAATTGAAGTTAGGCTCATTTGTCCACAAAATCCTTTTCAAAAAGCTATCATCCCCAACATCTGTATATGCAGTATAAATCTCCCAAACTACAGTCATATAGCATTATCACCCTTTTCGAGATCTGGAACAATTAACAATTTAGCAAGAACAAAGTAAAACACACAGGCACTTCCGATCCCGGTAAACCAAAAGCCATTTATTCGCCGAGATATTCGAAAACTAAAAATAAAATTTGTCGTCGAACCAAGTCGGAAAATGATACAATCACGGCATATATAAGGATATATTAAAAGTAGGCCAGCTCCATTCATATAACATACTTCCGACAGTGCAAGCAGTCACTTTGATGTCAATTAACTGCTTAACCAAACTAAAACATTTAAGCGTATTATACTTCTGACTCGAAAGTCTGACTTTAGACAAAGTTAATAGTATACTAACTCCTAACTTCAATAATAATTGAATGTCCGACCTTGACACCACTCGTCAAACAGATGGTTATGTTATAAATATATATTCATGTCGCTCATGTCTGACTTTAGAAGAAATTTAACAGTATACAAAATACCAACGCGAAAAAGTATCAAACGTTAACTTGTGTACACAAAGATACACAAACCGTTACAAAAATAAGAACTTCCTTAGGTTTCTTCTTGGCGGTAGCTTGGTTTCGGACTGATAAAAGTTGGTCTACTCATCTGGTTGTAACGACCAAACTGAAAAATCAACTCTTGCTTTGCATCTATAGTACAAAACAAGAACTTAACGATTTGGCGAATTATATCACAAAATCAGTAATTTATGGAAAATCTCACTATGTATGTCTATTTTAGGAGTGACATTTAAGCATACAATTTGATATTTTTTCAACCCTGAAGTCAAAGTTCAGCATATTTTTAAAGTTTTCTGAATTAGACTTCAATGTTCAATCAACTACTAATCGCTTAGCTAATTGTATGAAACTAACATCAGATTTCGTTGAATGATAGGGCGACTATGTCAGTGTCTCGTAATTTACTTCGATTTTTGTCATATGACTGTACCCAAAACCAATGTTTAGATTAGACACAGAAGTCATTTTAATAACTTTAGAACAACCACAGTCATACGACTAACGTTTTGAAAATTTTCGACTTACTGATTTACTGGGGCAGACAGTATGATATGATTCATCAATTTCTGATGTGATCCAAGCCTTACGATTGGCCTGCCAATTAATCGGCAGTGTTTTAGCGTCGAGGTTTTGAAAGCAGCGCGATTTACGGCTTTTTTCGATTACGATTGTATTATAGAATTTCCCATCGCTAAATACCGTAATTAATATGGTCAGACGTTCTTTCGGAAATTTCCCACCAACGCATTTCTCTTTTAAAGTGTATATTATTATTTGGTTGCATACGGTAAAAAAAATCGTTTCGTCACACCTAGCAATGTCCTTGGCTTCATATCCCTCTGTCAAAACACACATAAAATTTAATGTTGTTTCGCTGTTCAAAACAACGCAACCAACCATTCGAACCTTTAAAAACATTGATTCCCACCTTATTAGCGATTTATCTGGCCTTTTCCTGTAAAAAGGGTGAAGTTACAGGAAAATTGTTAGCTCGGGCTACCGCTAACCATTCATGATTTTGACATTTCTTCAATTCGTTCAACGTGATGTTCGTTGCATTTCGTGTTTTTTCCGCCTTTGTGGAGTTTTTATAATAATTTTTGTACTACAGGCTTCATTTCCGTCCGGGACTCAGGAGTTTCCGTCTTATAGGTACACAATTGTTCGAAATTTGCTTGGCGGGGATTTTTTTTTTTTGCTAGATTTTCCGTGTCTTTTGAATTTCCGCGATATGAGATTTCCGGCTTTGGGGATTTTTTGTGTATCCCTTTTTCTACCATTAAAAAATGTTGGCTCAATTTAAGTCCAAACCACACCAATGTGTGAGTAAAAAACATAGTATATATATAATGACGTTTTTGATAAAAAATTTCGCTTGATTCGAATTACAACTAACACAATTGTGTGTATATTGTTGTTATAGTGTACATACAAAAATAAATTTTTGACATGATTCTTTCGCCTTACCCACACAATTGTGTGGACAGGCAGGAAAAGGGATATTTCAGTTACCGTGCCGTTTAGAACATCAATTCCATGGGATGCTAGCTTCCAAATGGTCCCCTCAATTTGCTAAAAAAAAATTTCGGTCCACGCACCAAGCACCCTGTATAAGTTAATTTCATTTCATAAAACAAAATTCATTACATAAATCTTCATTACATAATCACCGAGGGAGTTCTATACTTTATATAAATCCTATCGATTAAAATAAGCTCTCCATTTTTTCAAATGAAATGCGTCCTATATTAATTATAAATATATTTTTACCGAAAAAATCGGTAAATTTGTAAAAATTTACCGATATATCGGAAATATATTTTATACCTTAAATACGGTAAATCGGTAAACGGTAATGCACTACCTATGTGTAAGCACATAAACAGTAGTATATATAGACAGGAGTCACTCAGGCCTATCTAAATTGGTTTAGAGATTTATTAATATGTAATTCCATTCACAGTTTAATTACACTGTTAATAAAAAATGTACACTTTTTAAATTTTGTTAAAAGATTTAAGAAATGTATACGTTCACGATGTTACACTGTAATTATTTTATTGATATGTCGTGAACACGACAAATAAAACATTTGCAATATCATCACAACTAATCTTTCAGGTGATTTAAATATTAAACCCTTCTGCTAAAAAAATAAAATCGTGTACATAATAATTTCATACTCAGCACAAAATTACTACGATTTTAAAATAAAATAAAAGAAACTACCCTCCTAACTGTGGGTACACGAAAAAATGCTGTTCTCTCATTTAGGGTGGAAAAAAGTTGTTTTCCATGATTATTCTGGGAAATGTGCATACACATATTGTAAATTTAGAATGCGGTACTCTGTTACTCGTATACGATATGGTAAAGTGTCACAAGATACAAAAACGCTGCGGGACGAGGAAAATTACGTACCGTATATGAGCTTTGAATAAAAATCAGTGATTTGTTATTTTTTAGTGTGAGACCGGTGGGAGGAAAAACTCTTTTGGGGACAATTTACTGTAAATTGCTGAATTGTTCTGCGTATTCATTTTTAATATTGCTTATGGACAATATAAAATAATTCATGGAAATATTTTAATGTTTATAACAAATTTCTGCTTGTTTTGTTCGTCGCACCATATATGTACAAGAGGAAAATTGACGGCAGGACTTTATGTAATCGGATATACTAAAGCGTATAGTACGAACATAAATTTCTATTATATGCTGGAGAATTAACATTCTATGATACGTTCATACATTCACATATGAAAAACGATATTATGTTGTCGGAAGGCCTTTGAGCTTTAAGCATTATTCTGTTTTAATTTCATATATGTAATTCTGCTTCATTCTCGACGTAGCAATAACAAAAAATGGTGTTACTTTTAAAAGAGTATAGAGAAATATATTGTAGCAGAATTCCACGAATCTGTCCAACAAACAAATTAATGTAGAAAATGTTAATTAGATATCATGTTCTTTGGATAAAATTTCTGTTTGTTTCTACGCGTATATGCTATAATCGTCTTGTTGAATAATTGGACATCAAAATGGTTTTATTTCACAGCTGGGAGTGCAAAATATAAAAATGTCTTTATTTGTTTTTAGTCTGCTTTTATGCTGGCAGATAAAATACTTGTATGTTGTAAAATATTCAACCAACATGACCGTTTTCACTCTTGTTTATTTGGACGGAGGTCATTAAAAATTCATTGGGTTCTATTAAAGATGAATTTATATGCTGTTGTGTATGTGAGTCAGTTAAACAGATTTATACAGAAAGTTGCATTTATAGATCAAAGATAAATTATGCAAACGGTTAAGCTAAGTACAAACATTTTTCTAAATAAATAAAGCGAAGTTTACTATTGAACCTGAGGAGGAACACGGTTTGATCGGAATTGGATTAATTAAATTAGTAAAAAAAAATATCGTTACAGTAACAAGTAACAGAATTGAACTTGAAAGTACTATGACTGGTGGAATTTGGTATATGTGAATTTAAAAAACAATAAAATTGTACCAGCTATATTTTTGAAATATTTTCCAAAACACATCCTAACCAGTTAGAAAAACGAAACAACTTCACCTTGGTTTAATTGCAATTTGAAATTTAAACAAACTAAGAAAATTATTCATATATATTTAGCATCCGATTGGTGTCTCAGGCTCCCAAAAGCTTCAAACAAAACAACAGGGAACTGTTCAAAGGATCCATGATCAATACCTAGAAAATTATTAATTTCTCCAAAATAGGACATTACCCCTAGGATAGTAACTCCGCCATTACACCCAGCCAGCACCTCTCTAGCCGTTACCCTCTTCCCTTGGAAAACCACTCCAACTAAATATAGACCTAAACAAGAATCGATCTGATTTGGAGCTTTTAAAGTGTATATTACACGAATCCACTAAAACTTAATTTTTCAAAAGTTTCATTTTATTTTTTAATTACATATTTAATATTCTTCCACTAAACTTATCTTCCCTTAGACTTGAGATAAAACCAGGAACAACCGAAAGTTTTACTGGTGCACTGAATTTGCCTATCGTTGAAAAAAAATCTTCCTCCTATAAAATCGTAAAAAGCCTTAATTAAATTCATCTCGCACAGATTTGAATTTAGGTTTGGATAGCACTTGAAAAATATTATTAAATTGCCTAACCAGGAAAGCAAAGCTGATATGAATTTCAGTTCCTTCACAAACATTTGAACTCAGGTTTCGATAGCGAACATCATCCGATTTGTTTATAAATGAATTGTGAGTTTGAGTGAAAAAGCTAAATGACCATTACCTCTCTCTCCCAAAAGTTTCATCAGTATACGAATTTTGTTCAAAACCGTGACATGAGAGTTGGGAGTTTTGCTGCTGTTTCATAAGCACACTAGATGTAAACATTTAATTTTATTATTATTTACATCAAACAAATCTAAAATTCGTTTTGGACATCTAGTAAGTTTGCGAAACAATAGCAAAACTCTCAACTCTCAAGTCTCATTTTCCGAACAAAATACGTACTCAGAAGTCCCAGTAGCAC
Organism: Nephrotoma appendiculata; assembly: GCA_947310385.1. NCBI lineage: Eukaryota > Metazoa > Arthropoda > Insecta > Diptera > Tipulidae > Nephrotoma > Nephrotoma appendiculata. The sequence goes on from OX371224.1 coordinate 42,832,478, forward strand.
CTAAAATAGCTTATTAATTTGCTCATTCATGAATTATGAGTTTGACTAAAAATAATAAATCTCCTTTAACTCTCCTTTCCAAAGATTTGAACTCAGGTTTTGATATAGCACCTGAATTAGCTTATTAATTTAGTCATTCAACCAACCAATAAGAAATTCCTTACGAATGCATACATTCATCTACTCACACAATTACAGTATGCCATCTGCATATTGCAAGCTCCATGTCAACCTGTACACTGACACGGACAGTGGACCGGCGCTGTTCATTAACATCACCGATCGTGATTAATGAGGTAGTTCGCTTTGCGTCCAGCCTTTAGCGGTTTCGAACCCAGTTTCTCCCGATCCAAGTGCCGAAACTTTAACCACTGCACCATTTGTGCGGTAACATTTGAACTCATATTCCGAAAGTTTATCAAAGTGCTCATTCAACGAGCGCAGATAGGATCTTCTAACTAAATAAATTTTGAGATAAATTTTGAGTTAAATTTTGAGTGAAAATGTTAAACGGCCATTAATTCTCTCAGCATATAATATTGCTCATTCAACCAGCCAAAACCAGCTTCTTTGCTAGGATATAAACTTAATTTTTTATTCATAAATTTCGAGCTTGAGTGAAAATGTTATATGGCCATTAACTCTTCTTCCACGAGATTTGAACTCTCTATGGATTCTTCCCCTGGTGGGATTCGAACCAAGTACCTCCCGGCCCAAGTTCCGAAGCTTCAAGCACTGAACCGCTTGTCCAAATGAATTCGAGGTTCGAGGGCAATTAAATTAATCACTTACTATCGTGAATTGAACTTTATACTAATTTTTGTACATAAATTAGCGAGTGAAAATGGTCAGTAACTTTCCTCTTGAGAGCTGTGATCCCAAGTTTCAATATTCGCTGAAATAGCTTATTACATTGCTCTTTCAACCGCAGGCTAAATAGGATCTCATGATCGGTAAATACACTAAAGTTGACACGAATTATATATCAGCCAAAATGTAGGAATCTTCAACGGTATAATTTACTTGATACGGATTTTTAAATCTCTTTATGAGAGATTTGGGTCCGAGGTTTAATAGCACCTGAAATTAACTAAAATGCTGATTCAACCAGTGCAGAATTAAAAATTTTTTTATATGCGTTACTAATTTGAGTGAATATTTTAGTTGGCCATTAACTCTCCTTTCACTTTACTTTACAAAGTGGCACTGATAAGACCTGTGCTGGCTTTCGTAAGCGAGAGCTTGGACCTGACCTCTAATATAATGACCATCCGTTCCATATTTGACCTAATCAAAGTTACGCAAAACGAATCGAACACGATCTATAATAGGCATATAGATGTCAAAGCTGGAGGGTAAGAGATGGATGGTAGTCCACAATGCAGGTCGAGAAATCCCAACATGGGATGTAAACGCGCGACAGAGAGAGAAAAATGGCCTCTCCTTCCCAGAGCCCAACTATCTAAATGCTAAATTTTAAAACACCGTTTTATTTATTTAATTGACTGGAACTCACAGGGCTTCGAACTTAATGTCACGAAGGATCATAGTGCAACTTACTCTATCAATGACTAGTGACCCAGCCAAAGGGTGCAATTGTGTTCTTCTTCCTTATGGCAAACTGAAGAGTTTGGACGAAGGAATAGATTGCAATTGATCCTAAGCACCATAGCGACGAATATTCTTAGATGGTGCTTCACACCAGGAAAAGATGTATTCCGCTAAATTTAGGCTAGATCCATTGATCATGTCCTTACTAAAAATTAGCTAAAAGTAGAAGTGGTCATCCTTGCTCTAGTAAACCCGAGAAGTATGACGAGTAGGTGTGAGACGGTTACAGCGACAGAGAAGTTAGAGGAAATATGTCCATTCCCTAACAAACTTCAACCAAAAGCTTAATCATCGAATTGAGCACGGTCTTAAAATCAGTGCACAAAGTAGAGGGAACACCGTGATCCCTGCTTAGAATACCGTACAGAACAAACCAAAACTACATGAAATTTTTGAAATGCAGCGCGGATCAATGTATCTCAAAAGATAGATTTCCAAAATATCTTTCAGATGCTTGTCACAATCCTATTTAGACAGTCGGGATGTTAAGGCCACCAGTTTTAAATGTATTTACATGAAACCTTTTTTCAACACTCCAATTCACAGGACCTTTGAAGTAATTTTAAAGAATAAAATAGGTAGGTTAGGTTTCAGTGGTTGACACTTAGGCCATTTTTTGGCCCATTGTGATACCATGCATTTACGCCACATCATTAACCCATTCACCTATTCACCTACTCACACAACAACAGCATACCACATGCACATTGCAAGCTCCGTGTAAACCTGTACATTGAAATGGACGTTGGTTTGGCGTTGAATTCTGCACTCCATCAGAGGGTCTTAGTTATGTTTATTAACATCACCGATTGTAATCGATGATGAAAATTCGATTTGCATTTAGCCGTACCTCCCGGTCCAAGTGCCGAAGCTTTAACCACTGCCCCACTTGTCCGGTAGAACAAAGTATAGGTAAAAAGATTAAAGAATTTCTTAAAAATATTAAAATAAAAATATAAATGACTGTGTTTTCATTATATTTCTAAGTTGTGTCTAACCAACTGAGATGAAAATATAACATTAAATCTGAACTTATCTTAAAAAAAATTGAAAGGCTAGTTAAATTCCTTTCTCAGAATAATTATCGATTAGAGATTTATTGAGTAAGGATTTCTCTCCCTTCTCAATAAAAATACTTTCTTAGTTCCGCGAAAAATACAGTAAAATCGACATTTAAAAGAAAAATTGCAAGTGCGTCTAATCCACTTTTTCATCAAAAAGTAAATCATTCCTATAATTAAGACAATGTTTTCTTCTATTAAATAAAACCTACTGTTTAATTTAAAAAGTAACATAACCTAGAGTGATAGAAAAAAACTAGGTTTTCTAACAAATAATTTTTTTAACCAACCAAGAAAATAGTTTCTTTACATTTCCCAATTTAAATTTTTGTTTAAAGAAAATAATTCTTAAACTGAGAATTAAAATATATTTCACTTTAAAAAAAAAACTATAAATCAATTAAGAAATTTACAAATAATATTTGATAATAAATGGAGAAGAAATTAGTTTTATACAAGAAACTCTACTCTTAATTTAGTTAGAGTTGATATTTCAACAAAATTTTAATAAAGTTTACAATATCCTTAACACAATTAAATTTAGGTTGTATCTGTATTAGAAAAATATCCTGAATTCTAGGTTTAAAAATTCTTCTCCACTGTATTCGTATTCTTATTAAAACTGAATATATTTGCTCTAATCAAGGATCAAAATTATCATGTATATGTAATCTGTGCATAAAACTTGTTATAGAAACTTACATTAATCTCATCATTTTGAATAAATGTAAAATGTAAAGTGTTTGACTTACCTGAAAAGATAAGAAAATATAAAAAATATTAATTTAATAAAAAAAAATTCAATTAACAAGATAAAAAATCTCATTAATGATCAAATTTAAAATCGATTAATCATTATGTACGCGTTTTGGTATCATTTTTATATCACGTAGATATACCAAAGCCCCAGAAGCATAACCGCATACACAAATTTCGCCAAAGCACAACATTTCATTAACTTTTTTTTTATTTTGTACCACCTCGCATCCTATGCCTTTCGGGAGTTTTTTGCAAATTTATGTTCTTATATACGAGTACATACATAATTAAAAATTCCATTTAAAATGAAGAAAAATAATTTAAGGAGTATTATATTTACGGAATTCCCACGGGATCCCAATTTATATCTGCTGTATATTTTTTTCATTTTCTTTAAATCGCACACAATAGACTACCAATTGTAGGAATACTTTGAATAGCGTGGATTATTTGTCACCATACTTGTGCGGAATATGAGCTTTCCAAAAACAAAAAAGCATTCGCTGGTTCAAGATAATTTTCATATTAATAATTCATGCAACTGCTTTTTACAAAGGTTAACTGATTTCCTTACATGAGAGTAAATTGTATAGTCGTGTTATATAAGATTTGGAATTTCTTTGAAAAATTTTGCATAAACTTTCGTAATACAATCCTTGAAGGAACAGCGGATGGATTACATGAAGTTTGGTGTAAGAGATCTTCAGAACTTCTTAAGATAGTGCGTCTGAATATAGAATGTGTGTATTGCAGTCCCTCTTTGGCTTTGGTTACCATCTTAGAGCTATTAGTTAGAACTGAGATGATTTCCTTGCGTGCTGATCTCAAATGTGACCAGGAAACAATTTAGCCTGTGGCCGGGTCACGTGCTTAATCAATATTCAAACAGGTTATCGTCAAAGCAAGAAACAGCATTGAAAAGTGAAGGTGAAATTTCATAGAAGCAGTACAACTGAATTTGAAGGCTGAGGCTGTTCTGCTAATTGTTACAGCCACTGATCCCGAGCTACTCATTATTAATCGTAGTCAACATTCCGGAAAAATTTTCGTCATACCTAGGTGCTAGTCTTGTAGCCGTTACAATTCAAAAATTGTATCGTTTCCGTCCCTAGCCGCGTGGAGGCAAGTACCGACTGGATACCCGGTCCACTATTGCGCACTATTCCTTTTTTTAAGATATTGAACAGTTCAGCACAATATGGCCGAAACTGTCGTAAAACTTCATTGCTTAGTAGTGCTGGCAGTGGTAACTCGTGTAGTTTTATGTTACCGGGCCACTTTTGTTTTAGTGACAAGACTGTCACCTCGTTACATTCGAAAAGTAGGTGATTGAGGTCTTCTACTTCTAAACCACATGAACATTGACATTGGTTTGTTATATTAAATCTCTGTAGGTAGGCTTTAAACTTACCATGACCAGAAATGACTTGACTCATAGAGCTCGTTAGTTGCAGTTTCATTTTAATTCGTGCTTTTATATCTGGAATGAAGCCAAATGTATACCTTCCATTGACTGATTCATTCCACCTTCATTGCCATAGATCAATCACCAGTTCCTCGAATTCTTTTTTATTGTTATATTGATCATGCGTACTATCTGCAGCATGCACTTGGTCACCCATAATATTTTGGGCTCTTCTTCTTAGGTGGTACATGAGCGCTCGCTTTTTGATTAGAATATCTACAGGGAGCACTAGGCCTTTGTTACTCCTAGTAGGATATTCCTCTGAGCACTTTCCAATAATCTAACATGGTGACAGTTTAACCTGTCATACCACCCAGCCGCTGCATACGTGAAGAGCGCCTCCACCACACGTTTGTAAATTAATACACGTGTTTTATGGTGAAGTCCCCATCCCGCTCTTGACACTCTTGCCAAGGAGTGGAATAGTTTCTTTGTGTTTTCACAGACCCTTAATATGTACGTTAGGTGCTACTCCCATTCGTTCATCGATGTCAACTCCTAGATATCTAACGCCGTTTTCATGTTTCGACCGTTTAATTATATAGTCGGAGGTCGATTTGAGTCAAATTTGCCTTTAAGCTGCAGCATCACTGTGCAGATAGTGACATTTTATTTAAATCGCACCATTGTAACATATTGTTAATGGCGATTTGACCCTGGCGCTGAAGTTCAAGCCTCGAATCGCCGTGCACTGATTTTATTATCTGCAAATGCTATTTCTTCCATGTTATCCATCATGTTCATGTCAAATACGATGTTCGAGACTAAAGGACCTAGGGTTAAGCCTTGAGGGCATCATTTTGTTATTTCTTTTGATACAGAACCATATATGTCTCTGATTACTGTGGATCGTTCACTGAAGTAGCTGCTAAAAACATTCATAATGTTTTTGGGGAGATTATAGACTGATAAACTTGCGATGACACTAGGCCACGTTAAGTTATCGAATGCTCCGGCAATATCCAAGAATATACCCACAACATATTTCGAACTTTGGGCTTTGACAGTGTTTGTTAGGCGGACTATCGCATCCTCAGTGGAGAAATATGAACTGCTATAGTCATTTCACCTTTTTTCCACACCATAGGAAAGTAGGCAAACTTCAGGCAGCTGTTTAATAATTTTACTATGGTAGTCCCTATAATGGGCTAAGCCAGTTGGATTATTTCAGCGTTCAAGTTGTCAAGTCCAGGAGGCTTGTTACGTTTAAAGCAAGTGAGGGCACTAGTGACCTCCTTCCACGTGAATGGGGGTCTTCCGCATCTGATGCCCACGTCAGTTGTTTCGTCTGGCAGAAACGAGTTTAGTAACTCCAAGCGTGTATCATGCCACGTATCAGTGACGACTCCATTTGTCTTGCTGATGGTATTCAAGACTTCAGGTGGCCTTGCTTTGCCAGCAGCAAATTTATATACAAGAAAATATATAAATATGTATAATCGCCGTCCCAAGGCCTGGAGGAAACAACTTTTCCTATATTCAAACTGACAAACGACCATATTCTACATCACAATAATAGTATAAACTCCAGCACGCATCTGGATACAGCGTGGAAATAATAAAAGATTATTTAAACCACGGCTTAAGGCTGTAATTCAGAAGTCATCTGACCTGTCCGAGAAACAATACAGTTTCAGCAAAGGTAGATCCAAATTAAGCAATAAAGGAAACTGTGAAAACTTTTCAAACGACACGAATCATTCCTGAAGGGAACTAGTACTGCTTGTGACACTGAACGTAAGAAATGCTTTCAACTCGGCGAGGTAGCCAGACATATTATCGACTTTAACCACCAATTTTCAAACTCCCGACTACTAATGGTGAATAACTAATAGTGAACACGATCATGTTTGGGATGATAGGGAGTCTTGGGCGTATTATGTAGTAACGGGCTTACAGGTGAAGCAACACAAGGGTTAATTATAGACCCCGATCTGTGGAACATCTCGTATGATGAAATTTTGGTAATCGAAAAGGCAGACGACACGATCTTGATGGGGTACCTTGGTAGCATAGCGATAGTTAAAATTGCAAGAGACATTGAGAAACTGCAACAGAAATAACCAAGTCATGCTAAGAAGCAACTCCTGGATAAACCATCACGGTCATTTACAATAGGCTTCAAAGAGGCAGTTAAATACCTAAGTACGCGTTTGATTACTAAACTAACTCTCTTGGAGCAAATATGATATTCTTCAGAGAAAACCCAAAGTGGCATTAGAGCCGAGCAGGTTGAAATTGAAGGTTTGAAGGACAAGGGGAAGCAACCCACTTCTTCTAATGTTGGTGAACAACTCAATGCTTTTTTATGCGGATACCAAATTTGGGGGGGGGGGGGGGGCACGCTAAAGGTTGAAAGCCTCTGATGGTGGCATAAAAAATACAATTGTACTTCGCGTTTATTAAATCGACCACAGAACGTGGAAGAAGTTGAAGCTTTCATGGGGATAGAAAATTGCTGTAGCTGAGTTTTTGTAAATAACAATCGCCTCGAGTTCGCGGCAGCTTTTTTCAAATGCGCCGTGTTATGGAATTACAAGAAGGATGTTATCCCTATCATTTTCCGATGCGTATCATTTTTGAAGTGGGATACGATGAACAACTGAAGATTTTTCTTAGGTAGGTAGCGAAGCGGTAGTGCAATGCACGAAGGTCGGATGAGAGATGAAAAATATCGTTCAATACTTATATGTTCAGAATGGCTCGCTAGACAAAGTTTGTTCCATGTTTGTATGCTAGAGAACGGTCATGTTCACGTGGTTGTACGAATACCCTTGCGAGTCAACGTTCTATATATTCTTTATGTAGTCCATTGAGGAATGGTAAATATGCAACAAATTGTTGGCGTCCTAACATTGATCGTCATATCGAAAACGTGATCCATTTAACTCATATTCAAGTGGTGAGACCGAACAATTAAGACAGACATGGCAAAATTTTTATGGATGGGGAATCAACTAATAACGCGTTGCAAAACTAACTGTTCAATTTCTCTTTTTCGCTTGGTAGAGGTGACAAATCACCAGCGGAATAGTTACATGAAAAATAGCATAATAAAATCTTGTCTCTGATACACGTAAACATAAACAACGTTCAAAAAATGTCGAGACATAGTTCAACGTCGGTGATCCGGTGTTTCTAAAGAATTTTCGAATAGGAGAGTGGCACAGAGCTGTAGTTATGGAATATGGAAGGGAAACGATGTATCGTGTCAAATTCAGCAATGGAATATGCATACATATAAATCAGATTCGTCCGAGGTTCAAGGAAATACGTAATATGGATTATGCAACAATCATAACCAGAACAGTACCCATTAAACAAGTAACGAAACACTACAAACGTTATCAACAGAGTCACCATATTGATCTGATTTTTTTTAATAAACACTTGCGTTTTGTTTCGCAGAACTTAAATTTTGAATATTTTAATTAAACAATTTTTCAAAAAGTTTAAAAATCACTCGATCGATTTCGGCTTGTAAGAACATCATCAAAAGTATCTACGCTTATTAACAGATTGGGATGAATCTCTCTACTCAATGTTATGTAAATTAACATAAAAAATTTTGTTTACGTAAATGATGGTAAAATACTATAAAAATTGAAAATAATTTAAAATTATTTATTTTTTGTTAAAAACAAGATTTAAGTGGATGTTTTCCCTAACTAAAACTATCACAGTTAAATTCTCATTTTATTATGTTTTAACGAAAATGTAGCAACATACTAAGATTTTTTTTTTTCATATACTATGCATTTACTATCATGCAAACTCACCATCTGGAAAAAATGGGTTTGAAACCGGAGCTGGTACACTGGTTTAACCGGTGTGACAATGACTTGAAATCCCGGCTGCTCACCCATAAAATAAATGATTTGATCTGCATTTATGTAGGGAGTGAATATATGGTTAACAGCTATTGGCAAAAACACTTAGAAGAAAGTAATAAATTAACGTTAAGAATGTATTGTTTTAACAACATGAATGAGCATTTCCACATCCTTAGTTAATCTCGGCATCTCCACTTGGACGTGATAAATCCCCTAAGCGTTGTAGGATTTACACTGCAGAAGCCAGACATTGTTAAGGTTGTGAGGTCTACCACAGTGCTTAAACTTGGGCATCGGAAAGAATTTCACATTATATTAGTAAGACAATTATGATAAAACTGATCATTGATTTCTTCGACATTGCTTTGAAATAGTTTAATATAATCTATCACAAATGATCACTGTGACTTTAAAGAAATATAGTCAATCTATAAGTCTTTAGATTATATTTTTCATATTCAAAATATGGACTGCAAATAGAGGTTTTCTAAACCTAATAAACCTTAATCAGGTTTTTCGAAAATTAAATTAAAAATTGTCTTCGAAAAAATTAGGACAATCTGTATTTGTAGAGTCTAACAAACTTTGGCAAGGGTGTTCGGGCACGGTCTATCCAAGATTAATGCTTGCCTTGGCTGTATATTCTAATGAATTATTCTCGTTAAGGTTTTCAGACAATTAGACATTTTTTCTTATTAAAAAAAAAAAAAAAAAAGAAATCATTTTGTCACAAAAGTTCGGAAAAACCCCTTTTTATGATTACAAATTTTGGCTTATTGGGTCAGTTTTGACTAAATTTTAAATTACGTTTTCTCATTGTATTTAAAAATATTTAAGCTTACAACATACTATCAACCTTTATTAAAATTTCATTCTAAATGGCTGATTTCTAAACTATTTGAGTAACTTCTTACACAGAATAGGTAACTTCAGTTCAAATACAGAAGTTTTAGTCCCAGCTCCTCTTATCTGTCTAGAATAAAAGCATCTAAACACAAAAATAATTTTCCTTGCCTCTTTCAACCCCACATAAGCCGAGAAATACCTGTATAAGGAGGGGACACAAAAAAATGTTTACATAGAAATAGAAAATATCACTCACACTAAATTAAATTGATTATAATTCATTGCACGAAGAAATGCTTTCAGAATGGAAAAGTATGGAAAGATTGAGATATGAAAAGTAACACAATCATTGGTATTAAAACGTATACTTATTATATCTAGCCTGTAGTTACTCGTACGGCGTGGGAGTTTAACAACAACAAAAATATTGTTCGACACACCCAAAAACACACAAAATGAAAATGCACGTATAATATTAAAACATTTTCCACATAACGCAAAAAATTCTGTTGCCTAAATTTTGGTTTATTTGCTATGCGAATATATACAAATTTTGTTTGTTTTCTCGATTTTTCCGGAAAATATATAATTAAAAATAAATACACCTTAAATAAAATATTTGTACATAATATACTCGCTTATTTATTATGTTGTGTATTTTACCTTCAAGGGCGGCCTCTACATTCTTAGAAAGTATACGCATACATATATGTACATATCAACCAGGCAACACACACACACACACACACACACACACACACACACACACACACACACATACCAAATAATAATTATTGTATTTCAAAAACAAAAAAATTACCGTCGACAATTCAGAAAAATAAAAGCTTCGAATACTCGCATATAAACGGAGTAATATTAAAAGCTCGTTTAATAGCGGAACATTTTAATTGAAAATGTTTTAGTAATAAAAAAATGTGTACATTTTACAAGATGTTTTCAAAAGCGCTTTTTTATATGCTACAAGCTGGATTTTTTTATGTTTGTCCTGTCTCTCTACTTGGTGTCTGTATATATTATATACATCAATTGTATACGAGCTTTGTGTTATATTTTTATAAACTCGTAAATCTCGCCATTCAGACCTTTTTTATATTAACGTAACTTTTACAGCTTTTATGGTTCGTATTTATAAAAAAAATTACTAGAGCTAAAAATTATAAATTCTTAGAAAATATTGTGAAGAAAAAGTATATAATGACACTTATATTAATGACGTCATTTATCTAAGAGAAAACCTTGCGGGAAAAATTGAATTGCGGCGCCTTTTAAAGAGTGGAATAGAACGGCAAATTATTTATTTTATCCAAATATCGTTGGATTCGTTAAATCCAACCGATCGTAGAGCAAGACCTCTACCGCGGTGGTGAGACGACGTTGAACAAGACCTAAGGATAATAGGATGTTGAAATTGGAGGGCGCGAGTGATGAACCGAGATGGATGGAGGACCACCGTGCAGGCAGCAAGCAAAACCTCTTCATGGGAAGTGATAGCTAGAGAGAGAGAGAGAGAGAGAGAGAGAGAGAGAGAGAGAGAGAGCGAAAGAAAGAGAGAGAGCGAAAGAAAGAGAGAGAGAGCGAAAGAAAGAGAGAGAGAGAGCGGATGAAATCTGCAAAAGTTCATCTGAAGATAGTGATCGGAAACATTACACTTACATTAGAAGAAATGAGCATCTTGCTTGCGGAGATAGAAAGCGCCTTGAACTCTAGGTCGATATGTTCTCTACTAACAATAAACCTGCTATCACAAATGTTTCGATTATATTATCTTAAATAAGCACACTTCAACTGGCATCATCACAAATAATGCAACTTATTCCCTTTGATTTTTTTAATAAAGAAATATGTTGCCTTCAAAAAGAAAAATATGTTTATTCGCTTTATGTAATTAAAGTTATTAAGTTGTAAATTAATAATATATTAGATGTAATTGATAATTTTTGAGCCAACACCATTTTTAATTAACTTGGGCCTTGGGCACTTTCAAATAGTTGAATTACAGCTTTTTCTGACGGATCGATTTTACTAATTGGTATAACGCAATTCGTTTCGTACAATAATTCAAAGTCAATAGTATTCTCTTCTATTTGCTGAGGCGATTCCATTTCCAATTGAAGGCCGGGCCGGCCTCTTCAAAAATATTACGAATCTGCTCATTTTGATTTGAAATCCCTTTTGCAAAATATGAATCCTATTGGATGAATGGTGTGGAAATTTATAAGAACGGTGCTCTTGATATAGGAGATGGAAGGAGCACCGCGTCTAGTACTGGGCCGACCCTTTCAAAAATATTTCAAAAACCTGCTGATTTTGGTATAAAATTGATATGCAAAATTTGAATCTGATTGAATGAATCGTGTGGAAACTTATAAAAAGAAACTCCTTCGTCAAGAGGCTGGGCCACTCGGATCACCGAATGTCACTAATTGCATATATTCTCTTTCCTAAACTCATTCCCGTGAAAACAATTTAAAAAAAAAAATGAAATTTTAGGAAAAAAATGTACCAGGTATTTTAGACTTTGGGGTCCAACCTCTTTAAAAATATCGTTAGATTGGTTCTGAACATGCGAGTTTCTCTCTAACTCTCTCTCTCTAGCACTATATCCCATCAAGGGATTTGGCCGCCTCAAATGAGATTTCATAATCATAGTAGCCCGATGCAATACTATACTCCTCTTGGATTCCTAAACTTATTTCCGTGAAAATATTAAAAAAAAGAAATTTTAGAAAAACTTTTACCCGGGCCTATAGACCCTGGGGTTCAACTTCTTCAAAAATGTCGTAAGGTTGGTTCTGGATATGCAACTTACATGGGAAAAATTTTTGACGATCGGTTAAGCGGCTGAAACACCCGTTCGGAACAAACAGACAATTTTAGAAGAAATTGTATAGGAGCACGTAGACCCAGGAGTTCAACCCCTTCAAAAATATTACAAAAACATGCTCGTTTTGGTACAAGATTGATATGCAAAATTTGAATCTAATTGGATGAATCGTGTGGAAACGTATAAGAAGAAACCCCTTGATCAAGAGGCCGGGCCCATCGGATTCCAGCATGTCACTTAGGCAATTGCCTAAATAGTCGAATAGACTGTGGCAGGCAATCCATAGCATTACTTAAAAACATACACACAATGTACAATTTCATGTTTAAAAGAAAATAGAAAAACTAAACATTATCATAATTAGAACTAAGTAGAACTAAGTAGAATTTAACATTAACATTCACTGAAAACTTATTATAAGATCTTGTCACTTTAAATCTGATCTTTTGATTAATCCGATATTTTTGTAGTTCATATAGCCAGGTCAGTGGTTGCTGGTAATTGGATATTAAATTTGAGCATACTAGATCTCTCTATAATACATTCAACCATTTTCTGATTAAGTGCTCCTTCAAGAGCCGTTTATAATTTATAATATTAGACTCTATTCTAATAGCCTGAGGAAGCTCAGAGCAGGGCCCATATAAAATGGATTACTTTGAGAGCGGCTTGTACTTACGGTATTTAAATAATATAATGAACATGTATTGTTTCTTGTATAATGTGAGTGTACTTCAGATACGGTTATAGGCGTCAGATTACATTTCATCAGAGCCATCTGAGCTTTTTTAATAAATATCAATAATTGAAATTTCCCTAGAATCTCTAAAGGAAGTGTTTTGGGAGAGTACAGAGATTTAGTCAGCGTTAGTACTAGCAGACATTTGATTGTCTTTATGATCCTGTTTTGCAGAACCCAGAGACTTTTGATGGAATTTTTCGGTGCAGTAGTCCACAGCGAGCTCATATAACTCAATCTAGAGTTGATATAAGCGTCATATAATAACCAAGCTGTTCTTTCATCAATGAGACTTCTTATTCTCTTCAACGCAAATGCGTAAGGCCAGATCGATTTTTTAACTTTCAGAACTTGTTCCTTCCATTTCAGGTTTTGGTCAATGATAAGCCCCAAGTAAGTAGTAGCCGCAACTTACAGTATTTTATTATTATTTACTTCCAAATAGCGGAGAAAATGCGCAGGAAATTTTTTGTTTGGGAAAATTTTAAACTCCGGGGTCCAACCTCTTCAAAAATATCGTAAGGTTGGTTCTGGACATGCGACTTACATGGTAAAAAATTTATGACGATCGGTTGAAATGCCCTTCCGGATCAAAGAAACATTTTTGGGGAAAACAATTTAATGAGAACACCTAGACTCAAGGGGTCGACTCCTTCAAAAACATTATAAAAACCTGCTCATTTTGGTATACAATTCATATGGAAAATTTGATTCTGATTGGACGAATCGTGTGGAAACTTATAAGACCCCTTGCTCTAGGGGACAGACCCCTCGGATTCGAGCATGTACTAATTTCATATAATCTCTTTCAAAAGCTCAATCTCTTGAAAAGATTAAAAAAGCCATTTTAGAAAATAATTGTACCGAGGCCTCTAGATCGCGGCGTCAACCTCTTGATAAATATCGTGAGGTTAGTTCTGAACATGCAACTTACATTTTAAGAAATTTATAACGATCAGTTGAGCGGCCGAAAAGCCCTTTCGGGACAAACAGATATTTTTGGAAAAAATTGTATGGGAGCACCTAGACCCAGGGGGTCGATCCCTTTAAAAAACACCACAAAACCCTGCTCATTTTGGGATACAAGTCATATGCAAAATATGAATCTAATTGAATGAATCGTATGAAAACTTATATGAAAAGACCCCTTGGTCCAAGGTACAAACGCCTTGGGCTCAAGCATGCTACTAATTTCATATAATCCTTTTCTTAAGCTCATTATGAAAACATTAAAAAAAGCAATTTTAGAAAAAATTGTACCGGAGCACCTAGACCCACGAATTAGACCCCTTCAAAAAAATTACGAAAACTTGCTCATTTTGGATGTATAAATCATATGGAAAATTTGAATCGGATTGAATGAATCGCACGGAAATTTGTAAGATTCAGGGATGCCCTGGATTGGATTCCTAAACTCATTTCCGTGGAAAAATTAAAAAAAAGAAATATTAGAAAACCCTGTACCCGGGCTTATAGACTCTGGGGTGCAACCTCTTCAAAAATATTGTAAGGTTGGTTATGGATGTGCAACTTACATGATAAAAATTTTATGACTTTTTATGAAGAGCACCTAAACCCAGGAGTCAATGATATACAAAATATGAATTGATATGCAAAATTTGAATCTAATTGGATGAATCGTGTGGAAACTTATAAAAATAAACCCCTTGGCCAAGGAGCCGGGCCCCTTGGATTCCAGCATGTCACTAATTTCATATAATCCCTTTCCTAAACTAATTCTCGTTAAAATATTTAAAAAAAAATGAAATTTTAGGAAAAACTGTACCAAGGTTTTTTGACTTCGGGATTCAACCTCTCCAAAAATATCGTAAAGTTGGTTATGAACATGCAAAAATTTGGACATGTAAACATTTTATGACGATCGGTTGAGCGGCTGAAACGTCCTTTCGAAACAAACAGACATTTTTGGGGGGAAATTGTTTGGGAGCATCTAGACCCAAGGGGTCGACCCCTTCAAAAACATTACAAAAACCTGCTCATTTTGGGTTACAATTCATATGCAAAATTTGAATTGGATTGGATGAATCGTCTGGAAACTTATAAGAAAGGACCCCTTGGTCCAGGAGACAGGACCTTCGGATTTGAGCAAGCTACTAATTTTATATAATCCCTTTTAAGTTCATTCCTATGAAAACATTAAAAAAAACAATTTTAAAAAATAATTGTACCAGGGCCTCTAGACCCTGAGGTTCAACCTCTTTAAAAATATCGTAAGGTTGGTTACGGACATGCAAATTACATGGATAAAATTTTATGATGATCGGTTGAGTGGGTGAAACACTTTTTCGGAATACCAAACATTTTTCGGAAGAATTTGTATGGGAGCACCTAGACCCAGGAATCAGACCCCATCAAAAAAATTACGAAAACCTTTTCATTTATATAATATCTGTGCAAAATTAGAGTCCGATTGGATGAATGATGTGGAAAGTTATAAGAAGGATCTCCTTGATTTAGGCAGAGGACGGATCCCTCAGATTCTAGCATGGCACTAATTTCATATAACCCCTTTCCCAAACTCATTCCCGTGTAAAAATTTAAAACATAGAAACCATAATTTTTATATACAGATATCGTTGATATTTCACGATATAAAGCTCAAAACCGAACAAGAGCGAAGGCGGCGAGCGAAATCGCCTGACATATTAGAAAACACCGAAATCATGCAAAACAAACACAACCATCAACGCAGATGACGACGATTTTTTCGTTGAAAAAAATTTAGAGTCTATTTCTATTTTTGTTGCCGACAAAACAATGTTGCCAACTGTTTTTTATATACATATGTATAAGTGGGCATCAATTAACCGTCATATTATTAACCGTTTTTTTTTTCAATTTAGTAGCCTAATGCCACAACGTCATGTGTCAAAAACACAGAAGGTTATGCCGTTTGGTTGTTTTTCTCTCGCCATACGCGGCGATATTTTTTATTTATTCGTCGACGCTCGCCGTCGTCGCCCTTGTTCTGTTTCTAGCTTTAGTGAACTACAACGGATATTACCTTTTGCAGTGCCCATGGCTTTTCTTAGAACTCACTCTCCAATAATAGAATCCAGTTCTAAGAGTGAAGCGAAGATATGCTAAAAATCTTTTATTTATACTCAGTTCATACTCTTATCCAAAATTATATAGTTTCCAATATGTCAGCTCCTAAGGAAAAGAAATGAATTCATCAAATTGATGGAATATGCCACCTACACAAATATATCGACTTCACACTTTCACAAGCCATATTTTTTCGACATATCAGGCTAACAAATTGCTTCATATTAAATTTTGATTAATGAATTTTAATAAAAAAAGGCCTTTTCTTATATGAGTTATAATCCTACATTTCTCTTTGGGAAAAATGTTGTAATTAATAATCCAAAGAAAAGATCCTATCTGGCAGCTAAATAACCAAAACAATAAGAACCAACAAAAATTCCAATGTCAGAATTATATTTAATGATTGATTAAGGATTATTTTTAATTCGTTTTCCTATATATACACCGTTCCATATGTGTGTATAAGCCATATACATATAAGGACTATATAATAAAAATGTTTTTCAAATATGTAACTGACATATTTCAAATTTATCATGTCAAGAAAATGTGACGTAGGTTTTTATATATAGTGATGAAAAATCCGATCACAACAGATACAAAATAAAATAAAAAACAAATTTTTCATTGTTTTGGTGGATAAAAACCTAAAGTGGTGTAATTTGTTCAAATTACGGTTTTCCCTTTTTGTTGTGTGTGTGTGTGTGTGTGTGTGTGTGTGCATGTATAAGTATGTCATATAGACAAGTTTATTGGAATGTGGTTGTGGGTTTGTATATAATGGATAAATTACGTTTATATCGCGTGTAATCAATTAATTCGATTTTCATTTTTTCTTTTTTTCAGTTTTCCGTACGCTGCCCTTGTATCTTATTATCCCTTCCTTCTGTTTAATTAAATTGTGTACGCTGATAAGAATCCCAATTTAAATATATAACAAACAAACTTCTCTCGACTACGAGATGATACGAGAGGGTATATAGACCGCATATATTACATTATTCCCATATGCGTTACATCCGTTCGTCATCGTTGTCGCACTCAAACAACATTAAATTATGTGCGCCTAACTTAGTTACGTTTTATGAGATGAAGAGATTTTATTTATATTTTGGCACATTCATTTTCAAGGTAATGAAAATATTTCATTAAATTTTCCTAAGACGCGTATATACATACATATACGTATATAAAATGTATAATATTATGTGTAAATGACGAACGTACTTACGAAAAGTAAAAATTGTGTCGACATTCGACAAGGATTTTATAAATTTTTAATAATGAGTTGGTTTTGTTGTGCTGAGACACAAAATTTAAATTCTTTTTTTTAGGCTGCGGCTCGTTCGTTTCGCTTATATTTGCATTGCGGGAGTGGCGGGATTTAATGTAAACAAATTACTGAAACAAACAGATTTTCTTTATTTTTTTGTTGTTGTATAATAATGTTAAAAAGGAAGTTGCGAGCTTATTTTATTGCCTTCAAGCATAATTACTCCCAATTGTGTATTTTGCTGTGTTGGTGCCAAACATAAAATAACACAATTTAAAATGCAAATATTATAGATTAAAAGTGCGGAAAATTTATTTAATTTGGTATATGAAAATATGAAATCACGACGTCAAAGGCATCATCATGTTTATGTATACGAGAATTATTTATATGTATTTATAATATTGACTTTCATCAGAAATTATTAATTTTGATGTTTTAGTAAAAGCAAATATATTCAGTAATAAAATATTTTATCGACTTTGGCATCCTTTTATCGGAAAAAATAAAAATAAAATTATTAAGTAAACATATTTGAGTGCCGTGGTAAATGATGGTGGTGATGATGATGAAGAAGCAAGTCAATTTAATATTAAAAATGTTTGCTTTTTACTAGGGAGATATTTTCTTATTTATTCTCCTGTTTTGATAACATTTTATCTAATTTTAATTAAAAGTTATTTTTTAATTTACTTTTTGTTTTTGTTTGAGATAAGTAATTATTTGACGCTCGGTATGGTTAAAGTAACATTTTAAATATTCAAAAAGCTTGTATTTATCTTTCCTGTTCATGGTATGCGGATTAGAAACTTTTCAAGGAAAAAAAACATTTTATTAGGTATGATAAAAACCGTTTAATTACTTTGTTGGATAAGTAGAGCGGACGAAAAAATCAAATAGGGATAAAATATACAGTGACATAATGAGATTCAAGTTAGCAGAAAACTAATAGAAGGTTCCTAGTAAAACGGAAAGGGGGATTAGGTTTTGGTAGCTTAGGCATTAATTATTTGACATTCAATATGCGTGGTTGAGGTATGAACCTTTAATTGTTTTTATGATTTAAGATCTTATTTCTGTTTCACATGTTAGTGTTGCGGCTTGCTAAATAAATACGCTCATTGGCGCAGTGGTATAGATCCTAAGATATAAGGTCATCGAAAGTATGCGACTAGCACGAAAATTGAGGGTTTCATCGGTATATTAGGGACGAGAAAATCCTATATTGAATACAAACCTGTTTCGAATCCGATTTTTCCAAGTAATACTTTTCGCTTATCTTTTTTTATCAGTCAGTTTCGTTTTGAACTTTACAAGAAAAATAATTAAATTTGTGTTTCGGAGAACCCGATTTACACATGGTAAAAAAAGCTTAACGTCACAGATTATTCGATAATTTTATTACTTTTATACATCAGCGAGTAAGTTATTATATATCGCAAGCCACTTCGAAAACATATATCGGCACATAACCTATTCCGATCGCATTAGATTATATTTCATCACTATGTTAAACAGCGTGTTCAACCAACTTACCATCGTTCATGATTGAAAATTTTCACAATGACGAATGAAATATGATTAGCTGTGGTATACTAGGTGATAAACGTGAGGTGGTGGTGGCACTTTTCGGAGCAACTTTCAATAAGGCGAACAATTATTGGCTGTTCTATCTATATGTATATATATAAAAAAAATGTAAAAAATGTATGTGCGCGCATTAGTTGAGAACGGCTGAACCGATTTGGCTCAATCTTTTTTGTTGTGCTCGGAAATACCAGGAGATGGTTCTTACGAAAGAAATTTTTGAAAAAATCCACCGAAAAAGTCGGAAAACCCGAAAAATCGAATAAAAAGCCATTTTCATATGAATTTTGTATGCACATTTTTATAAATTAGGTGGTGGGAGATACTGGATTCGAATCCCACCGGAGGCTGCATACAAATTAATATATTTTTTTCCGATCTATTTTATCTATTTATCTAAATCTTCTATACATATAAAAACGGCTGAAATTATTTGGCTTAATCTTTTTTTATTGTGTTCGGAATAGTCAGGAGGTAGATGGTTCTTACGAAAGAAAATTTTGGAAAAATCCACCGGAAAAGTCGAAAAATCGAAAAATAATGTTTTTGTACGGGATTTCGTACGTATCCGATCCAGATGGTCATTTAGAAGAGAAAAATTGGAAAATATGAGTGAAAAGTTCGGAAACTTCCAGAAAAACCCGAAGAAAATTGATTTTTTTTTCT
Source organism: Nephrotoma appendiculata (assembly GCA_947310385.1). Taxonomy (NCBI): domain Eukaryota; kingdom Metazoa; phylum Arthropoda; class Insecta; order Diptera; family Tipulidae; genus Nephrotoma; species Nephrotoma appendiculata. Next base: position 42,852,235 of record OX371224.1, read on the forward strand.
TGCGAAAGTTGAGAACGGCTGAAACAATTTGGTTCAATCTTTTTTTGCTGCGTTAACAATTTCCAGGAGATGGTTCTTACGAAAAAAAATTGGAAAGTCCACCAAAAAAGTCGGAAAATTCGGAAAATCGAAAAATGATGTTTTTGATGTTAGTATCGGATCCAGATGGTCTTTTAGAAGAGAAAAATTGTAAAATCTGACTGGAAAACTCGAAAACTTCCGGAAAAAAACCGAAAAAGAAAATTGAGTTTTTCCTTTCTTGCGCATCAGTTGAGAAACGCTGAACCGGTTTGGCTCAATCTTTTTTTGTTATATTCGCAATTGCCAGGAGATGGTTGATATGAGCGATTGCATTGATATGTATGTTAAGATCAAAACGAAACGTTATACTTACATCCGCTTCGATCAATTAAAACTATGTTCCGAGCAGTACAATCATCTGCGCAATGCCATCGCTTCGGACGGGGATGCAACCAACGTCGGTCAATTGACCATTCTCCCAGAAAATTATGTTGGCAGCCCAAGGTAGATGTATAAATAGGCGCAGAATGCTATGACGTATGTGCGGCATTACAGAGAGCCAGATTTGTTCATCACGTTCACATGCAATCCAAACTGGCCTAAAATTACCGGTAATGTACTGGCAGCACAAACTCCCAGCGATCGCCACGACATCACCGCACGTGTGTTTAAACAAAAACTCAGGACGCTAATGGACTTCATCGTTAAACAGGTGGTTTTCGAAGAGCCACGTTGTTGGATGTACTCAGTAGAGTGGCAGAAGCGCGGATTACCACATGCAAACATTCTGCTATTGTTAATTGAGAAAATCAGACCAGATCAACTCGATTCAATCGTCAGCGCCGAAATAGCAGATCCAGAAGCAGACCCGGAGTTATTCGCGGTAGTCGCAACAAACATAATTCACGGTCCGTGCGGAGATCATAATCCAGATTCATCGTGTATGGCCGATGGGAAATGCACAAATGCACAAACCAATATCCGCGTCCGTTGGTGCCATACACAATTAGTGGAAACGTCGGGTATCCAATATATCGGCATCGTTCACCTGAAGATGGTGGCACAACAGTCACAATGAGGTGATAGGAAAAGATATCGTGATCGATAATCACTGGATCGTTCCGTGTTGCATATATCAAAAATATTTGCAACACACAGCAATGTTGAGTACTGTAATTCCATTTATTTTTGTCTAGAAATACGTGAACAAAGGCAGCAATCTGGCAGTGTTCGGAATTCCTGCTCCGGATGTAAATGACCAAGTGTTAAGATTCTAATTGAGCCGTTATGTCAGTTGCAATGAGGCATTTTGGTGTATTTTCTCATTTGCATTACATGAACGTCATCACACTGTTCAAAATTTGTGCACTTGAAGAACGGAAACGTGTCTATTTCACAGAAGCTAAGGCAGCAGAACGAGCAGAGCGACCATCAGCTACAACACTCACGCCACGGTGTTCCAAGAATTCAAAATCATTATCTGGGACGAATGCACGATGGTACATAAACGATTATTGGAAGCGTTTAATCGAAAAATGAAGGATTTATAAAGTAACTCAAAACGTTTTGATGAAGCGATGATTTTGCTGGCCAGCGATTTTCGTTAAACGTTACCGGTCATTCCGAGATCAACAGCTGCAGGTGAACTCAACGCATGAAATCGTCAAGTTTGTAGCGTTATGTGAAGAAGTTGCAGTTGACCACGAACATGAGAGTTGCATTACAGAACGACTCATCAAATGCTGATTTTTCCAATCAACTGTTGGTGCTTAACAATGGTCAAATTCCTGTTGATGCTTTGACAGGATTGATTTCGTTTCCATCAATTTTTTGCATTTTCACGACATCGAAGGAGGAGCTTATCACGAATCTGTTTCCGCACATCCACTGAAATTGTTTATGAATCATGTTTGGCTCAGCAAACGAGCGATTTTGGCAGCGAAGAACAAGGAACAGTCTGAATTACTTGATTCAAAGCCAAATCGCTGGGGAAATGCATTGTACTAATCCGTTGACTGTGTGACCAATCAAGACGAGAAAATCTTCGAGCGAGTTTTTAATGTGCTTGATTTGCTTGGAATACCACTGTATAACTTGATACTCAAGGTAGGATCTGTGATAATCATGCTACGTAATCTGAACCATCCGAGATTGTGTAACGGAACATGATTGGCTGATTCAAAGGAGAAGATGTTCTAATTCCGAGAATTCTTCTGATTCCAACTGACATTTCGTTCGACTTCAAGAGCATTCATAGTACCCATTCGTTTGGCGTTCGCTTTATGACTAACAAATCACAAGATCAATCGTTTGGAGTGTGCGGAATAAATCTAGAATTTCCGTGTTTTTCCCATGGTCAATGAATGGAAAAATATTTTTTACCACAATGCATTGTATTGATTCCATTTAATTTCACTCGAATAAAATACATTGAATTATTTTGAATTCCAACTGACTTCAATTCATTTCCACACTGAGAGAAAAAATCGAAAAACGACTCAATATTCTATAGATGCCTGCGTTTGAATCGACATTTCATTCTGTTTTCAATACATTATGCCGCCTTTATGGTGGCGTTCGTTCGTTCTGACAATTTTTACGACCAATCATATTGCACAAAAATTATGATTTTTTCTTCTTGATTTTTCCAGAAGAGATGATTGGTCGAACAAACAACGCAACATAAACTTGCCTTAAGTGTTGAACTCGATGAAAATAGAATGGAGTGCCACTTAACTCAATCTTCTATTGATTTTATCTCTCATCAAAAACAATTTTCGTGAAGCACAAAATTATTTGCTCTGAGCGAAAATATTTGGGACGAATTGAGGTTCGCCTGGTCAGATAGTAACTCATAAGTTTCATCACCAAGACGAAAAATGTGATCAACAAAGTAAGAAGATGCAACAAATAATACAAAACTTAAAACAAGATATAAATTAAAAGTTAGAGCAAACTGTGGCGGAAATTAAGCAGCCGATGAAGGAAATTGAAGAGAAGTTGCCGTCTGAGGTTCAACGCCTCGAAAAAGACCTTCTTTGCCTGATTAGAATTCAGTTAGATTTCAATTAGAAGTAGCTGCCAACAGAAATGCGGGGTACGAAGTAAATCGTATCACAGAATTAATACTAGCTCTTAACAGATTTCCGATAAAGATCACAACAGTTCCAGTGGGATACTGAAGGCGCTGAATAAGCACAAGTGGGAACAATATCGCATCAAAATAAAGGGACGCACCGAAAGTAACCCTGTAAAACCATTGCTTGTGCTTTGATTAATAAGACTGCGCAAGACATCGTCCAACCCGCAATAAAGATACGCCGGCTTGAACTAGACATCAAGAAAAATATCGAGCGGATGACACCAAAAGATTCTGTGGTAGTACGATTACTTACTGCACATGTAACAAGGTGAGTCACATTTCTCGGAAAATGAAAGGAAGTCACCAGTAAAAGACAGAAGCTAGCTTCAAACTGATAGCTCCATAAACTCCGTCTATATTACCAGATTGTCACGAAGTATGGACAGCTTAATAATAAGAGATGAAGGAAAAAGTCGTGTAATTAGTATAGAGTGAAAATCTCATCTTTTGAAACTCCCAACCAGCCATCGGGTTTAATTTGCAAAGAACGAGAGAGACAGTACAATCATCTTAGGTAAGAAAGTAGTAAAAATAAGAATTTGGTATATTACTTTTCAACCCGAAGTATTGGTCGCCGATATTGTCGATGAGATCATTCTAGGTATCGACTTTATGAGGGGTCCTGAGCTACGGTAATTTTGAAATGCAATGTCAACTCAGCGGTTTAAATGTAACAACCATCACGTGAATTATAATTGACCATTGAGAGAAGCTGTCCCCAAATACAGAAACTATTATTTAGGGAAGATGTGAGAAAGGTTACAGGACCAATCAGATCTTGTGTAGTGATCGGAAAAGCTAAATCTCTCGGATAAGTCAAAAACAAGCAAGAAAAGGGCTATCTTCGGAAAATGTGAAGAGGTAAATACCAGAACGAAATGCGAACAAAAAAATTCGGTGAGAAAAGTCAATAGGGCACAAGAAAGAAACTAATGGGACAACGTATGCAGAACTGGACTGAAACAACATGAGATTTTTTGTAGGTTATCGAAAACCTTAATGATGTGACGAAAAAGAATAGCTCTTCATTACCACGAATCGATAACGCATCGAATACATTTTCGGCCGCTAGAATGTTCTGCACCTTTGACCTTCAAAGTGGCTTTTGGTGGGTAGAAGTGCAAGAAGCTAGTGAGAAAACGGCATTTAGGCCCGTTCCACACTTAAACTATCTTATTGGACAAAACGGACTATGTTTTGAGATCACGGCATCTCGATTTACTTTGCAAACCCAAAATAAGTGAAACCGAATTCGTGGAGCTTAGCTCAAGCCACTTTTACACTCTGATTTATTTATTTTCTTTTTTTCAACCTGTGGGCTAGAAACAAAACTCACATCACTCATTTTCTTAGTATACAACGGACCTTAGTGTAGGCAACGGGTTATTACAGTTTATTGATACTGAATTTGACAGCAGAAAATAAGAGTTTCGCTACTCGCCGCAAGTGACAGCACTATATCAAAAGAGAATTTTTTGTTATGTAATCACATGCAGACATTTTATATTCATTTTGATACTAAAAGTGACCCTTAACATGGCAAATTGATTGATTTCCGAAGTAAAGGAACTCGATAAATGAAATCTTGAAATTTAACAACATTCCATCTTTCTGCTATTTCACGGTGAAATTTGGATAGTAGTATTGATCAGGGGTTTTAAAGTAAGTTTTAGACAAAATTCTAAGATCTGTTCATGCTGGACTAATCTTGGCCATTTCATAACCAATCCTTATGAAAATTAGTTTCTATATTGATTTTGGATTGAAATATAAATGTTAAATGCAAAAATGGTATCTGTACATTGTACACGATTTAAATGGGTTTTAAACTGGAGAGAACTCGGCTATCTCTTAATTAATAATTGTAAAATGTGCATCGCATACTGGGATAATTTGAGCAAAATTTATGGATGAGAAATTTTTTTGTAGACCTAAAAAAATAACCGATATTGTTGTTGAAAAACTGAAAATAACGTCTGTGGCCACAGAAAATCAAAAAATTACATTGAAAATTCTAATCAATAAATTTTTCCCGAATTAACTCAGTATGCGATGCAAATTTTACAATTATTAATTAAGAGATAGCCGAGTTTTCTCCAGTTTAAAATCCATTTAAATCGTGTACAATGTACAGATACCATTTTTGCATCTAACATTTATAATTCAATCCAAAATCAATATAGAAACTAATTTTCATAAGGATTGGTTATGAAATGGCCAAGATTAGTCCAGCATGAACAGATCTTAGAATTTTGTCTAAAACTTACTTTAAAATTCCTGATCAATACTACTATCCAAATTTCATCGTAACTCAAAATGGCGGAAAGATGGAATATTGTTAAATTTCGAGATTTCATTTATCGAGTTCCTTTACTTCGGAGATCAATCAATTTGTCATTTTAAGGATCACTTTTAATATTTTATTCCGCTGGGATGTTTTATTTAGTGAAAAAAGTGATACAAAATGAATAAAAAATTTCCGCTGGTAATTATATAACCAAAATTCTCTTTTGAGATAGTGCTGCCATAAACGGCGAGTAGCGTAATCTCTTATTTTCCGCTATCTTATGGGCCAACTATAGATGGAATAAAAAAATAGCAGAAATAACGTAAAAAACGAAGACAAAAAATTATTTTTCCAATTTGACTTTTCGGCTATAGATTACTTAAAATATTAAGTTCATTCATATTTTTCATGTAATATTTTTTTGATGTATTTCCTAAAATCTTGAGTGAAACTACAATAGTTTTGAGTATAAACGTATTACATATCAACAAATATATGTGTTTAAAATTATAAAAAATATTTATATGCGGTTTAAATTACCGCAATTCGATAAATTATTTTTTTAGGTTAGGTTTAGAAAAATACATTTCTACAGTGTAGTGAAAATTATTTGTGATTTTATATTCATATTTGTATATATGTACATGAATATTTTATAAATAGAAAAGATAATATACACGCACAATTCCAAATTCCCATATATAAAATAATAAACATGCATATTACATCAACGCACTAAAATTTATTTGAGTTTTGTTGTTGTATTTGTTAACTTTTTTTATTCTTGAACGAAAATTTTCGCTCGGCTATTTTTTTTAAATGACAGCAAAATAAAACGCAATTTCTCTTATAGTTTTTATTTTTCTTATTCTGAGTATGGTCGAATACATATGAATCGTATCTCTCGCTCTCTTACGTTATTTTTTTTATTTTTTTTATTCTATCTATAGTTCCCACTTTATACAGCATACTTTCTTGTAATGCCATTTGGATTATGTAATGCCCCAGCGAATTTTGAACGATGAATGGAGCACGTACTAAATGGATTACATTGCATAACGTGTCTTGTATATTTAGCCGATATTGTCATGAAAAAATGGCTAAACTCTTCCGTCGAATTAACGAGGAAAAACAAGGATTTTGAAAGGAAGAAGATTCTTCGTTGTATTACGAAATGTGCAATGCAAAGTACTAATACTTGCGTACCGTACACCGAACGTGAAGTTTATTTAGAATGCCGATGCAAGCAATGATGGTATAGGAGGAGAGTTGTCCCGTGGTGAAATATTGATCCACTATCAAGGCGGCCATGTCACGGTGAATGTAAACCCTGCGGACGAATGAAAGGAAAGAAGGACATAATTGATGTACCGCTTATGGAAGTGCTACTGATGAGTACCGGAAAGATAAATCAATCGGGAAGGAGCATAGTTACTAGACTCAGATTTATCAATAATATTGCGTTATAAGGACATAAGGTAGAGGATCGTCGGGCAACATGGAGTGACGATTTCGGACAACACATCCTTAGTGAAGCCTTATGTAGAGCACATTGGAAAAGCCTTTTTATAGAGAACGGTTGTTTAAAAATATATAAGAGAGCTCGAACGAGAAATTAAACGATTATTAGAAGTGATGCCAAAAAAATAACATAAATGAAATATTTGAGGAGTATCATGGAAGTGGAGACCATCTCGGAATTAATAAAACACTTACAAATATTCGCCAAAAATTGTATTGTGCCAGTAAAAGGGTCGCATGAATATCCGAGGATCAATGCAACAGTATACCACGCCAGTGCACCATTCAAAAGAATTCCCATGAGTCTGGTGCTTCACTGGCTTTATTGGATACATTAGAACGCATCAAGTTAGTCTAGTAGTGCAACAAATATCAGTCAAAACTATTGTTACTATTATTATTTGTGTTAGAGCTAAACCAAAAAAGCTGAATCAAATTATGGTTGACTTTCCAAGTAAACGTATCAATCTTTCCAAGTAAACGTATCGTACAAGCCACACCAACCCGCTTTTTATATCTTTATAGCACACATGGAAAGGTTGCTAAAGGCCTATTTGGGCTGTTTCGTTGCAGGGTCACTCGGTTAGCTCATTTGGAACTAGTATCAAAGCATCAATGGAACCATTTATAGACATTTTGAAACAAATTTCGCTGCAAGAGGATTGCCAAAACAAATCTTGTTCCAACCAATTACATGAGATCTACAACCTGTTTACTAATCCTAAGCTATGAAGAGCAATTAGAGAGTTCCCTATAAAGGACAAGTTAGATTGAATGCTTATTCCGCATGGAACTACTCACTTTAGCGGTTTCCATGAAGCAGGGGTGAATGGTGTTTTCTTTAATGTCGACTTATCTACCACAGGCGGTTTAACTTCCAAGAATTTTTCACACTAATCAAATAAATTGAAATAGTGCTAGTTTCTAGACCATTAGTGCCATATCTTTTCCGTCGCTCGTTGAAGTCAATTCCTGAATGTACCGAGTTTGATACAGGGGTTCAACTCCGAAACACAAATTTAGGAGAGAAGCGCACCCTGATTTGACAGTAGAAACAATTTTCGAAATTCACCCAGGTCCTGCTAGTGCGAATCTCGAAAATTAAAACACCAACAGGGGAGTTATGAGACCCATCACAAAAATTGCTATTTTACCTGGCACTCTGAAACCAGTTCAACGCAGGCGTGAATGAAGATGAAAGAAACAATAATATGTTTGTTGTCACATTCGAATTTGTCTCTCATGCAATTTAGTTTATGTCATTTGTCATGTATCATCATTCACTTCACTGTTTCATACAATTTTACATTAAGTATTATACACTATAAACACTAAATATAAAAATAAACAGAACAATCAATAGTTGTATTGTGAAAGTAAAAAATAAAAATAAAAAAATTCTTACACACGAAGAGTTTCGCTAGAAAAAAGTCGCTAGTACCACAAGTACATGTTGTATATACCGGGTGATTTTTTTAGGCTGAAACTTTCAAATATCTCGGAAAATAAGCACTCTACGAAAAATATGTCCATTATAAAAATTTAATCATTCCGGCGAGACAAACATCAGTGCTAAAATTAGTACCCTTCGAGGGTAACTTTGAAATTAAAATAGGAACCCCTATTTTTTATTGCAGATTCGGATTCTACGGCACTTTAAGTGCGTAGGATTTCTTGGAAACATTTTTTCGATTCATGATAGATGTGCTGTTATAACGATAATAATTTTTTTTTCGATTTCCCTTACTGAGAACCTATGCATACGATTCTGTAATAGGTTTGAATTAAAATTGACTGTTATCGTAACCCAGGAACATACGATTAACTCTGCTTTCAAATAAATGATTTTTGTATTTTGTTTTAAAAATATCGATTCAGTTCTAAGATTATTTCGAAAACAAAAAGATTGTCACTCTCTACGCTTCACGTTTTCCGGATAGGATTCGGTTCTGTGCTTTATTTACCGGACTGTTAAACAATTTACTACTGATAGAAGTATTCAACCGAAAAAATGGACTCGTCGAGCAACAGTCACTGAGGAAAGTAATGAAATGGCTGTACTCGTATTGGCTGCAGTAACTTATAATCCTCATATTAGTACACGAGAAATAGCTAGCGATTCCGGATTGTCCCAAACCAGTATTCGGAAAATTTTAAAACGTCATAAGTAACATCTGTATCATGCCAAGATCTTCGTGGCGCTGATTTCTAAAAGCTGGTAATTTTTTGTCATTGAGCATGTGAACAAATACAGCAAAAAACCCCATTTCTTTACGTATTGTTTTCCAATCGACCCATCATGCATTACTGGAGTGTTAAAAAGCCGCACTGGGATCGCCAAGTTGAACATCAGCGCCCTTGGACTGTCAACGTATGGTGTGGAATAATTGGAAAAAAATGTATCTACCCCCACTATATTGAAAGCAACTTGAATGGTCAAATGTACCGAGACATTTTGGAAAATGAACTGCCAACATTATTAAAGACTTGAGCTTAGAATTGCGACAGAACATGTGGTTTCAACATGACGGTTGTGCAGAACACTATTAGTCGATAGCACGCTTAATTGGCCTGCCAGATCACGAGATCTTACTTCATAAGATGTCTTTTTGTGGGGCTATCTCAAAAACAAGGTTTACCAACAAACACCAACAACACGTAAGAATATGATTGAGCGAATCAGAAATGCTTGTGCAGTTGTGTATATTCATTCCAAATGTGGATTAATAAGTGCATTGAAGTCGAAAGCCATCATTTAGAGAAGTTAATTTAATTAAAAGATGATGAGTCGAGGGGATCCATGTAAATCAAGCACCATGGAACGTGATAGGCGAGGGGACTCACGTTAATCAAGGTAACAAGAAGGGAACAGAAAACTACTACGTCCACGTCATTGTTCCTGGGTTACGCTGAAAGCTCTTGGGTTACGATAATAGTAGTTTCTTGACAAGTCATTTTTGATTAATTAAAAATTTATGAAATACAATTTTTTTAAGACTTATTTCGAGTATTTACATTGTAAACGTGTTAATTTTAATTCAAACATATTGCAGAATCGTATGCATAGGTTCTCAGTATGCGAAATAAAAAAAATTAATATCGTTATTAAAGCGCCATCTATCATGAATCGAAAAAATGTTTCAAAGAAATCCTACGCACTTTAAGCCGTAGAAACCGACTCTGCAATAAAAATAAGGGGCTTCTATTTTAGTTTCAAAGTTACCCTCCGCCCCAACTACAAAAATGGGAGGAGGAGTACTGCAATGAATAAATTTTATATCCCTTAAACTAGCAGAACCCATACAACAGAACATTACAAGATAGTATGGATAATTATAGGCTAATTAAATGCCGCATTAAAAAATTGTGGGCTCCATCTCTTCCAACTAAAACGCGGGTTCCGCTAGCTTTAGAAAAAGTTAGCAGAACCCATATAAAAAACTGATTTAAAAACAATTGGAAAATTAAAGGTTAATTTTAGGCTAATTAAATGCCCTATTTAAATTTTTTTATTCTGCTCGATCTAGAAAATGGAAGAGCCTTTATCATTTCAAAGCTAGCAGAACCCAAATCGAAAATCGAACCAAAATCGAAATTAGAACGGAAACAAGGCCTATTTTTATCAAATAGTTTTAGGCTCACTTAGGGCTATTCAAATGCCCCATTGAAAAACGTTTGGGCTCCACCCTTTTTTGACCAGACTTCTGTTCATTTAGTCTAAAGCCAGCAGAATCCAAATCGAAAATCGGAGCAAAACCGAAATTAGAACAAAAATCAAGATCTATTTACAATTAAATAATTTTAGGCTCAGTTAGGGCTATTCAAATGCCCCATTGAAAAATTTTGGGCTCCACCTCTTTTAATGTCAATTAATGTAAAGCCAAACCCAAATCGAAAATCGGACCAAAACCAAAATTACAACGCAAATCAAGATCTATTGATAAACAAATAATTTTAGGCTCACTATGGGCTAATCAAATGCCCCATTTGATTTGCGTTCTAATTTCAGTTTTGGTCCGATTTTCAATTTGGGTTCGGCTGGCTTTAGATTAAATGACCTGAAATCTGGTCAAAAAAGGGTGGAACCCAAAATTTTTCAATGGGGCATTTGAATAGCCCTAAGTGAGCCTAAAACTATTTGATAAAAATAGGCCTTGTATTGCGTTCTAATTTCGATTTTGGTCCGATTTTCGAATTGGGTTCTGCTAGCTTTGAAATGATAAAGCCTTTTCCATTTTCTAGATCGAGCAGAATAAAAAAAATTGAATAGGGCATTTAATTAGCCTATAATTATCCATACTATCTTGGAATGTTTTGCTGCACGGGTTCTACTAGCTTAAGGGACGGTTAACTTATTTTTCGAGATGTTTGAAAGTTTTAGCGTAAAAAAATCACCCGGTATATAGACAAATAATTCAAATACATAACACAACTTCAGTCACCATGGCCAGATGAGATGACTAATTTTTAAAATCAGTAATCGAATCGGATCGAAAATCGGAAATATTGAGCAGAGTAATCACGTCACTCAAAATTCCTCATTTTAATAAATTGAAGTCTAGGTTGCCTTAAATTTTATTCACCACTCTTATCTAAAATTCACCACTTATTTATTGGGAAGAACGTAAAATTTCCTACTAAAATTATTTTAAGCATGTAGTCCTCAAACAATATTTATCATTTCTAAGAGCGTACATGACTAGACCTATCCAACAATACCGCCACCGCTCTAAGACACCTAAACATTATTATTTCACCTTCTACGTCATAATTTTTAAAAGCAATGCTTGAAAGCGACAAAGTATTAAAACTGAAACGTCATATGCTTCATTTGGCCAAAATCCGTTGAACTTATTTAACATCTAATTTTTAAGTGATAACTTTTCAACTGACGTGGTACACACCTTTACAATGTTTCATAACTTATCATCATCTACTTTAAATAAACTATCCTCATTATTGTCAGTAAAAAATAATAAAAGCTTTTATAACTGAGTTTTGAATAAAGCTTTTAATGTATCAAAAAGCAATTTGTTAAACGATTTAATTTTTGTATTTACATATTTAACGATAAATAGGGAAAATGGAAGGGTGGCAACTCTACCTATATTGGAATTTATACGAGTTAACACGAAATCCCACGAAAAGTTCAAAGACCCCATTTTGGTTGTATATTACAGTCAGAGATAATACATGTTTATTTGGATATGTCATTCAAATATGACATTTTCTGTTGTCTATATATACAAATACAAACACAGTCTAGAATAAATAATCCAATTCTGCACGCTTTACACACGTAGGCATAATTCATCCGCATATTAGCATTGTGCGTGTGCACCACATGTTAATCTGATGTTAGGTACTCGTGTACGCAATACAGAAATGTTATGGATCCTTGTTATTATTTAAAATCATCGAATGATTGGTGTTTTTTTATTCCTCGTGTTATAGAAATTCTACGAAGGATGATAAGTAAATTTATAAACGGAGTAATGGAAACTAAGGAGATCTATATATTCATCTCGTATAAATTGTATACATAAGATATAAACTAAAAATGATTTTTAACATTTTCCTAGAATACACTCATACGCAAACAGGCAGCAGAATAAACATTTTGGTGCCTTATTTTTTGTGTTGTTCCTGCTCCCCATTATAAATTGAAAATACAAAATCAACCGAGACAAATTATGAATATTAAATTTTTGTTATTATTATTATTATTATTTTAGGGAGAAGGCGGGTACAACAGTGATGCTCAATCTGCCTAGACATAGAAAGCAGTAAAGCACATATTAATTAACATGATTTTTACGATTTTCGAAAGTAAAACGAATAATCGAATGTGTCGCCTTGTGAATCAACTGGTGGATTTAATTATATATAGGATTTCTTCGGTAGGAATACACAGTCGAATAGATACTCGTAGGATATGGAATTAGTAAAAATGTAATTGATCTCGTGTTATAAATTATTCCATTTGTTGATTCCGTATTTTTTTTTGGGCGGGGTGTGCAGCTTTATTTTTCGGTATTATTTTCTATTTTCGACTTAATTGAAATAAATTGACCACGAGTTTCAGTAAAGTTTTATTTTTATTATGATTATTTGAAGAAATTCTGAAGAAGTAGTAAGAAAGTAAGAAATGAAATTTGATCCTTATATTTTTCTTCGTTTAGTATCCTTATATTAGAGGACTGTCGAGAAAAGTTTCTTGTGATATTTCTTTTTATCGAGATTTAATTATATATACGAGTATAGCGTATTTATTTTCGTTTTATGGCAGAAAAGTTTTCGGTAATGGCAAACCCAAAGTTATTTAATATAAAGTTGTTTTTATTATGTGCTCCTTTTTTCCTTTGAGCCGCCATACTCGTATATAATACCAAACAATTGAATTTAGTGCGGGCTATTTTTGGATGGGCTTCTTATATCAAAACATTTTAAAATTAGTTTGCCTGAACAAACTTTTCTTTTAATTTAATTCTGTCAAACTGAGTTTTGATATTATAAATTCCTAAACTTCTGAGGAGTTTTATATTCATCCTTATAGCTGCCTTTATTCCAACTTGCGATATCATTACAATCGCCATATGGAATGTGTTTTATTGTGAGCGTGATGACTCCAATCGTATAGTAGACGTTTTGACACAAACTTATAAATATTTTGAGTTACAACGCGATATAAAAAGCGTATCCAGCTTAGATTTTATGGTGGACTAAATCCAATATCAGACTTTTAATTTGTAAGAATGTCAGTGTCGACGATAACTTGAGAACGGATCGAGATATCAACTTAATTTCTTCACTAAAAGTTCAAGCAATTCATGGGATAAAAAACTATTGATTTCGATATTTCTGTGTTTGGGTTGAGATGAGGAGTTTTGGGTTTGTTGTAGAAATTGGCAGCAAAAATGCTTAGAGTTCGGCTGCGAACCTTTCCCGTTCTTTTTTAGATGTTTTTATTACTCTAATGTAGTTATGGCCTGTTTTTGTTTTGTTACATTGGAGAGATCGTAGCGGTAAAAAAGCCTTTTCCGTTTTTTTATTTTATCGGCTCGATCAGATAATTTTTTTTTTCTTTTCTCTGACTTCAGATCGTCATTTTTCCATCTGAATTTTATTTGTTCATATAGTTCAGAGAATAAACAGTTTTGAAATATTTTGACAGAAAATATGGCGGGCGCGATGGAAAATGGTAATTAATAAATTAATTTTTAATCATTTTTATTTTATTTTTATTAAATTATGTAATTGTAAGATTAATAATACGCTAATTTATTATTTTTTCGTGGTAGATTACATATTTTCAGTACAATGAAGTAAAAAAGCCTTTTCAAATAAAATATTATCCGATTTGTCAAATAAATAATTCTCAGATTTATCGGATGTCTCGGATACAGTAAAAAAACAGGCCATTAGTAGAGAAGAACGAAAAATAATTTATTTATGAAGTTTGAAATGTCTAGTGTGGGCTTTTGAACACACACATAATGATGAGAATTTCCAGAAGTTTGGATTTGGTGATATATAATTCGCCAGATCGATTGAATTTTTGCAGTTTGGTCGTGGCAACCTGATGAGTAAACCAACTTTTTATCAGTACGAAACCAAACTGCCAAGATAGAACTTGTGGAGGTTCTCATTTTTGAAAGGGTTCGTGTGTATTTTTACACAGACCACAGGAGGTTAAATAGGAGGAGGGGTTAATTTTCTACTTTTTGTAGTAGATATATTATAAGTAGATGACCTCTTTGTTTCTTGATGACTTGAATAGTCGTAAACATTGTGAATGTCATGTAAGTAAAATTTTGTCTATTAAGAGCCGAGAAAAATAACACTTTAATGAAAAATAATTTAGTTTTAAAAAATGAAAATACATTCAAAAAAGTTCAAAATTTAAAATCCCTAATAAAAAAAATGGTGTACTCAAATCTAGACAAATATATCGCGTTCAGCACATGAAAAGAATATGAGCTCTTCATTATGCCTGTATTCCACAATGACAAAGATTTTTTCAGTAAAAGAAGAGCGAGTCTTATTATGGCAACATTCAGCTATACGTGAAAAAGGTATAAGGGGGTGGATCAGGGATGATATTGCCGATACTATAGTACTTTTTTCGATACTCTGGCTGTACTACTTTCATGCCATTATCAGTACTTTTGAGAAAATTCAAAAACTATCACTCGTAATCCTTTGAAGAAGAGAATAACAAAATGCAATCCTTTGGATTTCGTCTAGTAACTAGTATCTAGCGTTTACAATTTCAACTACCGATTATTTCAGAAATTGGGAAATATTGAAAACTTTCTTTCAAAGTGATGAGTCTTCTACCCCAACAAGGCAATGATCCACAACAATTTTTGAAGCGAGTTCTTGAAACTGGATTTTTATTGGATAAACCAACACGTTTACGTGTATTTACAGTG
Organism: Nephrotoma appendiculata; assembly: GCA_947310385.1. Classification (NCBI taxonomy): domain Eukaryota; kingdom Metazoa; phylum Arthropoda; class Insecta; order Diptera; family Tipulidae; genus Nephrotoma; species Nephrotoma appendiculata. The sequence goes on from OX371224.1 coordinate 42,867,641, forward strand.
CGTACAGCCCCGAACATTGAAGTTGTTGCTCAGAATGTGTATCATCATCAACTCGTCTTCAAGAATTGAACTTTTCACGCAATTCTGTAATGAGAATTTCGCATAACGATCTCGGTATATAGGTACAAAAAGCTGAATTAGTGCAGAAGCTGAAGTAAATTGTCATCCGCAACGTTTTCGGTTCGCTGATTAGGCTGTTGGAAGTAAATGAGGATTTTTACCGAAAAACCATTTTTTCCGACAACGCTTATTTCCACCTCGGAGGTTATTTTCCGAAAATGAGCAAGGAGCCGTCTTTACAGTTAATGGGGAGCGTTACCGAGAATTAAAGTCAAATTAAATTGAAAACATTTTTTATGGATCTCTGAGCACAGCATTAAAAATTAATTTGCTTCAAGATGAACTGATTAATTAAATTCTTGTAATGCTTGAGGGTGGGTATGACATTTGCCAAAATGTACCAATAAAGATGCTGTTTTGATTAAATATTAGTTATTTAAATTGACATTTGAGTCTGTTAAGTTGGACCCAAAACCTCGGTACCTTGGTCTGTACGGTCACCAAATAAGCAAAATTTTCCTAATTGGACAAAAATAAATAAATTTAATCATGAGTTTGTCTCTCTGCGACAAAATTTAAAGCGAGATAAACATTTTTTTATTGCACAGTGGAACACAAAACGTGTGAAGGGGTAGATTTGTTTGCACGATAGTTTGCACTTCATGTTATCCCAGATTTTCATCCCACGATTTAAAAAAATACACTATCAGCATCACCATTAAAAAACTCATCCCAGACTCTTTACATTTTATACACATAATACGTATTTCTTATCCAACGATTTCCTCTACCCCATACTCCCTTGACTGTCTCATCCCTCCCTTCCTATTCCCAATCAAAGCAATATTTTGGAGAATAAAATTGTGTACTGAACTCTTCTGGCTGTATCGAGCCTAAGTAACAAACTCCGAAGATCTTGGGAATCACCACAATTCAAATAAAATAAAAAATAAAAAAATTCTACCGCCCAAGAATTTAAAATGTCCGCAAATTTACTAATTTAGACAACTTCTAGACACGAATGCTCATCTACGGTGCGAATAAGAAATCTGTTAGTCGTGAGAATTCACGCTATGTAAATTTGATATAGCGACAAGGGAAACGTATCGGTTCCGTTGAAAAATAGAGCAATTCTCCGCAAATAATTTAACTTACAAGGAAGGGTCTCCAGGTGTCCGGCTCCGATTTCGATGAAACTATAATATGTTGTAGAGGAGTGGAAAATAAATGACACGTATTTTTTTTAATTGCTCAATCCCCTTCTAAGGGGGTGAAAACCGCCCTTGAAGTTGAGGGTAAAAAAGTGACTTTCGATAATTTTCCTCAAAAAACATGAAAAAATCTGCATAAACACAAACAAAACATGAAAAAACATGAATAAAAGTTTTTTATTCCAAAATAGGTATTTCTGAAACTTACATTATATATTATTTTTTCAAGAACTTTGGTACTACCTAGGGGGTGAAACTACCCCTAGGAAGGGGTTGAATAATCAAAAAAATTGTCTAAAAAATCCAAATTGATGCGAAAAATTCTGGAAAAAATTTATATTACTCCATAAAAAAAAATAAGATTGACGTGTTCGAGGGTTTTTCGAAACCACCCTTTCTCAGGGGGTTAACCATCCCTAGAGACGATTCTGGAAATTCGCTCAGGACATCTGATTTTTTCGACTGAAAGTTCTTTGTCCTCCTCAATTATGATCATTAACATAGATTCTTACCGATATCATTGATGTTTAGGGGTGAAACATCCCCTAACGGGGGTGAAATTTGTAAAAATTGTTAAAAATTCCAAGAAAATTTCGCAATTTGGTGGAATAATTCTAGAAAAAATATATAAGATCGCGAAATTGGGATAAAGGTTTGCACGTTCAAAAATTTCATGAATCATCTGCTTTGAATGGTTTCAACCGCACTTGAATTTGGGGGTGTAAGAGCGACTCTCCATAATTTTCCCTACAAAACATGAAAAAATCCGAAAGTTTTTTATTATGAAATACGAATCTCGGAAAGTCAAGATTTTTATTATTTGTTCAAAAATTTTGGAAATCCCGGGATGAAACAACTCCTAGGAGGGGGTTGAAAATTAAAAAACTTGCATAAAATACCAATTTGATGCGGGAAATAGTGGAAAAAATAAATATCACTCAACAATGAAAAAGAAGTTTGAGGGATTTAAGGATTTTTTAGACTGGAAGTGTTTTGCTATCCTCCAATATGATGATTACCATCGATTCTTATGACTATCAATGATGTGTGGTGGTTGTCACATACCCTATCGGGAATCTAAAATTTCATAAATTGTTAAGAATTTTAAGAAATTTCTGAAATACGGCCCATTAATTCTAGAAAATATATAAGCTCAAAAATTTCATTCTACAACCTCCTTAAAGGGCCTATCTACCCCTGTTGGAATATCGATAACCCAACGAACTTTTAGGAACATCGTCCCATTTTGCATCATTATTATAGATATTTGAGGATATCAGTGATTATTTTCGTGACTCAAATTCATTTGAGGAATTGGAGCTATACAAAATCTCAAGAATTTCCAATCTATATATAGTTGATATAACACGGAAACGAATTCGTCATTACCAGACTGGTGACATATATAAACAATTTATCCTCAATATAATATGTTTATGTGACATCATAAATGGAGGGCATAGGATACACAGTCGAATGAAATTTTTCATACGATTTTTCAGAAATATTTCGAAAATTTTTCTAGGAATCCCAAAACGTTTGCCTCCTTTACTCGCATTTTGATACTTCAAGCCCTGGAACGATATTCATGATAAAAATATCAATTCCAATTGATAAACTCATTGCATTGCGTTTCGATATTTCGGAAATTCCATACAGACGTGGGTAACCCATTAAAAGGGGTTGCTTAATGGAATCTTTGAACTCGTTTAATTTATTCCCGATCCCGTGAGCGTATATATTTTCTAGAATTAATTGGCCGTATTTCAGAAATTTCTTAAAATTCTTAACAATTTATGAAATTTTAGATTCCCGATAGGGTATGTGACAACCACCGCACATCATTGATAGTCATAAGAATCGATGGTAATCATCATATTGGAGGATAGCAAAACACTTCCAGTCTAAAAAATCCTTAAATCCCTCAAAATTCTTTTTCATTGTTGAGTGATATTTATTTTTTTCCACTATTTCCCGCATCAAATCGGTATTTTATGCAAGTTTTTTGATTTTCAATCCCCTCCTAGAAGTTGTTTCATCCCGGGATTTCCAAAATTTTTGAACAAATAATAAAAATCTTGACTTTCCGAGATACGTATTTCATAGTAAAAAAGTTTCGGATTTTTTCATGTTTTGTAGGGAAAATTAAGGAGTCGCTCTTACACCCCCAAATTCAAGTGCGGTTGAAACCATTCAAAGCGGATGATTCATGAAATTTTTGAACGTGCAAACCTTCATCCCAATTTCGCGATCTTATATATTTTTTCTAGAATTATTCCACCAAATTGCGAAATTTTCTTGGAATTTTTAACAATTTTTACAAATTTCACCCCCGTTAGGGGATGTTTCACCCCTAAACATCAATGATATCGGTAAGAATCTATGTTAATGATCATAATTGAGGAGGACAAAGAACTTTCAGTCGAAAAAATCAGATGTCCTGAGCGAATTTCCAGAATCGTCTCTAGGGATGGTTAACCCCCTGAGAAAGGGTGGTTTCGAAAAACCCTCGAGCACGTCAACCTTATTTTTTTTATGGAGTAATATAAATTTTTTCCAGAATTTTTCGCATCAATTTGGATTTTTTAGACAATTTTTTTGATTTTTCAACCCCTTCCTAGGGGTAGTTTCACCCCCTAGGTAGTACCAAATTTCTTGAAAAAATAATATATAATGTAAGTTTCAGAAATACCTATTTTGGAATAAAAAACTTGCAGATTTTTTCATGTTTTTTGAGAAAAATTATCGAAAGTCACTTTTTTACCCCCAACTTCAAGGGCGGTTTTCACCCCCTTAGAAGGGGATTGAGCACTTAAAAAAATACGTGTCATTTATTTTCCACTCCTCTACAACATATTATAGTTTCATCGAAATCGGAGCCGGACACCTGGAGACCCTTCTTTGTTAGATAAGTTCTAGACTCCTATAGTAATCGATCGTGCGAGAATGTGAACCCGCCTATCTAGGGAGTCCTCGATTTAAGTAACGAAAATTTGTCCGGGATTGGTGGTCACGTTCTATTGAAAGTTCTACCGAACTACCATTACAAATAGTTTAAGTACTCTGTTGGCCAATTTATACTGGCCATATGTAACGAGTCCGTTCTTGACGATAGAAGTACCCATCACAGACTAATTTCACGGCTCAAACTCGTAGAATATCGTGAAACTGACACTCAAATTTACATAGCGGGAATTCCCACGATTAGCGGAGCCTATACTCGTACGGTTGATGGTCATAGGAATCTAGAATTTATAAAAATCAACAAATCTGCGGATCCTTTAATTCCTATGACACATATGAATTATGGTTAGTTCCACGACCAAACAATGATGATTTATAAAATATCAACTTTCAAACAAAATATTGCTACGATGAAAAAAAAAATTAAGAATGAGAAAGACTTATTATAATTATAAAAGTGAAAAAGCTGGGATGAGCCTTTTAACATTTACTTCTAGTGGTATTATTTTTTAATTCGGAGGATGAAAGCCTGTGATAACTTCAAGGTGGAGAATATTAGGAGAGGAGGAACCATCCAGCGAAAACGTTCCATTTCGTAAATAAAGAGTATCTTTATATTTTTTTGTTTCTATTTTTCATCTTTGACTGAAAGTTTTTTGTGTTCAAAATAATCAAATAGTTACGTGGAACTTAACTTAATACACCTTTTTCCACTTCAAAGTTCCAGGCTTAGAAATATTAACTATACTAATGGTAGAAATTTTAGACGTGAAGCAACCTGCTTAAGTTAATTTTTCTATCTAATAAACAGATGCAGTTCAATGTCTTAAATAAAATGGAGCGTTAGGATTGGTGCAGTTTTAATGCTCTTGTTAAAACTAATTTAGTCCACGAATGGCCTCAGCCATTAATATTATGCTGGTTAAATACTACTTTTCAAAATATGTTACTCGTAATAAATAAATAGTCTTCTTTCAAAACGAACCATTTTAATCTTTTTGTATATAAAAATGTGATGAGCCTATCTTTATATTGAACTAAACCAGTAAAAATCAAATTACCCGCACAAATACGAAAGAATTGCATGAATGTTTTATTTCAGCTCCTGCAAAATGCTATTTTGATGTACGTCAAAACAGACTGAATTGAATCTGTCTTGAAATTTGCTATCTTGAAGTCAATATTGGTGAAGTAGGTAAATAATGTGCAGAAAGTACTTTCAAATTAGATTCAGTACTCCTATCCATCCCTGGGGTGGATTATGCAAGCATTATGACTTCGACTTATGACAAATGACGTCAAAAGGCCTTTTCTTTAAAACAGTTTAGGTTGTCTTAATTGTGGCTTTTTGTTGTTATTTTAGTCGTAAAAATTTATAAATTCGGGACATTTTTTTTTATTTTCATTGAAAATTATGCGGGATTTTGAAAAATATTTATTATCGAAACAAATAAAATTGCTGAAATAATTTTTTTTTTACTTTATGTTGATTATGTTTACCCCAGTAATTATAAAATTTCCCCATAAAAACCAATATTATTTCGTTGTTGTCAGTACTAGATAAATTGCATTGCCAAGTTGTTGACAGGGCTCACGACTGAACCCTATTAGGCACTCATTTGTTTCAAAACTTCAGCTTCAAATAAAAAGAGTTTCTGCGGAAATTGGAGGAATTGGCTCATAGGTGGTGCAAGCGTCCTCGAGCACTGAGATTAAATTACAATTAATGATGCCAAATTACTATCCGGAGGTAGTACCGCTTGAATTGTGGAAATGGTACCAATAATGTACTTCAATAGTGGCAATTACATCAAAACACTGGGTATATTTTCGAAACCACAAATGGATATATGTTGTGCAATAAAAGTGTTTAAACCAAACCAAATAAAGAAAACGCATCTGAATCAGCTTTCTAACCCATCATAGGTGAAATTCATGGATTCGCAGATGGCAAACGGACTGTTTCTTGTGGAACTTTTGTATTAAAAATCCAGAGTAGCACCACAACAAAATTCTAGATTGCCAAGTCTGGAACTATGTTTGTGCGGCGCTATTCCTAGCTCAGCTGGTATTACAAGCTTAATTCATTGTAAACTTTCGGATCAGTGATTTCATCTATTTAACACCACTTTTGCGTGCATTTGTTAAATTCTTCACCATCAAACCTGAACACTGTTGATATCGTCACTTGGAGATGTTTACTGCGTTTCGAAATTGGAAATTACTGTTCTGTGGACCACCGATCTTACAGAGATTCATGAGGCATACGCTCTGTGCGACTAACTAGAGTTATGGCATATGCTTCTAGATTCGTATAGAGTATTCGCATCAAAAATAAATTGTCAGGACCTCTAACTTACACTGGTTGCGAAGGAGGATTAACAATAATTATTATTTTGTGCATTTTAAATGCTTTCTGGATATGAAAATTGAACTACAACGAAATGATTTTATCTACGCCCCAACTACTTAAAAAGTTTGTCACTTTCCCTAGATGAAAGAGACCATTTTCGAGTCGGTCACAGACCTCAATTCTCCTCACTTCCCTACTCCTTAAAACATCCTCTCTTCTTCTCATCAATTTATCAAAATTTTACTAACATTTAGTCACAAGAAGCATCTTCATATCGGTTTCAGGCACTAGTGACTATACCGTGCATGAGCGGTTTGGGCCAATTATTGATCGGAAACTTGCAAATCGAGACTGTGTTCGATGCTGGCAAGTCAACTTAACTTCAATAGTTTAAGGTATCTCCATTTCACAGTGTTTGAATAGATTTTTGTGTACCATGCCACATTATTCAACGAATTCGGGGCAGAGTACTACATAATTAAAAACTACTTGTGCATCTTCATCTGCTTTGTGATAAAGACAGTTTTTTTGGTGCTTTTAACCATTTTTGTGCTACTTTACAAGAGTCATGTTGGCATCAAGATGCTAAAACTATCAGAATGATAAAATTGAATGGACGTTTGAACCACAACGTTGGCCTCATTTTGGTGAAGTGTACGAGGTGGCCACAAAAAAACTCGAAATATCGTGTCCTGGACAACCATGTATTATTTACCTATATGAAAAGCTAAATAAGCTTTGCAAGTCGAAGCAATTTATAAATTTCAGGCCGATGACACCACTAACATCACTTCCAGACGGTATCTCTGGAGTGGGGGGGAGGAGTATTCTTTGACTCCGAAGTCCGACACTTTCCAAAACGCAACCACGGTCTAAGTTAGATACAGAGTGCCAAATTTGATAGATCAAAATTAATATTAAATTTTGCAAAAAATTTTGTTTCGGACTACATGCGATTCTTCCATCTTCTTACTCAAATTTAATCGAACTTGTTATATCGATGTTATTGGTTGTTAATTTTTTCTTCCTTCTGGTAAGTACCCAGGTTACACGGGCATTTTTTACAAAAAAACAAACAAGGGACCTGAATATCAAAAGGTGATAGGTAACAGAGTCGCTAGTACGCACCAGTAGTAAAATGAGTTCTATGTTTTTCAAAACTACATGACTCTCCAAATTTTGATTCTAGTCCGATCTGAATTACTGTTCCGTTAAGACTACTACCGTTTGATATATTAATTAAACCCAGTTCTTAATTACAAAACCTTTAACTGTAATGTTAGTTTATTTTCTTCAACCGTTGTAGTATGCTGTACTCAGAATAGATTTTAGCAAAACCATTTAGCGATTTCTGAAGAATTTTTTAGCCATGCTTTTTCGTTTAAAAGCAGCTTACTAAAGAGTGAAAATTTGTTTTGCTCGATTATTATCCTTCTAATATTCCAAATGGAATCTCTTTGCAAACTCATATATTAAAGCGGGATTTGCACATTTCTACGTAAATTATGCTCAGAAATACTCACACAGAAGGTACATTAAGGTTTTATTACAGTAAGACACCAAATAGTTTGGGGCTAAAATACCCATAAGTAAGCCGACTATTGTTTCTTATAGTTATAAACATTCTTGCCAGAATTCGTAATTTGATATATTAACACTATTTGTGTGTCGTCTGAAGATTTTAATTTTGCAAACAATATGTCTAATTACTTGTTCATCAAAAGCTTGCAGAAGAGCTTAAAACAAAACTTTAAAGAATACAGAATATATATGGTTAGCCCACTTCAGAAGCTAATTGTTAACATTTCATAAACTTCATTTTGTAATAATAGCTTTCAAGTTTCTTTTGAAAGCTTTCAATTCGAAAAATGGAAATCACATTTTTAAATAACGATAGTGTTGGGTTTCTGCATCATAACTTTTTATTCGACATATGTAGGCGATTTTCTACATAACGTACATAACAAGACATAAGATATAAAAACTTGTACAAAATTCTCTATCCTACTACCGCTCGCTCCCCCCTTCCATAAATTTTTTTAATGGTTTATACAAAATGTTTTGTCTATAGTTATTGCTGAAATATTAAAATTATTGAAGTGGAACCAATCTGTTACTTAAAGTAAAAATATATGTTGTGAAGGTTTTTGGTTTAACACCAAGTTTTCGTTAGTAACTAGGGTAGATAACCATAGTAAAGCTTTAATAAAAACAATGTGTGTAATAATACAAGAAAATTACCTTTAATTAGAACAAACGTTTCATAATTTTAGCTTTTAATGTTCTTCTCATAATAAATTTCCATTGATGAATGGAAAGCTCCCAGAAGTTAAAAAAATAAATTTTTGTTTTCGCTTCAAAGCAAAAAATCATTAAAAATTAAAAGCTTTTTAAGTACGAAAAAGGTATAATTAGAGGCTCGTTAATAAAACATATTCCAGAAAATAAAAAGTTCTATTAATCGTTCCAGAATAAATTCATAAGGTTCAAGATCAGATGAATATCGCAACACTCAATTATTTCTAAATTAATTTTATATTTTACTTTATATAAACGTCCTAAATTAATAGCAGCATTATCAGCTAATAAAGTAAAAACCACTAAATTACTATTTTGTTCATTGCTGACATTTTTGTTGACCGCAAATTAATTAAAAATCAGATAATTACACCTTTATTAGACCATAATTGGTCGTTCGGTAAATTATAGTTGGCACTTTATCAAATTGCCACTCAATATAAAATAGAATATCTTTCTTACTGCCTGTTTTTGGCAGCAAGCCACTAACATTTTAATTGTCACACAAAAATGGTATATTGTGATTCTCGTTGGCCGTTTCTTATGTGTCTATTTTTTTGATCACCATCTTTTTCTCAAAGTATGTTGCCATGTCTCAGTACTGTATTATACCTATAGGTACTTACGCGCTTAGTTCTAAAGCACTGTGCAACCATAAGAATTTGTGGTTAATAGGCAGGGTTAGCCACTTAATCTTGCATTTCAAAATCTTGCACTAAAAATCTTGCATATCAGTGTTTACGCGATTCTATAAATGTATACGGGAAATTATGATATGCAAGATTTTTAGTGCAAGATTTTGTAATGCAAGATTAATGGACAAACCCTAGGTGAAATAATTGTGGCAAAAGCTTAAATCGAAAAATTTAAATCCGGAAAGGGATAAAATAAAAATACAATTTTTATGAGGAGTTTGATAACAGCGGAGTAAAACTAATTGGACGTTGGTTCGCAAAAAATTGTATTGGGGGAGACAATTGTTCATCCAGATATAGTCCACAATTCTGGTCTATTGTAGATGCCAATATGGGTTCAGAAATCTTCCCACGTACCCAAAACAATGTCGAAGCGTCGCACCAGCGTGCACGGCTTACTGGAGTACCTACATAAAATTACAACTACTTTTCTTATTTTTTTTTATAATAAAATGCGATAGCCTCTAATCTAAACTCAAAAATTACTTACTGAAGTATTTAATTGAGAAATCGTTAATTTTTATGAACACGCACGATTTTTTCGCAGATAGATACTAAACGGCAAAATTTTGTACTTGACAGATTTATTTGCAAGATTATGTACTTGCAACATTTTGTGCTTGCAATTGTTTCAGTAATAAAATAGTTGTACAAGCGCCCTATTGCAACAGTCACCTACATGTTTCAAATCAAAATAATTAAGAATATGAACACTCAGATAGAAATTGTACGACGTTTACAGTTATAGGATTCCCGGAGCACCGAGCATCGCTTGGCCGAATTTGACTGAATTCTTTAATTTTAAACCCAAAACAATTATATAATATTTTGATAAGTTAGCAGACAGCTGCTGGTTAAGCAACGGCTTAGTTCTTTCAAAGTAGTCAATTTATAAAACCCACGTTCCTTTCGAATTGGATATTTCAGTAGTACAAGTTCCATACTATTCGATGAGAAATGACTATACGTTCCATTCAAATTACTGATTTTCCAAAAGTAGATCCAATACGTGTTTTGGAACCCTAAGCTTAACATACAAACATAGTTTTATCCTAATTGGTTAAGAAATGGCTTTTTCATGTAAATTGGAAGTTTTCCAGAGGTACATTTAAAATTTAAATTAGATTTTCTATTTCATCATATATTCTGAGCTATCCCCATCGATTGAGAAATGTTTTAGTTATATTGTGAAATAAGAAGCAAGATGATGGCCAAATTGAAGGATCCGTAAACTAATTTCCCGAATACTTAACCCGTTGCAGGCACTGCCTATTACTCGAAAATCTCTTATCAATATCATTCGAGCAGAATTTTTAGAGTAACCAGATCAAAATTTCTAAATTGGGGTACGGGTTTTATTAATTAAGGTTTTATTTTCGTAATTACACTTGAACCTCGATTATCCGGGATCCGATTATCCGTGGACCTCGATTATCCGGGATTTTTTTGTCTCTTGGTGAATGTGAATTTCATCTGATTAAACGGGATTTTTTTTTTAGTTTTAATCCCGGATAATCAAGGTTCAAGTGTAATCCCAAAAATTGGTATGGTGGACTATTGTTGGATTAGTTTAAAATAAGAAGTTCTTTTATAGGGTAAACTAGTACTATATACTAATTACTTTCTATGCGGTGTCTATCTATGTGTCGGTCTGTGTCCTCTCTGCAGCCTAAGTGGATTGACTAATTTTGATGAAGCTTCATACTTGCATTTATCGTGAGTTGGGAGGTTTAAGATGGGTTTTGGCGGAGGTCGGTCCACCGGATGTGACAACTTATATTATCTTATCTTGGCTTAAGCCAAGCCATTCTCTTTTTTATTTTGTTTTTTTAAATTATTTTGGAAAGTAGCGTCTGCGAGGGAATCGTTTGAGAGCGGAAGGATTATGGATGGGTGTGTAATAGAGCTGGTCAGGAACATTTTCAAAAATGTAGGCGGAAGTGATGGTTTTGGTAGTAAACTGTTGTTTCACCATAGTTGGGCCACTCTGCAATTTTCATTGAAGTTTGGAATGGGTCGATTCATTCCAAAACCTTTAGCTCAAACATACCATTTTATGGGGTTTGTATAAAATAGATCTGTAAATTACAGAAAGGATTAATTAGGTAACGAATAATATAAACCAATACCGTTATTTATAATAACCAACATTTTTGAAAAGACGCGATTAACGAACCCAAAAATACATTATCTCATCGAAACCACCGAAACATGATACAACATAACGTCAAATATCTAATTTACAGCAAACACGTGACACGTCATTATGATGAATGTGATGCAACACCACAGAAACATGGTGCAACATCACGCAACAGTAAGCAACATGAAGCAACATGGTGCAACATCATCCAACATGGCGCAACATGAACAAATAGCGCCACAGCATGATCCCTCTCTACCTCGAAGGAACCCTAAAACAATTATTCCGAATTCGGAAATCATCGCTATGGATTACTGACACTGAGGAACCCCCTTCAGCATAATATCCATATACTCAGGCCAATAGAGTCCCCAAAGGAATTTTCAAGCAGTCAAAACCCATCACAACCAATTCTTGGTACTTACAAATCCCTTTCCAGCAATTTTCTTCACAATTTGTGCTGAAAAAAAGTATATAGCGGAACTCTGGGCCCAATAAAAAGGCCTCTAGTGAGTTTCCAGAAATTTGGACCCATCACAATCAACTAATGATAACTAACATTTTTGAAAAGAGGCGCTTAACTTAATCGTACATAAGATATAATTTTTGAAAGCTACCAAAGCAGCATAAAAGAAACATTATGAAACATGATGCAACATAACAAGAAACTTTAAATTAATCAAAAACTCGCAACACGAGACATGATGCAAAATGTAATGTGATGTAAGTTGCAAAATGATGCAACATCATGCAACATGGTACAATATCATACAACAGGGTGCAGTATCCCGCAACATGGAGTGACATTCAACAATATGGTGCAACATGACAATTGGGCCCACAACAGGACTCCGAATTTTTTCGAAATCGTTTCCTATAGCAATGAGAGAAAAGAATAGTAAAAATTTCAGACATTTCCTTTTTCTTATTTGTCTGCTGTAGGAAAACTATAACCTTCAAACATGAATGTCGCAATAGTTAGGTTCCAGTATGTATTCCAAATTCGATTCAACTTACCGCTAAAATATGGCATTTTTCAGCATAACTTAGCATAATGTAGTTTCTTATACTAAATCGCAAGGCTTAGAAAGGCCGAACATGTTCTAGGCTTCAAAACATGCACTATAAAACAGACCGTGGAGTCGACACCGATGAAGAAAGGATCTCGCAGAGGCTGGTTTGCTTCCGTAGTCCTCCGGTGGATAGACTACGTTTACCAGCACCTTTAAACTCTTAATTATCGTACCGGGCGTATTCTTGTTGCACGTTAATTTATTTGGAAGAGCATACTGCCATCGTAAAGAAAAAGGCACAAACGCCAAAAATCGAAAAAATAGTTAGAGGCTTATTTGGATTTAGCGAACGAATACCTATTTATCTGCTTGGTTGAAAAGTCACATATCTTTCATTAAGAGGATAGGTTTTAAAAAAATAAGAGTTTAGTATTAAGCTGAGATAAACCATAATAGTAAAATTGAAATTACTCAAAATAACAAAAAGATAAATGGGACTTTTTTTCTTAGCACAGCAGAATTGTTGAGGTGGCCAAGTCCCTTCATGGGATGTAGGATATTCAGAAATTTTCATATAAGTCGATGGAGCCGAGAAAATTTTTTTAATTTAAAATAACCCAGACACTACTGCGGAGCCCCTAAAAGGATTTTCGTGAAATCCATCACAATCAATTCCTAGTTCTTGCAAACCACTTTCCAGCAATTTTCTGCAAAGATACGTGTGCTGAAAAAAAGTAAAAAATCGCTTAACATACCTCCCCCCAAATAATATTTCCGGAAATCGGGACCCATAGTAATGAATTTCTAGAAATCAAAACCCGTTTTGTCCTCCAGAGTTGGTTCTATAGCCGAAGTAAATCGTCCAATCGATAGCGCTGAATTTCTTACAAAAATCTTCTTACATACATATCAGTGGAAAGCGAAGGTACAAGTTGATTCAGCGACCGAGTTTTCAATAAAAAAAAAACCTGGCAAAACGAATCCTAAGACGCATTTCTAAAACTTAAAACTATATTGAACAAACTTAACGTTATTGTGCCATCCAAAATATATGTATATGCTATTTCGTCGAAGGTCGGAGGTCGGGATTTTTCTATTTACAACAGTCACACTTGAGAAGTTTAGTTTAAGAGTCTGTTAAATAATACAATCAAACAACCCGACCCAACATCAGGACTTTCAAGAAGCGACGTTCACAACTCTCGAGACCGCCTGACACAATGACGCAAGAAACGCTAAGAAACGTGTCACTTAGAAGTTATGTAAACGATGAGAGAAACCACTAGTCCAAATTTAATGAGCATGAATCTGGAAAAACTAAGTTACACCATTTTTGAGGGGCGGAAGCTGGTGAAAAGCAGAAATTTCATCGAAAAACGACAAGATGTAGAGAAAAACATGATATGTGAATAGAAGAGGCCCGGAGCTTAGCCACCACATTTGTAGACCATTGGATTGGGCGACTCGAAGTACCACTAGAGCTACACCCGGCCCAAGGTAGATTTCGAGTTATCCGTGTTCCAAGAACAATGCAAAAATTTTACTTTGCCAACAAAAGAAGAAGCAGAAAAGAAGAAATTTGTTTTGGCTAATAATCCCAAGAAGAGAAAAGTAATATGGCCGAAATTACAGCAAAGTTCGGAAGCATTTTATAAAACGATCTATCTCATTGACGATGGTATGATCATATTCAACTAAGCGTCAGAAATAAGTAGAAAATAATTCACTATAGGAAGAAAGTGGACGCGTCCTTTTGGAATGAACGGAATTAAGGTGAGAGTAATGTGACGAACTTCGCTACACAACGATCTGTTATAATACTGGTGGTGGAGTGGTTAAGGTGTACAAAAAGAAATGTTATTATACCAAAAGTCGCCGATTCTAGGCCAACGGGAGGCTTTCATGTTATTAAACGATTATTATTCAAAGTATTCCTCCAACGCTGCGATTGGAAATTGGAATTTCTATAGCATTCCATATACTGGAGTAACAAAAAATTCTAAACGTCTGCACTAGTCAAGAAGAGGAAAACTGTGAATAATGTGAATACCGTGGCATACATGTAAGAAGGACTGTCTCTACTGGAGGTGGACCACCCTATAAGTACGTTGATCAAGAAGCAGGATTATTAATGCTGAAGAGCGCGAGCTAGGGAGATCCACCATGCTCAGTATATTTGTCTTTCGAACATGCTAATGAATAGATTACTGTAAGCACAAGACTCGGACTACCTGTTTGCAGAATGTCATTTTAACTGTCATCAAATGGACCAGCGGATGTACAAATGGACCGGCAGATATACAAAATGGAGAAAACCGGTCATACGCTGCAAGCAAATAAGAAAATGAAAGAACAGGTTCATCAGGAAGAGAAAGCATTAGCGAAAATAATAAAAATAGATATTTCGACAGGAAAGAGGAAGAGACCGTGGTTCAAAAATGCCGCGTGGAAATGATGATGATTCAGAAAATGAACGCAAAGGTTTTTTAAACAAAAGTGGACAACAAAGAATATAGACGCGCACCACAACACGGTAAATGGTAAAACTCAAAACCGAATGCTACGGTAGATACGCTCATTGCTCACTCTAGAAATAATGAAGGCAGGAAACTTAACCTAGGCGGATAATATTAAAAAACATGAAGAGCAACCATCACCTAAAAGGTCTCTGACTCTAATTCGGAAGATGGAGAAAAGTAGCCCCCTTCTTGAGCTAAAGAAAACGGCAAGCGAGCATGCAACTTTAATACAAGCGACAACTTCAATAAAGCGATTTCTTGTGACGGAAGCTCATGTAAAATCTATGAAGGAGACAAACGAGGGTAATATTATGATTAAGAAAATAGTTGAGATCGCGATCGCCGAAAAGGAGAATTTTTATCAGTCAGTGATTACCCAATTTGATGACGGTGAAGTCAATATGTCTAATGTAATATTAGAAATACTACAATATTACATTCTGTACAGAGGGAAGGAAGTCAGTATAAAGTCTTTACTAAACAAATCGTTAGCACTTATTGGGTGGAGGATGAATTGCTTTCATGACAATTTTTGACATTTTTATCACAATGTTGGATACCGCAAGGTTTACTAGGGGATGTGGCAAATTCCAAAGCACCCTAACTTATAAATTATGAAACTATAAACATTCGTCGATCTACTGGAGGAATGAGGAAATATTCAAGTTGCGCCAGGAATATGATCTAGCAAGAAGAGTATCGTAGTACGCAAGAAGGCTGAAGCGCCAATACAATAAGGCTAAATTTGAACTAATGCTAGGCTATCAAGAAGAATAAGCGTCTAGCAAATACAGATCTTTGCAATGAAGTTGATCACATTCTATGGGGCAGGCCATACAATACCGGCAACGTCTAGATCTAAAATGGCAGATGTGACGGCTATAACACGCCTTGTTATGACGTAAAGGATCATTTCGACTTTGATTCCAAAGTAAGTGGTCTTTGTATCAAACTTTTATGGACTCTTAGCAGTGAAAGCGGTCCAACAAATTACTTCAGAGGAGTTAAAGAGAGACAGTAATAGATAATACACCAATATCACTGAAGATAGCAGTCCGTGGTAAGTGAATAAAGGAATATACGGTGAATGATGAAAAAGTTGCAGTTGGTTCTACATTCCAAAGTATAAAGCCGGCCAAAAAACCATCGCCAAGATTCTAGAACGCATAACCTGAAACAGACTTGAAGAAACCGTTGGAATAAGAAACGTTGCGTAGTACAAATATGATTTAAGAAAAGTCCACGACGACTGTTGTATCGACACGATAAACTTCGTCGTAAACACGGTTTACGAAAAAAAATGAAAAAATGAAAATCAAAAACGCGTTTAACTCTAAACTCAAATTTTGGATGGGGTCATTGCAAATTAAAGCATTCATTGAGTGTATATCAACGGTGTCCGCTATGATTTGTGGGTTTCGACACAGAAAATTCACCATGTGATGTGATAGCGGCTAGAGAAAATTTTAATCGAATGAGATCCTAGGTTATAGCAAACACTGACAACAACTATGAAGCCTGTCAAAAAAATGATGATGGGCATGCACTTTCAAAAAGTCAGCGATCTATAGATAACAGTAAGCAGTTGGGACAAGGACTGGACAATTTCCGACATCTGAGGATACAGTTGCATTACAACTGGTCTGTCATAAATAGTTTTGCAAATAGTATGGAAAAAGGCGGAAGTAAATAAACAAAACTCAAGGTACGATATCGACAACCCCACCTCCCGAGGTAATACCCAACGTTGGTTCTGAGGTTTTTATGGTCAATGAAAGGAAATTTATATCAGAAGACATCTGGTATATGAAACATGGATTGGCGGTGAGATTTTTACTTCATGGCCGTGTCTATTAAATATCATTAATTCGTAATCAGATGAAAAAATTTAGCATTCTGTCTCAGAAGCCAAGACAAGCAGGTTCAAGTGCTTTAATCACTGTATGAAATATCTGGTTAGCTCTCAACAAAGTTACAAATATAATAAAGGAAACATGCTTTAGAGGTTATGTTCCGCGCAGCATTTCTGGTAAGCAGTATGATAATGGAAATGTTTCGTAACAACACACTCGACGAATCTTCTTTGTTCAATTAAATGTGAGTATCTCAGTTCGTCTCCCTAATTACGGCGACGTATGTAAATAGTTCTGTCGATTTACCGATTTAACGTGGCAGTTGGTTAGATTAGGTTAAGTTTCAGTGGTTGCAATCGCACACTTAGTGGTCTTGTCTTAGCCCATTGTGATCCCACAGGATCCGACATTATTAAGCTTCCTTTAAAACCATCTAGTGCTCTCTATAGTGTACTTGCCCAAGTGATCATGTCTTTTGCCAGCTAGCGCAGGACATGAGCATAGGAAGTAAACAAGAGTCTCCAGAAGATTATACAAGAGAAATAATAACGTCCTCTCTCTCTCTACCTTCCTTTACATTTTCTCCTTAATCCTCTTCACACTGACTAGTTTTACTTATGGGGAAAAGGAAATCCATTATTTTTTCGCTATATGGCTTTAATGACATATATCTCGTGATGTATAAATCGCATTAAGATATACTCGTTGGAAAGGGGGGTTCATGTACTAAAAAGCTTATTTTGTTGTGATTCGATTCAGTTGTGAGTTATAGCGTGTCAACTATGAAGAGAGAAAATTCGCTATATTTTATAATTTTGCTACGATAAAGATCGATAAAATGTCGATAAAATTCTGGATTTTATCGAAGTAGATCAGCATACGAGCTATCGTACCATCGCTCAGGAGCTGAAGATTGACCACAAAACACTTTTAAACCATTTGCATCAGGCTGGCAACAAAAGCGACGTCGATGTTTGCGTACCGCATTAGTTGACGCAAAAAAACTTGGGTGAACCGTGTTTTCATCTGCAAATCCTTCGCCAAACCATTTCTGAAACAGATAGTGACCGACGAAGAGAAATGGGTGACATTAGACAATGTCAAGTGGAAACGATCATGTCTACTGCTAGAATTGGACCGACTGAAGGCAGCTATCGACCAGACGGCCAGAATACGCCAATAACAGACGCGTGGTGTTCCATCAGGATAACGCCAGGCCTCACACGTAGATGATGACCAGCGTTGTGACGTATTGTCTACATGGCGTAATTAATACATTGTTTACACGTGTAGACAATGTATGTTGAAAATTGAATAACTCACGTCGAAAATTGATCATAATCATTAATGTCGAGTTCACGTATGCGATCAAAAAATGATTCGCGAATCAAAGGAAAATTAAATCATTGAAAACATATACAAATTTCCCCGTCCGAGATGAAATAATTTTAACTTTGGGAAAATTTTGATCGGAAGCATCCAACATAATAAAAAAAAATTACAAATTATGAGTAATAATGCGAAATAATTACGCTCAAAGATTGGCTTGATTCGCGAATCATTTTTTGATCGCATACGTGAACTCGACATAAATGTTAACAAAATAACAACAATATTTGTTAATTATTCTTTGGTTTTCTTGTTTATTGCAAAATCTTTAAATATAAATATTGCCTAATTAAAAATAATAGTAGCTTTCCAATCCAATTTTGATTCAAAATGTGTCTAGATTTAATTTCAGCCACACACATAGAATCTAACTTTCCACTATTGAATTATTTTTAGTTTCTTTTTTGTATAAATTTTAGATTTAAAAATTATGGGAACCTAAATTTATCAAAAAAAAAAAAACAAATCAATTAATTCTTTTTCCTTTCAAAGCGGGCAAAAAATTGGAATAATATAGAGAATTTCAAAGCAACTGTATTCCGATTGGGGAAATTTCCACCGATTACAAGAATACCGCACCAGGTTAGATTTTTACGTACAGAGTTTCCCTTCAACAATTACTAATTGATAGAGAAAATGCCGTATATTTGTGAAGTGATTCCAAAATTTATTGGCCTTGGATGGTAACTGCAACGAAATCGGTGGAACCGATTTCCTGCGAAAATTGTGTGGGAAACAAAGTAAAGCAGCAGAAATTCTTCAACTTATTATGGCCGAGCTACCATTCAGTCGGGTCACATTTTTTAGGCCTTTCTTATCCGCTGGTGTAGATTATGCAGATGCTGGGCCAATTTACATTCAGAAATCAAAACGAAGAGCTCTAAAATCTATTCATATGCTTGCTGTCGTTCTGTTTATTGATTCATTCATTGCAGTTCAGTCTTCCGGCAGTTCATATCAAGTCGGTCACTTGAATTATAAGTGACAACGGATGAAACTTCGTTTGGGCAAAACAGACCCCACCCCACACCTGTGAATTATTCAACGTTGTAAATAATAATGCAAATTCTAATTTTATTGGACAGAACTAGATTACTCGGAAATTTTATTCACCATATGAGACGCAGTAATGCCTACAAAATACCACTTAGAAAAAACATTGTCGGAGGCTCTACTGACCTATGGAGAAATGATAACACTTTTGATGCAGACTAACGCGATCTTCAACTCACGACCTATTTGTATTAATTCAGATGATGATCTCATTTGACATTTATTTCCATGACTTGGTACCATTCATCTTAAATTAACCAATGATCACGATAGTGATACCTCCAGAGAATGCGACAACAATTGTGATGAGATAAGCGAAAGAATAGTACCGACATAAAATTGGCGAGTTAAAGATACACTGATATCTATTTGGTTACGTTAAGTACTCCCAGAATAACAATTCTAAAAGCATATCGAATGTAATTCACACATACCCTGCATCTAAAATCGACAAAATTGTTCTAATACGTGGTGCTGATTAGGGGAGAGAGAAGTCTCTTGACGTTCCAAACCAATTTATAATCGCAGGTAAAGTAAAGCTAAAAAAGCTGTACTCGCTAGAGCAGCAAAGCAAATTTGTAGATCAAAAAGTGCAAATGGGGGACGACCGAAGTTCTGAAATTACGTAATTTGCGTAATTTGTTGGACTACATTAAATCTGAACATTATGAGGATCCAAATTACGATGAATTCCCTAATTCAGTACTCTTGTTATTCGAAAGAGAAACACAGTAGAACCGTACTATCGATATGAATGGCTCAAGCTGACGTAAAAATATTTCCTAGTTTCAGGCACAAAGCAACAGCATAGATTTGTAGGCCTTGGGCATCGTATCGTAATCCGATTGTACTTGAGGCATACAGGAAACTCAGGTTGAACTTGTAATGTATAGTGGACCCAAATGCTTAATAGCCAAACAATCATCAATTTAGTTCATTCTGAATTCATCAACAATTTCACTTGGTCTTAAGTAATAAAGTTAATACGGGCAATGCCAGTACATTGTCATACGGCCAACTTAAAACGAACGCCTTTCCTTATTTTAATATACAATAATACTTATGTATTATTATAAAATACAAGTACAAACATAAACCAATATAATATTCTACAATTATCTTCCAATTATCTAAATTCTCGACATATTCTACGCCAATTGTCTACATTGTCAACGCCAAAAGCAATTGTCGACGCATTATCGACGCCATGACGTCAAAAATTCCAAAATACGCGTAGACACACAACGCTGATTATGATCTGCGAGAAGCTCCGGGATCATGGTTGAGAGGTTATTATGCATCTACTTTATAACCCTGATCTGGCACAAAGCGATTTTCATCTCTTTTTGTCCATATAGCAAACACTCTTTGTTGTGTAAAAATGGCCTCAAGAGAGGCTTGGGTAAACTGGATATCTGTTTTTTGTTGATAGGGACCAGCGTTTTAGGAAAGCGGCATAGTGAAATTGCCTTCTAAATGACAACGAGTTATCGAAAAAATGGCGCATATTTGAGCCAAAACGAATGATTGTAGCCATGTTAAGTATAACCCCAAAACGGAGAATTATCTTTTTTAAGATCGCAAGGTTTTTCTCTAGTACGGGTAAGCACTTCCTGTTTGAATAAGTTCCTATTGATCGTATCCCATATTTGCCGAATGGGTGCAAATTTATTTTTAGACCGACATACAGAACGAGTTGCTGAATCGTAAAAATAAGTAACGATCAACTTATTTCATCATAACGGAAATATGAACTTCCTAGAATTATTTAGTATCACGAGCTGTAGCGAAAATGCGCACAAACTTGTGATCGTTCGTGATGACAATTCTCTCAGTTGTGTTTGCGCAAAACTTTACAAGGCCGTTTTCGTAAATCAATCGGTTTTCAATAATTAGAAATGATATGGTTTTGAGTGCAAAATAAGTCGATTGAGGATTAACTAAACATGCATTTTCAATAAGTTACGCGAGTTTTAAAATGAAATATGTCTAAAAGTCACTTATCAGTAGCATGAGGGTTAATCGTTCATGCCACCATAGTAAGAATGTGTCCTTATATACAAGGTTGCCTTTTATAAATTGGGATTGTGTTGTGTAATCCTAGTACTGCCATCTGGCATACAGTATATTTACTCAGAACTTTTTTTTATGCCGCCGCCATTTTTTTTTTTTATTACGGTGATTTCAAATTTCATTTCAGTACCTACAACTTAATTAAATTACAGAAGTACTATAGAAACATCATAACGCTGTTTTTGTATGGAACAATATCGACTAATTTTGTTTACCTTGGCTCACAATGTCTATGCTGGTTATATTTGCATTCTGAGATTAAATCTTGAATAAATTCAATTCTGAATGGTACACAACAATTTGTTTGCCAGAAGTCTTCGGCGAAATCAAGAAAACCAACCTCCGACAACATTGTGTACATATCATTCTCCACCACGATAATGCGAGCTCCCACGCATCGGCACAAACAACTGAATATTTGAGATGTCAAAACCTCAAATTAATGGGCCGGGCCATCTGCCGTATAGTCTTGACTTGGTCCACAATGACTTGTGTTTATTCCGACAAATCAAAACTAAATAGCGAGGTTAACGTTTTTTGACACCTGAAGGAGCGGTTTATGCGTTCACAATTCATATTTTAGAGGTACCTCAATCGTTCCACTCTTCCAATCTTCTTCATGGACAGTAATTTTAAAAACAAAACCATTTAATAAAAGCAAGTGCCAACCCAGGTAATGGTATAGATTTGACTTTTTAAGAATGTTAAAGAATGATTTGCATAATATTGGAGTCGTTGACGGTAAATAGATCTTCGGTAAGAGCTAATGACGATTATGTGAGCTACGAAGTATAAGCTGGGCGTGGCCCCGTAGATGCAAGTGACGCTAATGCCTTCCTAAAACCGCTTGAATTTAACTTAATGGAAATAGTATTAGACATGGTACAATTTCCAAATTTAAAAGAAGTGGGGTAATTTTTTAAAATAACCCATTTATGATAGTCTTATATTAATTTAAAAATTGCTCCTAAACCACACCAATCTTATTATAACTAAACGCCAAGAACAAAGGGCTATTATTCGTTACAATTTACTGTCGTTGTTTCTTTGTCTAAAAAACCGTTCCGCTAGTAATTTTCTATTATTTTTTCTTTGCTGGTGACAGTATCTTAAAATCTGTCAAATAAGTAAAAAAAATATAATTACACGTACGTAGCACGAATACATATAGAATACACATGAGTATCGTATCAACACAAGCCCTCCAACCGAATGTTTATATGTATAATAAGTATTTTCCACTCGACTATATGTAAAAAAGCCATACATAAAACACCCTCACCTCACATACCCATAACTACTGTGTATATATTCATCCATATCAAAATGTGTAGTTAACGTCACGATTATCCACTTCACAACAAAAGAACCAAACAAAAAAGACATAACCTTAAAATAAAAGCGGCATCCCTATTAAATACCACATTGCCGCATTGTGCAAAAAAAAAAATTAACGTGTTATGGGTCATTAACATAAACAAGACGCTGCTATAATATCTAGAAACGATGTGTCCGGTCCGGTCAAAGAACCCGTATATGGAAAACACTCGTTAATAATTATTTGCCACATAATTTAAAACTCCCCCCACCTCCCAACTAAACTAATCAATTTTTTTTTAGTTCATTATTCCTTCTATTCCGATAATATGCACCACCCCATTCAACGAACTCAAGTAGTTTATTTTATGTACCGGCCGTTCGAACTAAAATCTCATTTAACATAAAATGAAAATTGATGGAAAAAGGGGTTGCGAAAAATATATAGAAAAAGGATACAATTTTCAATTCATTGAATAGAATGAAAAATGAGTACCGCACTCTCACTATACATTATATGCGGATATTCTCGTACACCCAAATATATAAATGTCGTGAAAAATGAGAATTTTCCAATCATTTTCTGTTTACTTAATAATTATTTTTTTTCTGCTCGTCAGGTTTACTCAAATGTAATTACATTTTTTTTGTGTGTTTAGAATAAATTTTTCATCTTTGTCAAAAAAGAAAAATATTTATATTAATTAAAGAAAATTTAAATTATGAATGTTTTTTTTTTTTTTTTTGTAGTTTGGGACAAGCGCAGTACAGATATTAAATTTATAAATAAAGAAAACACACATCAAAAAAAAAGAAAAAAACTAACTACAAAGTAATGGAAAATTGTTTGTATATATTTTCTAAGAAATTAAAACAAATTTTCATCACCCTTTTAAACAAATTTTGTGTACCGCACATTACTACATACAAATATACTAAGTCACGTGAACTAGTGTAAAGCAAATTTTCCAAAATTTTCACTATTATAAATTATCCCACTATATACACATTTCCTTTTTACACAAACATAAATCGATTTTTTGTTTGTGTGTCATGGAAATTTGTTTGTACCGTTCAATCGGAAAATTATTTATTTCAAATTTATTTATAAACAATTGAGGTGACGAATGAATAAAAGAAAATTGATCTAAAATAATAATTTTGTAGGTTGGATACGGCAAATTTTAAATACGAGTACGTCTACGGGGGGAATGGGGAAATGATCAGCACACACAACAACAACAAAAAAATTAAAGGATACACTCCTTTTTCTATATAAATTTTCGTGTTTTCTAAAATAAAAATCACATAAAAAAATAAGTATTTCACTGATTAACGGTATCTAAACACACCCGAATTTTCATTTTCGTTTTACAATATTAATCCAAATTTTGTGTGCACGATGAAAATTCATTATAAATAGAACTTTGAAATTTTTTTTTTATTTGTCACTTTTCACATTTTTTTTTTTATTTTCGTTTGGAAAATTATTAATTAATTTTCTTTTTTTTTTTTTTTTAATCAAAATTAAAAATAATTTGAATTAAAAAATTACTTACGCTGCTATAGATTTGGATAGAGGCCAACGTTCCATAGACGCTTGATATCTCATATTTTCAATTTGTTTTTTTAATGCGTCACGGTCCATTGTAGCGAGGATACTGGGATCCATAGTGCCTGAAATCATATATAATTCATTATATAGCTGTTTCGTTTAATTTACGCTTTCTATCTTTTTTTATTATTCATTTTATATGATTTTCTTTTTTTAGTGTATTGCATGTGTATTGAATTTGAATAGGGTTGGTGTTTCACAAAATAAATTCCCTAAAAGTTTAGTAAATGGCAATACTAAGAAAAAAGGAGTGTTTCATATTAAGGATAATATTCCCCTGTATTATTAGTGTTTGTTATATTGTCGGACCTGATAAAATGTGTGTAAATCAAATCGATTCGGTCGTTATTTAAAAATAAAATCTCGTTCGCACACTGTTCGATGTTTTATCAATCCGACTTTCGGCGACTAGTATTCAAAAACATTTAGAACCACCATTCGAAGTATATGTTAAAAATATATTTATTAATTTACAAACAAATATAAATTTATAACACCTACGTCAATGTAAAAATAATAGAAAAGTAGAAAAAATTTTATGATATCGGGAAACCCTAAAATACACTTGCACTCTCACACACAAAATTACGAAACATGCGTACTGGCACACAATCAATATATAAACAATTGTTTTACACTTCCTTAAAGTACGGGAAAGCCGAAATCGTGTACAATAATTCCCCTCACAAAAAAATTGTGATAAGAATTGTCAAAGCTACCAACTACCACATATAAAAATTAAAAATTTGATATTTTAAAAAAATTTAACAGATTTGTTTACTTTTTTTTTTTTTTGTTAAATTTTGATCACCAAAAATTAATGACTTAATTAAAACTATTAAATTATATTTGACACAGCACAGCAAATAAATTTCAGTATTATTAAACCGGGAGACGGAAAACTACTCGAAGCATGCAATGAAGCAAGTATAGCACACAAAATACAAAAAATATCCAATTAGCGAGAGATGATGATAAAGTGAAAACATAAAAGTTTTTTGTATTGTTGTTGTATTTTGTATTTGTTTTTGTGTGACTTAAGTGGATTTAAAAGAAGAAACCATAAGTATGTGGTTAGTTAGCGTTAATAATTTCGCGATATATTAGATTGGAAGCATGTTTGTTATATTACTATACAATGTAGAGCGCGATATTGATTATATTTTGTGGGACTGAAGTGGTAAACCGAACAGCAGTATGTAATTCAAAAGATTGTAGACACACAATTGAGTTTAGTATCGCATTATAGATAACTCGCCCACGAGTAAACATTTATTTTTGTAATTATAATGTCGATTACAACACTATTGGATTTGTCTATTAAATTTACTGTATGATACAATCAAAGTTGTTCCCATAATATAAACAACACATTTTTTTTTAGTTACATAATACGGGGGCAGCTTGATAAGTCAGTGACTTTTTTTGACTATCACATGGTGATTTCCCACACAGTAACTTTAAATGTAATACTGCTCTCGTCAACTGCCAACAATTAATAGACTACAGTCAAATTTTGAGCAAGTTTCGTCATTTAGTTTTTGTTTGACAGCCATTGAAAGCAGACAAAATCGCAAATATTTACGAAAATGGAAAAAGTGAATTTCGTGTGCTGATTAACCATTATTTTTTGCGTAAAAAACCATCACCGAAACCAATAAAAGGCTTGATAAATACTATGGGGACCCTGTACCATCAATTTCACTGGTAAAGAAGTGGTTCACTGCGTTTTGGTGTGGTCGTACCAGCACAAGTGACGCCGAACTTCACCAGAAATAGTCGATATAGAATGAAATTACGTGATGTGGTTGAGGCTGTATGGATCTCAACTGAGAGGATGCTTTACATTTTGCATGAAAATTTCGATATGAAAAAGCTATCCGCGGATTAGGTGCCACGAATGCTCACACTCGACCATAAGCGCACCGTGTGCGCCATGGCAAAACTCCATAAATTGGGCTACGAACTGCTACCTCATTCAGCATATTTTCCAGATTTAACCCCATGCGACTATTCCTGTTGCCAAATTTGAAGAAATGGCTGGGTGGTAAGAGATTTGGGTCTGACAAAGAGGGCATCATTGAAACAAACGCCTATTTTGAGGGCCTTGAGAAAACCTATTGTTTGGAAAGAATACAAAAATAGGAAAAACCCTGGACTAAATGTATTGAGCTTAAAGGAGACTATGGGTGAAGTGAATAAAAAAAGTAAATACTTTTTTCAAGTAAATACTACCGAGTTAGTGAATAAAACTTACTAGCAAAGTTTAAAGCAAGTATTTACTAATTTAGCTAAAAAATTTCCCAGCATTTACTTAAAATTATGTGAATAAAGACTACCTTCTACTTTTACATGACATTTCAACACTTGAAAAATACAAGTAAAGTAGATAGCAACTTTTAATGGTAAAGATGAGTAATTTATTAAGAGTTCTAAAGAAAAAGGAAAAGCAAATTCTCACACTATGACATATGACAGCCAACAGCTGATTGTTTCCACTTTCAAAACTAGAAATGAGAAGGTCACTGAAGCATCCTATATCGTTAGTTATCGTATTACATTGGAAGGAGAAGCTCATATAATAGCTAAGACATTGGTCAAGCCTTGTGCAGTCGATATAGCTAAATGTAGGTTCGATGAAAAGGCGGCAAACGAAATCACTAATGTGCCGCTGTCCACTGACACGGTAGCTCGTCGAATTAAAGATTTAGTAGCTAACGTGAAGTCTCAATTGATATGTCGCCTGAAAAATCATAAGTTTTCTCTGCAAATGGACGAGAGCACAGCTGGACTTGCAATCTTGCTTGTTTTTGTCGGATATCAGCATATTATAATTTGCTTCAAGAGGATCTTTTTCTGTGTGAATCATTGCCAAATAATACAACTGGCGGCGAAATATTTAATGTCGTGAATGATTTTTTAAGACTAATGGTTCAGATTGGAAAAACTGTGTTAATATCTGCACGGATGGTGCAGAGGCAAGGGTAGGAGAAACCGCTGCCGCTTGCAGTATTTATTAAAATACCAATGTCTTTGAATCATGTCCTTGATGAGTCTGTAAAGATCTTAAATTTCATCAAATCGAGACTATTACAAACACGGCTTTTTAAGATTCTTTGCGAAGATATGGGCAGAATTAGATTGTTGTCACGAGGGAAAGTTCTTGTTCGACTATTCGAGCTCCGTTCCGAATTGAGCACTTTCTTCATGGTAAACAGAATGGATTTACAAGAAAGGCTAACAGTGGTTGTTTCGACTTGGTTACCTCGCCGATATATTCTCAAAGCTAAACAAAGTGAATTTGTCACTTCACGGAAAACATGTAACAGTGTTCACAGCCAATGATAAGATTCAAGCCTTTAAAAAAAAATTGCAGTTTTGGATCATTTGCATTCGCGCTCGTGAGCTAGATAGCTTCCCAACACTTAATGAATTTTTCGATGAAATTAATGGGGACATTGAAGAAAATGACAATTTTATGTTGTGTGATAAAAATCGTCAACATTTGGATAATATTATTAACTCAATTAAACAGTATTTTCCAGATGAGCATAATGAAAAGCTTGAAAGTTACTCAAAATTCGAGCGGGTTCCTTGTAAATTATTATGTCTTTGGAAGGCTCCGCAGCTCAAAAAATTTGAGAACCGCTGGTTTAGACAGAAAATAGGTATATTAGAAAATATGTATCGGTTTACCAAATGAAACGCGAGGGAGTAAAATAAACAAAAAATAAAAAATGGAAATATTTTACTCTGCTTGAGTGATACGGGTTTTCAAGAAGGAGTAGGCAAAGAGGTGGGGTCCATAGAACTTTAGACAAAATATTTCCTCAAGTGCTAGATAACGTGATTGCAAAATCACATGAGTTTGTAGTATTCGCCAAAACTGATCGAGAAATGGTTCCCGCAAAAGATCTATGGTTGAAAATGTTTAAGATTCCGATCGTTATTGTGGCCCTCGATTACACGCACGTTGAGATTTTGCATTTCTCTTTTACGAAATCCACTTCGAATCTATCCATTTTTATACATAAGCACTTATTTTTATATATGCAAATTATCACTATATTTGTAATAATAATAATAATAATAAACTATGTTGTACTGGTATGTCACTTCAATCACAATATTTTTGAGATTAAATTTCTTCAAAGTAAATACTAGGACAACTTTAAGTATTAAAATGTCTAAAAAGTAAATACTTTGAATATTTCCCAGTTGATACTTTAAAGTAAAAGTAAAAGATTATTCACACAAACCTGGTCATTTACTTTTACTTAAAAGTAAAAACTTTGAAGTAAATACTTTTTTTATTCACTTCGCCCTATATTAAGAAATAAAACATTTTTTGCCGAAAAAAAAGTTTGATTCAAAAAGGCACTGACTTATCAAGAACAAACAGAACAATATAACAAACCATTTATATTGTTCTGTATGTTAATGATAAGTCAGTGCCTTTTTGAATCAAACTTTTTTTTTTAGTACAACAAACCATTTGTTTAATATAACAAACCATTTAACCGGAGTGGTTAGAGCTTCGGCACTTGGACTGGGAGGTACTGGGTTCGCATCCCATCAGAGGCTAGATGCAAATCGAAATTTTCATCATCGATTAAAATCGGTGATGTTAATAAACACAACTAAGACCCTCTGATGGAGCTTACAATGTGCAGGTGGTATACTGTAATTGTGTGAGTAGGTGAATAAGTGAATGGGTTAATGATGTGGCGTGAATGCGTGGTATCACAATGGGCCAAAATTAGCTAAGTGTCAACCACTGAAACCTAAACAAACCATTTAACTATCAGCCCGAAAATAACCTACGACGGTCAATCGATCAATAAGTTTGGAATGAAGACGCAAGTTTTATAAATTTTATTTTTTTTATTTTTCAACGTAACCTCCTTTTAGGTCGATACCTTTCCCCAACGTTTCGGCCATTTCTTTAATCCCGACAAAAAATACGACTTCTTAAACTCTTCAAAATACGCTTCTGTCTCGGCAATAACCTCATGCTGTACAAGATAGCGGAAATTTGACAGTGGAAAATAAGAGATTACGCTACTCGCCGCAAGTGGCAGCACTATCACTAAAGATAATTTATTTTACGGAAATTTTTTATTCATTATGTATCACTTTTTTCACTAAATAAAACATTTGAGCTGAATAAAATCTTAAAAGTGATCCTTAAAATGGCAAATTGATTAATCTCCGAAGTAAAGGAATTCGGTATATGAAATCTTAAATTTTAAAATATTCCGTCTTCCCGCCATTTCATAACAAATTACGATGAAATTTGGATAGTCCAAATGAATGGACTAGCCCTTATGAAAAATGGTATATGTACATTTTACACGATATATAAATGAATTTTAAACAGGAAGGAACTCGACTATTTCTTAACTATATTTTGTAAAATTTGCATTGCACTAGTAACCAATTTTGTTGTTTTTCTAATAGCTTAGGTCATACTGAGACTATATGGAAAATGTGGGGAAAATTATTGGACTAGAATTTTCACTAGAGTTGTTTGATTTTAAAAGAAAGAAAGTATTGGTTACTAGTAGAAGTTTTTGAGATATTGGCCAAAAACTGAAAATAATTTATATGACCGCAGAAAATCAAAAAATTATAGTGCAAATTCTAATCCATGCATTTTCCCGAATTGTCCCGGAATGCAAAGCAAATTTTACAAAATTTTGTTAAGAAATAGCCGAGTTCCTTCCTGTGTAAAATTCATTTATATATCGTGTAAAATGTACATATACCATTTTTCATAAGGACTGGTTATGAAATGGATAGTTTAGTCCACCACGAACTGATGCTAGAAGTGTGTCCAATATACTTACTTTAAAACCCCTGTTCAATACTACTATCCAATTTTCATCGTAATCCGTTAAGAAATGGCGGAAAGACGGAATATTGTTAAATTTCAAGATTTCATATACCGAATTCCTTTACTTCGCTTCGGAGATTAATCAATTTGCCATTTTAAGGGTCACTTTTAATATTTTATTCCGCTGACATGTTTTATTTAGTGAAAAAGTGATCCATAATGAATAAAAAATTTCCGCAAGTTGTTAAATAAATTATCTTTAGTGATAGTGCTGCCGCTTGCGGCGAATAGCGTAACCTCTTATTTTTCGCTATCAAATTTCCGCTATCTTATACAGCATAATGAATATTTTTCGCCCAAGCCATGTTTTCATTTTCGAAACAGAAAGATCGCGTCCAGCAATCGCGTCACCCATCTAGCCAACACCATTCTCACACTTATCATATAAAATATTAATTGCCGTTCCCTACGATTCACCTACGGCCTCTGCTGATGCAACAGATGTACGATCACATTTAAATTCGTCGTACCAATATCTCACGGTTGTCATAAGTGGTGAACCATCCAACTTCCCTTTTATTTATTCCTTCGGTTTATGCTTTTCTATCCAAAAATAAAAAGCGAATTACGGATCGATATTCCTCTTATTCCATTTTATTGAGAAATACGGGTGATGCAACTGGCTACCAAACGATATCTAACCTGCGAACTAGATTGAAATTTATAGTATAGTGTCGTTTGACCGATGACAGTACACGATGGTAAATGTCTCAACTTCCCTCAGCAGCGCCACCTGTTTCCAAACACGGGTACTTATTGATCGAACCTCGTATTGTTACGACTTAGCAATTTAAGTTACAAGTTTATTTTTCTTAATTTACACCTTTATAATTTTTCTGCTGCAATTCAATAATTTCACTCGGTCACTGCTCACTAATTCACTTTTATTGTTCGCAAAAGAAAAATTAAAATTGTGTCTGCGCCCCAAATTGCTTGCGCGTATACTACACTTGTGCTATGCTATTCGAGATTTTCCTTTTATTGCATCTGGCGATGTATGCGTTTTGCAAATTTAGATCACTTGTATGTAGTTGTATTGAAGAACATTCCACGTCATCAACTCATTCATCCTTTTGTTATCGTTATATTCTTCTGCACTTGGAATGTCATTCTAAAATTCCATTTCCAATCAGTATTGGAAATGCTTGGTAGTAGGAATACTTCAGTAGGAATTCTTGGTCCGACTACATCAATCCGTGTTAAGAATAATAATCGCCTCAATAAAATTATAGATTCTGACTAGGTTCGAATTCGCGACTTTTTGGTTGATAATATTTGGTGATGTATAACTTTACCACTCGACCGTCGAATGATATACGTGATTGAGAAAAATTCGTAACACTACACCCATACCTTAAACCTGTTCATCTCGAATAGATACATCCACTTCTGTATCGTTTCAGTCTATTAACTTTTTCGTCCAACTCCCAGATTTTCTTTTATTCAATACACATCGTTACTGATCCTCATGACAATTTCGTAAGGTCCTTTCCAATCTCGTTGTAAATCTTCAGATCTCCTTTCCCGAAAAAATTGGCAAATGTATCACTCTCTGGTCGTGGGGTGCGCTTTCGATTTATTTCTGGCGTTCGTCATGTTCGTCTCTTACTACTTGACAAATTTCTCGTGTTTCTGTACGCTTTCCGCTATTAGTTTATCAAGTTTCTGAACCTTTCTCAGCCTATCGTCACATTCCAGTATATCTCCTTTTCAACGGACTTTCGCATTGTTCTCTCTTTAGCAATCAACTCCACTGCCGGACTCACCCTTAACAATGAACAAGGATCAACAGCAATCTTTGCTAAATTTGATAAGCCAATTCATCCGTTCATTTCTCTGGCCATCAACTATCCGGCATTTGCTTCTGGTCTTTGTTGTTTCTTAAACCCTGTATATGTTTTTCTTTATTCCCAAGTCCTCGCCAGTTTTTGTGTTGCTTATCTCGGGAATCAGGCTGCATCACAAGACGATCATTCCATCGTTGCGTACAATCTCGGATGTAGTGACCTAACTTCCCGCAACTGAAGCATCTTCTTTGACTTTTGATGTTACTTGAGGCAACATTTGACTCTTGGAATTTTCTGTGACTTGTAACGTGCCTTATCGTGGCACGTTTAGCCGAGCTACGCACTCAAAGAGCAGAATGACTTACAGGGACGGTCCCCTTCTTATTTTTTTTTTTTGTTTTTGAAAGCCAAAGTAAGACCAAAACCAACAACCGATTTCTACCGCAATACTCAACCGCGCGATCGTATTGGGAGGGAAGTATGTGTGCCGGAATAAAAAAAAAACCGTGACCGTGTTTCGCTTTACCCTTTCTCTCTGTTCGTCGAACACCACTTCCTCCTCATTCTTGTCTTTCAACCACGTTCCGACGTATCCATTTTCTTTCTTGTTTCTTCAGCATTCTCATTGCGGGTGTCATCATTTTGAAATTCGAAAGTTTCCTGTCGCAGTCAACCACATCGATTTTTTTGTATTTTCTATTGTTCGTCCAATTCTTATGGGTTACCGAGTAAAAAATGATCAGATTAACCTAGATCATAATCCACACCTGCTCATGATAAGATAAACTGTGAGGACAGGTAACACAAACTGTGAGGTTAGTTTATAGTGTATTACTTGTAGAGGAGTTGTAGGCGTTTCTGAAAAAAAATGTTATTAAGAGTACATTTTTTTAATTTATTTCCGGTGTACGTCACTAATGTTTTCCATAAAACCTGATAACATATAATTATTTGTGTTACGATGCATGAGTTGTCCAACTTTTGTTTTATTTTAAACTTTGTAATGGGAAGGCATACATAGAGTTAGATAACGAACAATAAATTATACACGGTCAAAAATTTTGGAGTATTTTTTAATACTCAGTTTGTATTACAACGTTATACAATACAAAAATTATTTGATTTTAATAATCATAAAATATTAGATTTTTTTTTAGTATAATTAAGATTACCATTTAATATTATTTTGAATATTTCCTTTGATATAATAGTAATATATTAAAAATTAATATTATAAATATAAAAAATAATATAGCGATAATAAATTTTAATATGACCTATTACTTTATAATTTAAGATACGTTAAATTATAATACATAAATATTAAATTTACTTTTCATAACGAAATAACCTTAATGTATTGGTTTTTAATAAGAAAAGTATTAACAACTATTAACCAATATATTTTATAATAATATAATACTATAAATTAAAATCTAATAGTTTAAGGTTAAAATTTAATTTCATTTTGTAATAAAAGGTAACCAAATATATTTAAATGTAATACATTATATTGCAATTTAATATTCATGGATTAAATTTTAATCATTTTTTATTAAATAATAATCAAATGTATTAGAATCTAATATATAATATTAAACGTCTAACGGTATCCATGCATGTTGCAGAGTTCTCCTGAGTTAAACAATTTAAGAGGTAAAAAATGGAAGGATTCATTAAAGTGAAGTGGGTATATAACAATATTATCAAGTTTATAAAACTTCAAAAGCATACAGATGATAATTCTAGTAATTTAAATATTTAGGATATTCTCGTATCAGGTAAGATTTAGTGAAATGTTATTTTCGAGTATAGTGAAATTATATCTTATAAAAATGCATTACTATAGTGCTACCACCCACCGAAGAGTGCAATTTGTTCACTTTAAAAGATAAAGACGGCACAGAAATACCCACTGAACATTTAGTAGAAATTGTGCAACAATATTTAAATTGTGCTTGGTTTTGCATTGAAGTACATCCCGTTATACCGGATAACAGAAGCAGCGAAACCGTAATAAGTGCTGATCCAGGAAACCGCGGTTCATCGAAAAGCAAGCGAGCATATCCTAAATCACAAGTAATAATAAACGAACAGGTAAGGGAAACTTCATGTATATTAAATATAATATGCATTACATATTATATAGTGTATTTATTATTCGTGATTTTAAAACGTGATACAAACTGTCTTTATGCAAGGCTTTAAAATCATTTATTCAAAACGCTGAAGAGGCTCATGTTATACATGAATATGACAAAACTGGAACTTTAAAAGATTCTTCTCGTCGCTCATTGGTATCTGTTGCAACAAATTTTTTGCGAGCTACATGTGGAAATCATCCAACGAAAGAAGAAAAAATTTCTTGTGCAAGAAGTATTGTCGATTTATTTCCTATTTATAAGACACCAAACAGCAAATTTGATGGAATCGAAAGAAAAAATTATGACCCCCTTACTTAGCTTTATATTTACATTTTTTATTTATTTCAGGATTTATTTTATAATCCAGAAAAAAACAGTGGATATTTCCAGTGGAAAGATTCCCAGTCATACAGTAATCCGGATCTAGATGAAGATATGCCATCGGATTTAGAAGCAGACGATAAGGAATTTTTGTTAATTGCTTAGCGTTTGAACAAGAATCTCAAATTAAGCAAAGACTTGCGAAGACAGCCAAACTTCGGCAGAATATTTTTAAAAAACATATTGATATATACAGTTCTTTTCCATTTTTTTACAATCCAGAACTAGTAAGATGAGATCAACAATTATTATGTTGATTATTATTAAATTTTTTTGCTCATTTCAGATTTTATATGATTATGAACTTAGGTATCCGAATAGTCATAATCTTTTTTTGGACAAATGGGGACAATACTCAAAATACATTAAAATTATTCATTCAGAGTTATATGGGGCATGTTCCGAATTTGAAGGTAAAAATTAAATATAAATAAAAAACATAAATAATGCAATTTGTTTTTCAGAATGGAATACCGAAATTAATAATTTTTTATTATTATTAAAATTATTACCGACAGCAGCGCAAGGACCGAAATCAAAAGAGAAAAAAAGACCGAACTTTGATGCCTCTAAATCTAAATTTATAAAATTCGAAGATGTATGTAATATGAATATTTTAAGGACATATTATATTTTTTACATATTATTTCAATTTTCAGTTAAATACACCAACAAACGAATACGTGATCATAGAAAAACAACCGCACATAATTGCAGTGAGAGCAAATAAATAAGCTATTTCGCAATACCATATTATAGTGTTGGATGGTACACTTTTATGTATCCCTTTTAATTTTTCATTTGTTCAAACATTTGATTTATTGTTTAAAATATTTTATATTTTTAATATTGATTTCGATGTTTGTCTGCAGACATTTTATAACTATTTTGCAACATATATTTATAATACAGGTACGATAAAGACGACTCGAATGATTGAAATTAATTCAAGATTTGAAAATAAGTCAAAGATTAATGCGTAATTAAATTACAATAAAATGAATTTCTTTTGTTACATTTGTCATAAACATATTCCATCTATCTCCCATACAATTTCACATATTCGTAATGACCATTATGCTTCATTACCGAAACCAGTTATTTTTAAATGCATATCTAACAGTCAATGTAATCGAGAATTATATACATTCAGTGGTGTACGTCGTCATGCACTAAAATGTAGTTCATCTGTTCCAAATACTCCATCAAATTTTAATGTAAAAACTTTTGCTGATACGAGTACGTCTTCAGTTACAATCGATAACTCTCTCATGAATTTCTCAAATAATACTTCTGAAGTTAATTCTGAAACCGAAACTGAATTGAGTTTTCATGATGTTGTAAACAATTTTTATAATACTATAACATCGATGGGAATTGCCGAATGTAACGTCAATAAAATTTTAAATTTAGCTAGTGAAATGTGTGAAAATGCTGTTACACAAATTGATAAAGTTATTAAACATCATTTAAATATAGATTGCTCTATTATGCATAGTATTTTAAAATCATGTAAAAATAATTTTTTAAATGATTTTAATAAATTTAAAACAGTTTAGAAAAGACAGAAACAGCTTCATACTGAATCTTCTTTCTTATGTCAGTCCGCAAGGTATGTCATTGGGTGGTAGATGAGAAAGAAAATATGACAAATTGAATCGGTGCTACAAGAACAAATACGTTCAATGTAAATTTCAATACGTGCCCATTTTAAAAACACTTGAATCAATATTTCAAAATGAATCTTTGTTTAACTTATTTCTACATGAAAATAATCAAAAATGTAGTGAAAATATTATAGAAAAATTTTGCTGTGCAAATAATTTCAAAAATAATGATTTTTTTCATGTTAATCCAAATGTAATTCAATTACAATTATTCTATGATGACTTCGAAGTGGTTAATCCACTAGGAAGCAAAACAAAAATCCACAAGATCGGGGCAATTTATATGTCAATTGCAAATTTTGATTTCAATTTTAATTCGCGGTTAGAAAACATTCATTTGGTCGCATTATTTTTTGTAAATGATATTAAAAATGAAAATTGCAATTTTAATGATATATTAAAAATTATTGTAAGCGACATAAGAAAATTAGAAACTTCCGGTATTTCTATCAACAATTGTATTTTGAAAGGAAATCTTGTCAATTTGAGTCATGATAATTTGGGAGCAAATATAACTTTGGGATTTGTCGAGTCTTTTCGCGCAAACTATTTTTGTCGAATTTGTAAAATGCATCGGGTTGATACTCAAACAAGTAGTAAAGAAAATATAAATTTGCTTCGTGAATTTCGCGAGTATCAAAAGCAATTCGAAAATGATAAAAATTTGATTTATGAGGACTACAACAAATCTTTTGGGATTAAAAAGTATTGCAAATTAAATGAATTAGATCACTTTAATATAGCTATTTTATAACCCGAGTGTTGATTCAATGCACGATATACTTGAAGGTGCTGCTTCTTTTATGATGAGATCATTCTTGTTAGAATTAGTTCAAACTAACTTAATTGATGTAAACAAGATTAACAGTAAAATTCATAGTTTTGCATATGG
Organism: Nephrotoma appendiculata; assembly: GCA_947310385.1. Lineage (NCBI taxonomy): Eukaryota > Metazoa > Arthropoda > Insecta > Diptera > Tipulidae > Nephrotoma > Nephrotoma appendiculata. Next base: position 42,904,964 of record OX371224.1, read on the forward strand.
TTATTTGTTCAGAAAATCCTTACCAACTGCAATTAGTTTAGATAAATCTCCAACAAGTTTAGGATTATCCGCTAGCCAAAACCATTGCTTAATTTTACATTTTCCTTTAATTTTTTACGAGGTTGCACTTTTATTCCCTCACTTATGGAGGGGCATAACTAGCATAATACAAATAATAAACATCGTATTCGCTCCCAAAATTTCAGATTCTATGCTCTTGAACTTTTCTGCACTGATTCAAAGTCACCTAAAATGTATATTAGAAGATTATAAGTTATTCCTTTTACCAAAGCATCACTTTTTGTGTCACTATCCAAACATTATTAAACAAGTAGGTCCGATTGTAAATCTATCGTCCTGCCGATATGAATCCAAACAAAGGTATTTCACTAAACTCAATGCCGGGATTAATAATTACGTTAATATATGTTATACACTGGCCAAAAGACATCAACAAATGTCTTGGAATAATCACAAAAATAGAAAATTTATGGTAAAACCAAAATTTGGCAAATTGAAACATGTAAAGATTGAAGAAAATAGCGACCAAATGCATCTTTTCGAACCGTTCACTGATACTTTTGAAAAATTTTCGATGTATTCAAGTGAGTTTGTAGAATTTGAATATGGATTTCATTATAGGGCTGGATTTTTTTTATTTAATTCTATAATTAACAAGTTTATAAAGATTGAAAAAATTTATAGTTTGAACTCCCAAATATTATTTTATTGTTCAAATTACAAACTTTTTGAAAATAATCCAATTTTAAATTGCTATGAAGTTGAAAGTGAATTTCAAACTTTTCTAACAACGTATGACCAAATTGTTAACAAAAAACCTTTACAAGCATACGATTTTAGAAATAAGATTTATATTTTAATGCCTTATAATATAATATAATATAGTTTTAAGTTTATATGGGTAAACAATTTAAAAATTAATTTTCATTGAATTATGGAATGTTGTGAAATAAAATTATACGATAAATAAATTATAAATAAAAACAAAAAATTTTATGTTTTATTTTATTAAATTTAGAACTAATATAGTACTAAATTTTTATAATATATTATAATTTTTGTGTAGTTAAAATTTAATATTAAAGCTATTGAAATATAAAATATTTTAATATTACATTTTATTAAAACAGATATTAAATTTAATCATCGTAGTATTAAATTTTAATACAATATTATTAATATTTAAGACAAACAGTCATTAAAATTTATCTGGAAAAAGAATAAATTTTAATACACAGTATTATATTTTAATAATAGGTATATTATATTTAAGACTAAAATTATTTAAGTTTAATACAATTATGCACTTTATTTTACGCCGACATGAATTACTATATCTAGTAACATATTATTATATCTAGTAACATATTAAATTATAATATTAAAAATATTAAAATCCATTTTTTAATATTTCCCAATTATTACATTTTAAACTTTTTCTGATGTTGTCATATATGTAACCCAGAAAAGATTAAAATTTACTCCAAAATTTTTGACCGTGTACATGCCATTTTGACCGTGTGTAAAGAAATCAAAAATAAAGAATTGTTGCAGTATTTATTATCATCGATGGTGGATAATTAAAAATTTAGGGCGGACGCAATTGAGGATCAGATATAAAGCCCAATACATTTTATGGATACAATAACAAACATAAATCACTAAGTCGACTTTTGTGTGTAAATTTGAAAACATAATTAATGGTTAGTTCATATTAGTCGTTCATAAATGACACAAGACAAATCGTGTCTGCTATTTATTTAAAATTTGTTATCAACTTCGACAATATTTATAATCGGCTCCTAATAAGTTTGAGCTAAGTATAGTTTAGATGTAAATATCATGTATATAATAACATTAGAGACATCTATTTGAAACTAGTATGAACTAACATTTAATGGAGTTAGTTGGAAATTTGAGAAAAAATCGACGTCAAAAGTTAGGCGAAAATAAAACGGTGAGAGCACACAGTACAAGTAACTATTTTAAAATCTCCGGTAACGGACGAAGCTAAAAATATGTAACTCATTCAATCACTACTGGCGGAATTACAAGTGGTTGTCGACGTTGTCTACGAGTAGTTGTCGTTGTACAAAGATGACACGTAAACGTTATCTCTGTTCTTCACTCTATCGCGTAAAAACGCATTTCTCTGACTTAGAATCTGCCCAAAATTTTTTCAATATCTCATGTCCAGATACGAGTATAATATAATACATATAAGTAATGGCATCAATAAAATAATAATATTACAATATATCGAGTGACAAATTATTCGAATTAATTAATATAAATGTTTACAACCCTTTTTCATCGTCTAGTTTTCTAAACTGTAGGTTTTTACCTAAACCAACAACAATCACAAACATTTTCAATTGAAATCGAAATCATCTATCTAGAGATATAGAATTTTATCGTTCTGACATACATTCCACAAACACACGCATACACATATATACATAATGAAATAGTATTTTATAGACCTAATCTATTCAATAATTTATCGTCTCAAAAATGTAAAGCAACTATTTCAACAAACTATAAATAATAGAGTTAGAGAATTACATAATATAAATTCAAAATTTGTACAAACTTAGAATTCGGGTGTATCGATTTCAACTTTAGTTTTACGTTTTTATTGCTTCTAATGATACACCACCCGCTCGTGTAGTGTTAGGTGTAGTACAAATATTACAAAGTGTTTTTTTTTTTTGGTTGGAAAAACAACAAAACAAAAGTTGTAAACGGAAGTAATTTTTCTTTTGTTTTAGAAAAATGTGTGTGAGGAGCGACACGAACATGTGAACACTCGTATATGTCGGTTATACGCTGTATTTAGTATTTTACGTATACGAACGCTTTAACACTTTTGTGTTGTATATAAAACAGATGTAAGCTAATCGGCTTTGAACAGTTGCCAAAAATTGGTGAATATGTAAATTTTAGCATGTACCGCACATGGTGAGGAAAAAATTGTAAAATGTGATTGGGACAAATTAGAACTTTTGGAATTGCGGCCACCTAACAAAATAATTATTTCCGCACGCAACGCATCCGGAAATTTTTACATGATGGCAAGTTACTCAATACATTTATTGCACCCTGTGTCCAGTACTTTAAATACTTTAAGGTTTAAACAATGTATCTATGCAAAAAGTGTTGAATTTATAATGATTTCCAACAACTTTCTGATTTGCTCGTAACATATAAAAATGTATACGTCTTTCGTATATATACACAACAGAAGAAACCAAACTATTTTAGTATTTTATTTTATTTTACTAAAATGCTTTGTTCCGGAAATGTTTTTTAATATTTAAAACAGTTTTTTATCTACATGGTATTTACCATATGTACAAACATAAGTATTTGGGGTTGGTATTTGGGTTCGTGTACAAGTTTATGAATAAAACGGTGATGTAATCGTCACAACATTAAAATACTTCATCTATATTTAGGAGGAATTATCTGTGCCTTAACAACAAAGTTTGATAAGCACGCAAAAATTGTAAACGAAAAAAAATGTCTTTTCGCTCTGTTTATGATTTATTCTATTTCGGGGGAGTGAGGTGTAAATTTTCTGTGATTTGGTGTTACAAAGCCAAAAAAAATGAAATGTTGAAGAGTTTTTCATAATATTAGTGCGATTCGCGTCCAATGATGTAGATCAGCCAACGCGCGGCTGTGTTCATCAGCATTTTATAACGTTGTTCGCCTTAATCAACAACATCTTGCATTCTACATCTTGTTCGCCTGAATTACAGCGAGATCTCTGCAAACTCTTGATCACTTGCTTACTTCCAATAAGAACTTTTTCGTTCAATAGAGTATCAAGTAGCTATTTTAAAAGCTCCGTTATTTGTTTTTTACAGATTAACAGTACAATGTCGACCAGTTAGTAAATTTAATTCCATTTTGCTTCAAAACCGTTTTAAAATACAGGAAACCCTCCAAGAACACGATTAACTCGTTCCGTGCTTATTAAAACCGTGTTGTTCGAGACTACAAAAAAGAAAATAAAAAAACATTACATTTTATTTTTTATTATGACATACAAGAAAAATAAAACAGAATAACGAAAACCGTGTTGTTTGGAACCGTGTAATTTGAGGAAATGGGTATCTGTGTTCTTCGAAACCGTATTCTTCAAATACCGTGTTCTTGGAGGGTTACCTGTAGTTAAAATTCATTATGAAAATGGTTCGTAAAATTCATTACACATTTCGTAAAATTCGCACTAGTTTTCGTAGACAAATCACCCATTTGAGCTCACAGGTTTATTAACGAACCCCTACCAACAGTAACACGTACTCGTTCAGGTCGTTCAATCGAAAATATTGCCGGAGCTATCATTGATCCGCATTATTTCCAAAATAAAGCTGGTAGCCCTGAGGGCCGGCTATTGGTAGGTTCAAACTGGTGCATTGTAACCGGGCGCTGAAAATTCAATCTGCCAATGGTGATACTAGTTGCTTTCCAATTGAACACCGCAAGTACTTGTAAGTGCGAAAAATGTGTGTTCCAGTTTCTTGTTAACTTTTTAATAAAAAAATATCTATTCTGAAATTTTATTAGCGCTTCATATATGACATTCAATTATAATTTTAACAGAAAAATACTACACACAATCACTCTGCGGACAAATTTATCGTAACTGCTTTGAACTGCAAAGACAAAACCTTAAGTGTTTATAAGTACTTGCGGTGGTCGATTGGAAAGCAAATACTGTGACATGTAGTAAATTCTGAAGTGTTGCTATAAAGTAGGAACTTTACAAATTTGTGATAAAATCTATAAATTTTACAGAGACTGGTTTCTTCACAACCTACTTGTTTCCTTTTTTTTTTTTGCTGGCGCCACATCCCATTTAGTGGTTTGGCCGCCTAATTCAATGGCGAATGGTTCCTTGAATCCAGCCAGCCGTTTTTTTTTCAAATTTGCTTCCAAGTCTTCTAATTAAAAATTTGAAACTTCTTCTCGATCTCTAAAAACTGAACGTGTGGCCGTTCAGACCTCCCTCCGTTAAAAAAAAATATAGTTGGGTGTACGAATAATGAATGTCGTAGATCATTTTTAGTCAGTCAACAGATTCTGGTGGTTCTATAATTTAAACAAAACAACAAGGTACCGAGGTTACCGGGGAATACATTATAGGTGTCCTTTGTATGACAGTTGTAATCAAGTGCGACCGATATCAGTTCTTATGAAGACAAAATCGAAATGGAGCTAAGGTTTCATATGGTGGTGTGAAGAGTGGAGGAGAAAGGAAATTTTCGATCAAAAACTCAACGAGCATGGTTTATCAGAAAACCACGACGAGAACTTAATATCTACTTTAATCATTGGTCGGACTCCTACTGAAACTTGAACTTCCTAAATTCTGAGCTGAATTGTGTTGTCTATTTGAAACCATATAGTAATTTTTGTTATACTACAGATAAAAATGTATTTAGCGGAAATTTGTATTTTCTGCTAAAATTAGGGGAACTTGTGTGTACTAATTTCATTCCAGTTAAATTTAGAATATTCTTAAATATTTTTATATTGGAAATACCATGCTTTCCAATATTTGACAGATTAGAATTATGGAATTTTATAAATAACCTGCAGTTTTCAATTAACCGATTTCACCGAAGATCTCCACATTTATGTCAAAAGATGACGTTTTTACATGGATCACAGTTAACTCCTCTGGGATACGGAGAATAATTTAAAATTATTTTTTTGAGTTCGGCAATAGTAAATCTGCAAAATTTCAAATTCGAAAATTGTGATGAATTGTGATTAATACACTTTATTTTATTTTCTAAAAAAAGTAATAAGTGCGTTACAAGTCATCCCTCTTGAGTAATGTGGAAATGGTTTAAAATTGAGTTACAATTCAATCCTTAATTAGGCACCAAAACGTCTGGGGCCGACCCTGTAGCCTTGTTACTGTAAATGGTGTTCGCTACGGAGACATACCAAGTGTTTTATGGTCAATATTTGATGATATGAATATTACAGCTTAAGGCATGTGATTTATTTCCCCCAAAAAAAAAAAAAAAATTGATGCATGCAACAGATGTTGCACGGTTGTAAAAAATATAATGATTGATTTGAAATAAAAATAAACGAAAGATTTTCAGCTCGAATTGAATTTGAATTTCCAAACTATAAACTTATAGTTTGAAAACATAAATAACGGATAAAATACACAAAACTTATTTGTCAGAATATGAAATAACAAATCGTACCTCCAAATTATTAATAATTATATTAACAAAAGTCAACTTCTAAGACACAAACAGAAGGATTATTCCCACAAAATTCAAATTAGAAATCTGCTAAACAAATTTCAAAGATGATATGTGGTTAGATTTTCTATCAGTGCAAGAATAATACCCGAGAGTAATAACCGGGAAATTACAATCCGACCAAGAATTATGCTGGCTTCCAGCGACATCAATCTTCTATTTACTGTACGTCATAGACCTTTTCCTTTCATTTCAGCGTATGCATTAACAATCGACCAGTCACTAGGCCAGACATTTGATTTTGTGAGACACCTCCATTTTCTCATGGTCAACTTTATTTAACGCTGTCAAGATCATGCTGTATAAGATAGCAGAAAATTTCCAGCAGAAAAATGTGTTTTGCTATTCACCGTTAGAGGCATCACTATCACAAAAATGAAATTTTTTCTGCTGATATTTTTTTACACCAGCAGAAAGTTTTTGATATTTTTATGCAAATTAAAAATTCTCAGCAGAAAGTTTTATGAAAAATCAGAGAATTTATGAAATAAAAGAAAAATGTATGTTTAAACGTTTTGAAGTGATGAAAGTTAATTTTCTTTAAAAAACGATTTGCGCATGTATAGTGTAAGGACTCTCAAATCATACTAAAATTATCATTATCAAAATTATGCAAGCACAGGGCAACATCAAAAAAATGACCATCGTTGAAAGCACTCCATACATTTCTGAAGTCATTTTAATGTGAAATGTTTTCAGTTTTTTAACAAAAGTGTTAGAAAAATCCCCCTGTAACTACCCTAGGTTAATGTTTTTATAGTAGCCTAGATCATAATCTATATACGTGAGCAACACAAAAGATTCACACCTGGCGAAAGTAGCCTTCCATACATTTATGAAGTAATTTTAACGTGAAATGTTTTCAGTTTTTTAACAAAAGTGTTAGACCACCTGCTCTAACCACACCCACGATACCACACCTGGCGTCAGTAGCCTTCAGTAATCTTTAACCAAGGAATTTTTTAGGAATTATTTGACGTCAGTCTCGGCTACCATAAAACTATAACCCGAGGGTAGTAATAAGGGGTTTTCAAATACTTTTGTTAAAAAAATGGATACATTTCACTTTAAAATGACTTCAGAAATGTATGGAGTGCTTTCAACAATGGTCATTTTTTAGATGTTGCCTGTGTTTGCATAATGATGATTATAATAATTTTAGTATGTTTTGAGAGTCCTTACACTATACATACGCAAATCATTTTTTAAAGAAAATTAACTTTCATCACTTCAAAACGTTTAAACATACATTTTCTCTTCTATTACATAAATTCTCTGATTTTTCATAAAACTTTCTGCTGAGAATTTTTAATTTGCATAAAAATATCAAAAACTTTCTGCTGGTGTAGAAAATATCAGCAGAAAAAATTTCATTTTTGTGATAGTGATGCCTCTAGCGGTGAATAGCAAAACACATTTTTTTGCTGAAAATTTTCTGCTATCTTGTAGAGCATGTCAAGATCGAAAAGCAAAGACAAGATCAATGTTAAACTTCAAGACCGAACGATAAAGAAAGCTGTTGAATGATGGAAGAAACTTCAACCGTAATTAAGAAGTTTTTAAATTCGTCTGTATTAATTAATTTATTTAAGATTTTTTTGGTTTTTCAGACAAAATATTATGTTTAATGGCATTTACAATGTTTACGACTTTTCTAGTCATAGAAAACAAAGAGGCCATTTACTCACAATATATCTACATATTGAATATACCTACATATTGAAAAATGTGTTTGTTAGTAATTATATGGAGCACAATTTTGCTGATCCTATGAATTTACTTTGGCCTTACGTCAAACAATATTTAGCTGAGATAGTTGATTAACCTATTCGCATACTTATTGTTACTATAATTATTAAACGGAATAGGTACAAAGGGCCGAATGTAGAAGGGCCGAATGTCGAAGGGCCGAATGTCGAAGGGCCGAATGTATCAAAGTTTCGAATGTCAAAGGGCCGAATGGTTCGAAGGGCCGAATTTTTTTTGTTTTTAGAAATATTATTTTTTAAAAGTGTTGTTTTATGGAATATTTTGTAATTTTTTTTTTATTAAACATAAACGAATTTCTTATGAATTTATGTTATGTATGTATTTTTATATTTTTCATCTTTGGATATTTATGAAATTCCACGTATAAAATCAGCGATACATTTTGGCGAAGGAAAATTTTGTCATACGCCACCAGAGACATTCGGCCCTATGTGTCAGCCTTCTGATAATAGGTATAAGGTACAAAAAATAAAAAAATAATTAAATTAAAAATTAAATTAAATAAAAAAATTTAAAAAATATATTTCTAAAAACAAAAAAAAAAAAAATCAAAAAAAATTGGCCCTTCGACTCATTCGGCCCTTTGACCCAATCGGCCCTTCAACACATTCGGCCCTTCAACATTCGGCTCTTCGACATTCGGCCCTTTGACACATTCGGCCCTTTGAAATTCGGTCCTTCGACACATTCGGCCCTTCGATACATTCGGCCCTTCAACATTCGGCCCTTTCATATCATACCAATTAAACACAAGTATCGTCAAGGCTATGTTCGTGTGTCTGAACATCCTCCGGGCCGGCGATCGTTGATATAAACCGGCGTGGTAATGGACGTGGATGTGATCCTAACCTAGATGAACTTGTTCTTAATGATGTGGCGGCTCTGTTGTTGCACTGCCATGCAATAACTAATCCCAAAAATACCACAAAGATCCCGTATCCGACAATGTAGTGATAAACATCGCGCATATTTATTTGTTGAACATTATCTTGTTCCGAAGTCCTTAAATGAGTAATGTTGGTTGACAGTTGGTTCAAATCCGAGAATATGCCACTGAATTCGTTAGGTGTGGACATTCTATTGGTGGTAGTCTGGTACGTTTCATTTTCTGCTTGAATAAGTAGGCTGCTAAGATTTATCGTTGGTTGATAAAATACTTCTGTTTTTGTGTTAAAGTTTTGAATGGAATGTATAGTTGTCATTCCATCCGTAATTGTGCAGGCCTTATGTACCGTTATAGCTCCCATTCCTCTTATATATTTGTGGTTGTTACCTACTTATTGCAAATAATATTTATCCTATGCACCTTTTCAGATATAAAAATCCATGTGCCTGTATTGTGAGTTGGAATCCACATATTTCGTGGTGTTATAAATGGAACCTCACAATCCTGTGTAGATGTTTCCTTGTTGATAATTAAGTTAATCTCACACGGTGATAGTTTATTTTGGGTGCTATGAATCACGTTGTGAATCATGCAGATGTATTCTGTACTCTTTATGGATTTGCAAGCAGCAAGTTCGTCTTCAGACATTGCGTAGTAGAATTCTATATTTAAGCTTAGTAGGAATAGTTCACTCGATGGATTTAAATATGCAAACATGTCCTTCTGGTTGGTTGGAATTGCATTTGGTTTGGCGATTTGATATATTTGGTTATTAAGTAATGACATTTTAAGTTCAAACATTAATACATTGTTTGCCTTCCCAACCCTAGTCGTCATCATTTGGTATAATGTTGTCATGCTGTTTTCTCCATATGGTAGCATCAGCCGGGATAACTTCATGTAATTTTTGCAATTCCACCTTAAGTTGATCGGGTTGGATTATTTTGCTATGATGAATGTCGGTAATGACATCGATTAGTTGTTGCTGTGTTGAAGTAAAGGTTGTCATATATTGACAGATGTATCCATAGGGCGATAAACCTTTGTATTGCTAAGTTTTCGTTCTCATTCCGTTGTATCATGTTGAATATTGACATTGTTTGTTTATCTAGTTCTTGTAGGTGGTTGTTTACTGTAATCCACTCTTTTTTTCTAATATTTACTGTTGATTCAGTTATTGTAATTTGTTCCTTTAATAATTTATTTAAATGTGCTTCATTATTTTTTATGGAACTTATTTCATTGTCGTATCGTTGTGCATCGTCTTGGTCAACGATTCCAAACAGTTGCTTGGTGAGTGTGCCAACCACATTTACTAAACCTCTTTTTGTTCGAGTTGATTTGTACGTAGGTTGAAACATTTTATTATTGCGGTTTATTTTGAGCATTTGATGCTTTATTTGATTATTGCAGGCCTACAAAGTTGTTTTAATTGTAACCATTCATTATCATTTTGGTAGAATTTATCCATTCTCTCGACAGCTGCGAATATATCATTCCGCTTCTATTAACATTGCTGATAAATTAAAATATGATACAATCGTCCATTGTTGATGGATTGCTGAAAGTTGCTGATTATCGCTGAACATACCCCAAGCACGCTTAGTAATGGCATCATTGTAAACAACATCAATCTAGACAGAAAGCATGGTCAAATTTTCCTTCGTTTTATCTGAGGTAGTAAATTGGTTTTGACATTCTTTGCAGCCTTCTTTACATCCTCCTCTATATGATCTCACGACCAAAGTCTTGATAGTTTTTTCTCTTTACGTGAGACATCTTCATGTGATAAGCGTTTCCTGGAGTTGGATTTGTTATTAATAATAATTGGCAATGCTGTAGTTGTTTTAATAGGTGACTCCGTATGATGGTTTTCTAGGCTATCATCAATAGGAAGAGTATTAGCACTGATATAACATTGGTCCTTCGAAGCCCCCACAACAATCGGCGGCCATTAAAAATACTTTGAGTCAACAACCAACTACATCGAACTCACAAGCCAATCACCAACCGGCACATATAACTCCAGTCAACAAAACCAGGCAATCAGTAGCAGTCGAAGGAAAAATCAACGGGCATCACCAACGGAAACTACAACAATGACGAGCATGGAAAGTCGTTTTGAAGATCAGGAGATCAGAGGCGACAAAATAGTCCAGCTAAACAAAAACTACCATAGAGACGGACCAGGGCGGAAAACTAAAACTTATTTGGAGTCGAAAATAGCAACTTTAAAAGAACTCTACAAAAAATTTGTAGAGGCTGATGAAACAATTAGAAATAGCCCATTGGTAGAAAACCATCCATATCTCAAATAATGAAAAAAGATAGGAGATATCTACTAGCGGAAGACAACTTCCAAGTCACCAAATTCCCATTTACGGAAAATAGAGATACAAGTTTCACCAAAAACACAACGGGAAAACAAGATTATTCACAAACTAATAACGAGTATGCCAACAGAATAGAATTCCTCCAGATGGTTTTAATTACAAAATTTAAAAATGAGGGCTCTTTATAAAGAAATAAACGCAGCAAGAGACTCATTGATACAGAAAGCTTCAAAATAAGCATTACAGTTGCTGTTGAAACGAATTGAAGGAATGATGGAACAAATCATCAAAATCGATGCCATCAAAAGCGAACATGATGACGTTATAACAAAGATCACCACTGATATTGACAGCCATCAAACAAATAACAACAAGTTGGTTGGACGCCTGCCCAAAATCGAGATTCCAGTTTTTTATGGAGATTATTTGAAATGGAAAGGGTTTGCAGATACGTTCGAGAAATTAGTTCACAGAAATATCGAAAAGCTATATCAAGTGCTAGCACTGATATAACAACCACAAAAAGTAGAGAAATTCACTCACCCAATTTTTAATCCCAGGTTACTTGTGTAAAGATACACAACCCTTACAAAAATTAGCACTTCCATAAGTCTCTTTTTCGCAGTTTGATTTCGTACTGATAAAAAGTTGGTCTACTCATCAGGTTGCAACGGCCAAACTTCAAAAATTCAACTCTAACTTTGTACATATGGTAAAAAAAAAATCTTGTGTTGGCTTAGTACACATACATAGTGAGGATTTCCAGATGTTTCTGATTTGGCGATATCATTCGCGAAATCGATAAGTTTTTGTGTTGTACCATAGGTACCAAGCGAGAGTTGAATTTTTGCAGTTTCACCATTGCTACCTGATGAGTAGACAAACTTTTTATCAGTACGAAACCAAGCTGCCAAGAAGAGACTTAAGGAACTTCTCATTTTTGTAATGTTTGTGTATTTTTACAAAAGTAACGGTGGGGTGAATTTTTCTACTTTTTCTGATTCTTCGTTTTTTTTGATATATTGTCAGTAAATGGCCTCTTGGTTTTCTATGACTAGAAAAATCGTAAACATTGTAAATGTCGTTAAAAATAATATTTTGTTTCAAAAACCGAAAAAATCTTAAATAACATCACCCGCAATGTTGTCTATAAGAAAATCGTTCAAAACTATTGACCTCTTCAATAGTAAGCTGAAGGTACACGATCATTAAAAGTGACTTGACTTTTAAATTTAAAATATATTTTTCGGTCTTTTGAAAGAGCAATAAAATATGAAGAAATACAGGAATTTCTAGACAAGATTTTTTTTCAGAAAGTTTAAATTAGATGAAGTGTATTTTAAACGGGACTAGCCAAAAATCAGCTATTAACAGTTATGTGGCATTTATACCAGAAGATTTATTCAACGTCTTTCGTAATCATAAATTCTTGATTGCGTTTTCTTAAATAACTTTTACTTTGTAGAACCATTTAAAGTTAATCGAGCGCTATTCATTTACTGTATTTTGATGTGATCCCTTCTTATTATAAAATTAAGCACCAAAAACTTGATTTCAGTAAATATCATTCCCAGATTATTATATTGTTGAGTGTGTGTTTATGCGAAAAATTTTATTATAGAAATGGAAATGAAATTCGTAGGATTATCGACCCACATTTCACAATAACGGAAATGTTAAATAACATTTTATTTTCTTCAGATTACGTATATAGAAAACGTCGTCGCTGTCATTAATTTATACGTTTATTAACTTTTGAAATTTCCATAACAATTTTCGTTTTTCATGGTCGAATGGCATTGGCATACATACTTATACATATATCTAAAATATAAATCCAAAATAAATCAAATGCCCAAATTTGTATTTTTTTTTTTTTTAATTAAAATCATATACGAGTATACGAACAACTGTGATTAATTTTATAGGAAGGTAATTTATTTTTGGTCACACCAAAAAAAAAAATTAATTAACTAATTTGCATTTTGGTGTTTCGCATATAAAAATACATAAACGAATGTATAATAGAAACCCGTATATGTGAATAATACTAATTTGAACGTTTAAAAAATGAAAACGGTGACCGAAGTTGTTGTATAGGTACTCCAGTAAATTATTATCGTACGTGATAGAAAGCAATCAATGTGCTCGTATAATCGTGGAGCATGCAAATCTAGCAGCAGTCGAAATGAGTAATTGAAAAATTTATTTATATCCCATGTGCGGATACACGACTAATTTGGGTATTTTGTATTTAAGCCAATTAATTTTACCGTAATTAGGAAAATTATTTTTTTACAGAAAATTAAATAAATTATATTATCTTTTTCATCATTGTTTTTAACAATATAGTGTCTAACAATATACCGAACGACAACAATAATCGCCAATTATACAAGATATGTTTAAAAAAAAGTGCTTAATTTCACTTTTGGGAGCTTTTTTTAGCATGGTTCAAATTGTTGTCTTTAAGTTAAACATCTAACTGTTTTGAAAAAGTATTATTTGACCTAGTTTAACCAGTTTTAACGAAAAGAATAATTAACAAATTAAATTAAACGCCAATTAGATTAATAAATCAAATCTTAATCTAATCTCTTAAGCAATTAAGCAACATTTACGAGGACAAATAAGGCGTATAAAACTGTCAAAAATGTATCAAAAACCTAATAATAATGCCACCAAAATAAGTTGATCTCAATATTAAACTTCTATGCATCAACCAAATTTTTTTTGACTTAAGGCGGATTCACTGTTGCGTTCTTTCGTTCCTTCCTTCTGAAATAGCCAGATCATTTAGGCAGGTCTAACATTTTGCTAGGTAGTTTCAAGATTGAATTTCGTAAATTTCGAAAAAATATATACTAAGTCTTAGACAGAAAAATATATATACCTAAAAATTTTCAAAAAAGACAGGTCATTTTAGTGAGTCTCTCTACCTACCAGGTGGTCGGGAATGTACATTGAGTATGAGTGAGTAACGCTATGGCTAGATTGAAATGCGAGAGAGAGAGCGGGCAGCTGTTACAAAAAATTTTAGAGTAATTAAAAGATTCTCATTCTTAGTACAGTAATCCCCCGTATAACACGGTAGATTAGGTCCGCATTATAGAACAACGCGTTGTACGATAATACTCGTATAACGCGTTATGAACAAATGATTCACGTGCAACTTTTCTCGTTAAAGGGGGTTTAAATCGAATTTTTTGCAAACGTACGCGAAATTAATTATGAACTGTAAATATCATTATAAATTTCACAGTGCAGGTGCTTTGCCGCAACGATGTATCTTTTCTAAAAAATTTATTATCGTTGATTTCTCTGTCTAATATATACTTCCATCTAAACGGCACATTGACATCGGAAAAGGTATTATAGGATAGCATAAAAAAAATTTCAAAGTCAATCTCGTAGTCCATAGATAGACCTAGCATTCGGTATGTGTCAGCCTTCTGATAATAGGTATAAGGTACAAAAAATAAAAAAATAATTAAATTAAAAATTAAATTAAATAAAAAAATTAAAAAAATATATTTCTAAAAACAAAAAAAAAATCAAAAAAAATTATGTTTATCAGATCCAAAAAATGGCCATTGCAAGTAAATCTAGGTCTTCTTGAAGTTTCTCCGTATCATAGCATTCGGAAGATAAAAGATAACGAAAGATAAAATTGAAACCAGATTTAAAGTTGAAGTATGGTGCTTGTGGCCAAGTGGCGCATGCGGTAAGTGACATTCTAATTAAGTTACATTAAACGGTGTTTTCAGAACAAACAAGGCCTGTCCTTTGTATATAAATATGGGATCAGCACCATCATAAATGTATAGTTATGACAGAGGAGTAAGAAGACAAAATTGAAAAAAAAAACATTAAACGAAGATGATGAGTATTTGATAAATGTTGGTATGGTGCAAAAGTAAAAGTAAACGGAAAATTATTTAAACGCCAGGAAGAGGTCAAACGCGCACATTGCTAATAAACAACAAACTTATACCATAGACACATATCTCGTTTCGTAACTAAGATTATGAAACTATGGTTTGCAAGATGAGAACTCAAGACACACTACAATTTCTTTTCTCTTCTCGTTTGGTTTTAATTAGTAATAGAGTAGGCATTGACAAAAATGTCACGATTGACATTTAATTGACCTATAAAATTGTCAGAAATGACTTTTATATTGACAGAACAGAAACAAAATGTTCCCGCCAACTAAATATCTCAATGATATACAGAAAATTTGGAGGAAACTAGATTTTTTTGGTAAGCTATTATGCGCTAGTTATATAGCAGAAAACGAAAAGAAAACGAAACGAACCGAAACGAAAAACAAATTTGTGATGGTTATATAGACGAATCGGTTTTTGACGTTTTACATTTTGTGTTCTGTGCGTATTGTGTATAAATATAAAAAAAACAAATAAAATGGATTTTGAATTTTATTTTTTAGTGGTCGCTTTAATTAAAATAATTTAAAAAAGAAGAAAATGCCCTATGCGTCGTTGGGGGGTTCGCCCCATTAATAGAAACCGGGATAAAATTGGATTTTTTAAAGTAATTTTCTTAAATATGAAGGAAAATGATCCCGAGCAGTTTTTTAAGTACTGCAGGATGAGTGCCGAAACGTTCGATGTATTATTATCTTTAGTGAAAGATAAGCTGAAGAGAACATCAAAAAAGGCAATTATTCCAGAAATGAAGCTGGCCATAACCTTAGTGTAATTAAAAAATTTTATTTTTGTAACACTGAATGCAAATCAAAATAACTATTTTCATTTTAGCTATCTTTCACAAGGAGATTCTGTGCAGTCTGTGGCGTGGTGTTACCACCTGGGGAAAACCACGGTTAGGCAAATTGCGCTTGATACATGCATCGCTATTTACGGTGCATTAAATATAACGTATCTCTCTCCTGTATCAACACAGGAATGGCAGAGAATTGCCGAAGAATTCAACTCAAAATGGAATTTACCAAATTGTATTGGAGCTATTGATGGCAAGCATATTGCTATACGGCTTCCACCTAACTCGGGGTCTGAATACTATAATTACAAAAAATTTTATAGTGTAGTATTGATGGCTGTATGCGACGCTAATTATAATTTTACCATGGTCGATGTTGGATTTACAGGTAGCGAAAGTGATGGTGGGATTTTCCGAAGATCAATATTCGGTCAAGCTGTAATCGGAAAAACATTAAATATTCCAGAATGGAAACCTCTTCCGAGTACAAATGTACAATTTCCACATTATATTATAGGTATGCCGCTTAAAAATGCATGCAGATGTAAAGTTATACATACGAGTATTATAATTTATTTTAATTCAATTTTAGGTGATGCAGCATTTCCTCTAATGGAAAATTTAATAAGACCATATCCTGGTATAGGTTTCTCGCGAACGATAAACTTATCTTCAACTATCGGCTGTCGCGCGCGCGACGTACCATTGAAAATGCCTTTGGAATTTTAGTAGCTAGATGGAGGATTCTGTTCACAACACTAAACGTAAGGCCTAAAAATGTTACTCATATTGTGTTAGCCACGGTTTGCTTGCATAATTTTATTAAAACTCAAGAAACTACTCGACCGTTAGCGCAATACTGCCCAATAAATTTTGCTGACACTGTATCGGCAAACGGAGATGTTTCAAATGGGCAATGGAGAGAAGAGATACAATCTCTAATGTCAGTTCATCGTATGGCTCAAAACCGATCAGTAAACATGGCATATAAACTACGAGACGAATTAAAAGATTATGTCAACGGTGTTGGATCTGTTCATTGGCAAGCCAACCTATTTCAACACAATAATTAACATTGTTGAATTAAATAAATAAAAAATATAAATATTTTTTTTATTTTGAAAATTCTTTATTTTTATTGAGAACGTAATTTGTTATGTGTAATATGGCCTCATCTTGGCCGTGTGGTGGAAATTTTTTAATGTACGACTTTAATAAGAGCTATGACTTCGGTCAAATCATCATCCCCTTTTTTTTGATGCTGATTGGGAAGTATGTGTTTCGGTTGAACTTGAATTAAAAATTGATGAGTCGCAGCCATCGTATTCAATTAAATCATCAAAATTTGTTTCATCATCATAGTGCTGAGGAGTGGACGACCGGCTATAGTTCCCCTTAGTTCTGTTTAATAAAAATAATTTAGAACATACTTTTAAATAATAGGAAAACAGTTACATTGTACTTCGAAGATAATCCTTCAAGAACGATTCGTTGTCAAACAAACACCAACTAGACGAAAACGAACTCCCAGATCCGGATGGTTGGTTGAGTTTCCGCATTTATTTTTGAAATTTATCACGGATATAAGTCCACTTTTTTTCTACTTCGCGGGGATCTATAATAATTAAAATTTAAGAACATTTATATATAATTATTTATATGATTACTTACATTTGACATCCATATCTTTTGCTATTATTGACCACAGGTTATCCTTATGTTTATTATTTTTATACAACTTATGCTTTTTGTCGTATATTTCTTCATATTTTCGAACATTTTCTATTAAAATCTCCGAATCAATTTCAGGTATATCTGCCATTTTAATTTTTATGTGTTTGACGTTTGATAAAAAAAACAAACCAGTAAACCAAATCACAAATATAATTCACAATTTATGAACATTACAACAAATACAATCAATCATTGTGAACTTCGGCCGAAAACGAAACGAAATGAAATTGAATTGAATCAATCTATCAGTTCGTTTTCGTTTCGGTTCGTCTATATAAATGTTCTAATACATTTTCATGCATTCAATTCATAAGTTTTGTTTCGGTCCGTTTCGTTTTCTTTTCGTTTTCGGCTATACCCAGTTGTACGATTGAGCGCTTTGATAGCGCTACTTAATCGATCACGGTGATCGCTCCATTTTACCTCACTGTGAGCATCATTTTACACCATGTTTCGCGTAAACTTTACAAATAAAAGCCGATATTATGGTGAATTGGTATGATACTCACACAAATAGAAAACCGAATACATTTGTTTAATACTTATAAGTATACATATACGGACAATTTCATCGTTGTTATGCATTTTTAAACAAAATTCGTCGGTCGCTCATGCAAAGTACAACTGGGTATAACTAGCGCTTTAGTGTTCGGAATTTCCATTTTTATGTATTCGGCGTTGAGCACTAAAATGCCTCGGGATGAGAAAAAATATTTCATTCCGAAACTACGTTAAAACCGAGTTGCAAACCATGGTTAGGGGTGACACATTACAACGAAATCATGGTAACTCGAAACCATAGTTATGAAACCAGTAATGTGTCTATAGCATTACTTGATTTAGTTCTAAATCTTAGTGATTTCGGTCTTCAAAGTTCAATCTTAAAATTCATTCGGGAACTAAATTGTATTCAATCGCGCCACCAAACATCATTTTCGGATTTCTTATTTGTTAGTTCATGATTAGAGGCCATGATAGATTTTCGGATATCGTTGTTGGCAACGAATTTCACTTTTCTAAAATTTCTGAATAAGTATTCTCATTTGTCGTTAATAATATCAATCAAAAATCTTTGGGTATTGTATTTGTCCTAGCTAATTAAATGACAATTTATTTTGCAATTGTACATACGACACATGCAACTGCTATTAAACAAAATGCGGTGAGCTGAAAGATTAGATATTAGCAACCATGTTTCAATTGTCATGAAGCTACCTTGCATACCTAAAACATTATCAAATATACGATGTAATTCTGGTAATAAATTTTGTAATGTCACAGATTTATAAACATCGCTGGCAGCTGGAACCCGCACTACAGATTTCTACCAAAGTAACCTTGTCTGATTTTATTTTCTTACTTCGATCAATGTAGGAAGCAGAGGCTTCATCAGATGATAATTCATCAACACAACAACCAGAATGATTGGTATAGTTTATATGCACCCACCCCCGATACACGGTTTGAAAAAACAAAACAAAAATGTTATTTTTAAGTTTCTATTTGTTATTTCTAATTTAAATTATTCTTTCTAATTCTATTATTATATTTAAACGGTATTTTGCGAACCAGTCTACCGTGTAAATCGGGGGATGGGTGTATTTTAATGAGATTTTATCAAGTTGGTTCCGTCTGCAAACATTTTATATTATATAATTTAGTCAACGCCGGCCGGCTCAAATAAACCTCGGAATAACTTTAATCACAAAAATATTTTAAAAATCTTACCTTAGCGAGCTTTGTCCGGTCGTCCTTTTCATTGCGGTTAAATTTCACTACACTAAAGCTTCACTACACTAATTTTAACAATTTATAAATTTCACCACTTAATATCATAAACACTAAACACTAATTGCACATTTTATACGATGAATCACTCGATTACGCGCACTCTGATTATATATCACGTCACTTTTAGCAAATATAATAAAAAATAAAATTAAATTCCTTCAAAAATTGTTCGCCCGACTTGTGTTGCACAACTACCAATGAACGTGTTGTATGTAGTGACACAAAAGACCAATCCCACGTTTCATTTTTCTCTTGACATTTCACTATAATATTTTTTCAACCATAAAATTGTTGTAGTGTGCGAAAAATAATTCTCATCGCATACTAGCTTTCGAAGGTGAGTTAAAAATGTTGCCATAGAAAGTATTGAGTTTCATACTTTTCATGGTAACATTTTCCTCACTTACTCTATTATGCGTGGATTCTACAGTGAAACAATTTGTTTCAGTAAAATACGCTGAGAAACCGAAAAGAGGAGAATACACAAGGACAAAGACAAACAAATGTTGCCATAAAAAGTAAGAAACTCAATACTTTTTATGACAACATTTTCCCCAGTAAATGTTACTGATTTTTTTTGTTTCTTTATAACAAGTAAAGGATTTATATTTTTATTTCGTATTAATTTTACTGAAAAAATTGTTTCACTGTGGAATCTACGCATTATTTAAAAAAAAAGTTGGTGTAGACGACACAGAGGTGTAGACAAACAAGAACATTCTGTGTTTATTACTATCCGGCCGCATTCCGCTGCAAGTAAAAATCCTACACGGAAAAAACGCGTATTAAAAATAAAATAAAAAATGTTTACGCTCGTTTACAAAAAACGCCTAATGTTGAGGACCAGGAAGCAGGAACGCGATAAGTTGCCTGGTCAGTTAAAACATGGGCAAGGTAGTATAAATAGACTAAGTTATTCAAAAAGGGTAGTGTCTGAGGTTTGGAACTTAAGTAAAATGGAAATAAATCAAATACTATTCTTAATCGAATAGTTTGCAATCTTTCCTTAGATGATTCTAAAAACGTTTTAACATAAATAAGCGTATAAGATCTAGACTCTGATGCGTCCTCTGAGGACAAATCCGGTACTCGAGTAAAATTTTGAACAGAGACTGTTAAGCCAGAAACCGCTAAGCTCTCCAAATTGCAGATAATTGCACAGATAATTCTCGAGCATCAGCTCAAATTGAAAATGATCTGGGTGTTCAAAACGTAACCTCGTCCTCAAGATCTACTACTTTTACTACTACCTATAGTAAAGCCATCACCTTGTAAGTCATTCCAACTATAATCATTCTAAAGGTATATCGTCAGTGAAGTGGAATATACGATTTGATGGTAGTGCTACTGGAGAAAAGAACAAACGATTTCTCTTTAAAATGAATAATTTGGCCGAAAACAATAATATTCCCTCATTTCAAATGGTTATCGAAAGAAATCCTAATACTTCATGGACTCTGCTAAAATCAACTTTTCTCAAATGTTTCCAAGAATTGTCGAAGTAACGACGAATTTTAAGGAACGTTATTTTAACAAAATTTAGAGTAAAGTTTTAAAAATAGCTCTGCAATGGGAAGTTTAAAGGGACTTGCTGGTGTGATCGACAACTTATAACTGTTATGCAACGAAATTTGAGGCCTGGGCGCGTATTCTTGAAATCCACCGATATTTCCGCATGCGGATTATAATTTGTATTAAAATTCTTTATATTATTCAAATTTTTCACCGGCTACTTTAATCGTTTATTCAAATTTGATGCAAGTTTTCTTTTATTTCTTTCTGAGTATAACCAGTCGGAAATATCCACCGATTTTTGTTTAATCGTGAAATAAATAAAAGAAAACTTGCATTAAATTTGAATAAACGATTAAAGTAGCCGGCGAAAAACTTGAATAGTATAAAGATTTTTAATGCAAATATATAATCCGCATGTTGATATATCCACCGATTTCAAGAATACGCACCCTGGTCTCTAAGATAAGATGGCCGACCAAGAATTCTCCGGTATAGAAGGCCTGGTTCGAAAAATGCTTTGCGTATGAACACACCTGGGCAAGAACAGAATTTGCTCCGAAGTATTGTTATATCAAAGTATTGCTCAATCCGTGGGCGCATGAAATATTAGAAATATTAGGGCGACCTTGTGCCGAAGTATTTATTCCGAATAAAATATATTTCGGATTTCTTGACAGTGGAGCCAATATATCCGTCCTAGGAAAACGTTGCGGAAAATTTCTCTCCTGCCCAGAAGCAAACGTCAAGGATATGCCTGTTCGAGTAAAGACTGCAAGTGACCCAAGTGAAATTATATTAGGTCACATCTAAGTTTCGATTTCATTCGCACGTCAAACGCACTCAATTAAATTACACCTTGCACCAAGTTTAAGGCATACCTTTATACCTGGGAATGAACTTTTGGCAATTATTTGATTTTCGAATCCATATACCGCGAATCAATAAGGCATCCATCATTAGCGAATTAAACTAAACCACTATTAAACCTGATAAGGCATCTTTGCCTCACGATTTATCTTGCCAACAAAATGAGGGCCTCCCCAATACAATCAATCAATTCCCATAATTTGAAACTTTATGTCTAGGCAAAACCGATCTAATTTCCCATTTCATAGATCTAAGTCAGGCGAAACCAATCAAGCCAGGGCATTATGGGGATGTGATATCGTCGACTAGAGAAAAAGAGTTACACGACGAGCTGGTTCGCATAATTGCTCTTAGAACTCATGGAGTAGTCTGGTTACCTTGGTTTGAAAAGAGGGCACCTTGACGTCAGAAAATTAAACACGGTAATAGTAAAAAATACTTATCCCCTTCTTCTAATCGATGGGTTGCTAGGGAGTCTTAACAAGACAAGGTTTATTTTAAGCCTTGACTTGAATGACGCCTTTTGGCAAATACCACTAGATGAGGGGTGAAGCGATAAGACATCCTCTGCACTTCCCGGAAGGCCGCTATTTAATTTTAGTTTTTAAACGAACTTCAGCACCAAGCACGCATTATTAACTACGGTAGCAGGATTACTAAAACGAGCTAATTTAACGATGAATATCGTTAAGAGCAAGTTTTCGCTTCGAGAAATCAAGTATTTGGGATTTGTTGTTGATGACGGTATCGTAAAAGTAGATCCTAATAAAGTGTCGACTATAACTTCGTATCCAGCACCTAAAAACGTTAAACAGGTTCAGTGTTTCATAGGAATGGCTTGATGGTATCGCATCAGGACTAACTGGTTTGTTAAAATATGAATTTCCGTTCTCTATCATATCGGACCATGCTAGCCTCAAGTGGCTAATAGATCAAAGTGATTTTGCAGGGAGATCAGCTCGATGGATTTGGTTGTGCAACGGTCACAAAGGTTGTGAAAATGTCATACCGGACGCCCTATCTTGATAGTCTGCTGGTGAACTGAAAATGAACGATATTACGTTACTGAACGAAAGTCTCTATATTAATCTGACTGATCACACATTTAAAACCAACGAGTATTTACTTTTGATTGATGTTAAGGTTCCCAACCCAAGTTTAATAAAACATTTCGTTTAACAGGTGATAACATTTATGTCAATGCTGTTATTAACGGAAACAGATATTCCAGACTGGAAGTTGTATATGCCATCCGAGCTTACGCCTAGCCTAATTCTTCAAGCGCATCTTCAAGTCCCCTACTTCTGTGCAAATGGGACTCAATAAAACGTTTTGTATTCTAACGAGATATTACTACTGCTCTTCTACGACTCGTGATGTATCAGAATTTCTTAAAGTGTGTGTGATCTGTAAAATGACTAAAACTCCCAATTATCTAACTCGACCACGTAAGGAGGCTATAATGAAATTGATCGGCCAAGTCAAAAACTATTTAGCGATTTCTTAGGTCTGTATCTTCGATCTCCTTCCGAAAATACCTGTTCATTGTTCTTATCCAATACTCTGGCTTTGTCTAAGAAACTCAGCGCGAAGCAAATTCAAAAAGCGTGGTTACGTGTCTAGAAAAGATTTTCCAATTATTTCCTATTCCAGAGATATTATTTAGTAATAATGGAAAGCAATTCGCTTCTAAAGTATGTGAGGAATTTATAAACAAATAAATGGTAGTAAGCATATCCTTACGCCAATATATTCGTTTCATCCGTACATAAAAAGTGAGCATCGTAATTGGGACGGATACACGCAGTCAGCTTCGCTCTACGTAATACAAAACACCAAAGTACTAAATTTTCGCCCCATTACTTGGAATTTGGACAGCACTATATATGTAGGTAATGGAACTTATTACGAATTACTTCGGACGCTTAATGAGTTGCCTGGAAAGGATATATATTGCTATTTAGTGATCGATTATTGTTAGCGCAAAATGTTGTCCTCAAAAACCGTCAAGGATGCGTACAGTCGAAATTATTAACCACCCATCGTGAATTCATAGTTGGTCAAACTATGTTCGAAATTTCGCAAAGAGTGATAAAGCGCAAAAGTTTAATGTAAAATTAGCACCAAAATTTGTGACATCAAAAATTATAAAACCTGTCGGTAATGTAGCGTTTCAATAATCTGCTAAAAATGGGAAAAATTATGTTTATACCACATTAAAGATATCAAGACCTCCTCTCTTGGGTGTAGGGCGTCCCCATGATATGTAGCGCCTACCAAGTTGACATAAGTGGAACGCAGATTCAACAATTCTTCAAATAACAAATCTCGTTGCACGCCGAGTAAGACGACAAACTTGTTATCCATACATAAGTTTACACAAACATAATTACCTACCTTTAATGGACCTAATTTCAACATTTAAACATCACAGATGCGTATGTCAGTATAGGTGGTATACACAAAACCTAACTAATAGCTTTTGAGCAAACGTATAAACTTGTTATTATAACTTAACGACGTACCAATTCA
Source organism: Nephrotoma appendiculata (assembly GCA_947310385.1). Classification (NCBI taxonomy): domain Eukaryota; kingdom Metazoa; phylum Arthropoda; class Insecta; order Diptera; family Tipulidae; genus Nephrotoma; species Nephrotoma appendiculata. The sequence goes on from OX371224.1 coordinate 42,929,452, forward strand.
AACTTTAATTTGCTGTAGTTTCGATTTTTTTTTTTTATTTGGCGTGACTTAAATGTTACATCGTTACAGAAAAACTCGTCAAATAAAAAATTATTTTCTTCCATTTTAGTTCTTTTTTTTTTTTTGTTAAAAATCTAATCTTATTTAAGTACCAAGTATGTATATGTAAACCATGAACATACGGCAAGCAAACTATAAAAAAACTTGACAAAATGTAATTTGAAACTTTTATCACGTCGCTCTTTAGTAGCTTGTTAAATATTATAAAAAATAAAATAACAAACTATTGACCATATCATATTATAATATAGTATATTATATATTATATGTATATAATAGTTAATGTTGAACAGATGATTACTCTCTACATACATACATAGATGGCATATACATGTTTGTTTAAATAGTTGTACGAGTTTCTTGTTATTGACAACAAATTTAGACAGATTTTTATCTCTGGTTTGTATTGATTTAACATTATATACTTAAATATTACCATATGCAAGTTTGGGTATTGGGAGAACAAGGATACACCAACTAACATGCCGTTACCTATAGTGGAAAATTATTTAAATAAGATTTTGAAGGAAATGGGTGAGTACAATGTTTTGACGATATAATCTAAATACTGTTTATGGTTGTCGAAAAGGTATCGAAGATGATTTCTGATCCTCTCAATTTTAATTAAATGGAACGTCAATCTTATTCAAGCAACCTTTCCCCCGATCATACAAATATAACATGACTTACCATCACCATACGATTTTCTATTTTCCATTTTGTTGATTTAATAACAGTTTATATTATTCGTAATTAATAAAATTGACTAATTTAATGTTAATTTATTACACGACAGTCAGACAAACTAATCACTTTTGACAATTCAATTAAAATTCAACAAAGCCAACTACGAAAAATTATAAATTCGACGACATAATACAGTAAAGTCAAGGCATACACGCTCCACTACCGAAGTTGAAATTTCACTTTCATATGTCTTTTCACACGCACCGAATTACATAAAAGTAGAACCGGCGCCTCTATAATTATAAATAAATAGACAAGTGTCTGAAATCTAATGAAATATTTGAAAACTGATAATTTTCATGTCCATCTTTTTAGTCTGCAAATGTAGGATAGCTGTACAGTCAGCTGGTATTCATTTTGTTTATATATGAGAGATTTTTCGAGTATTCAAGGTGTTACAGTGGAAACATTTGCAGACTATACAGCTATCCTAGCAGTAAACTTTTTGAAAGCTTGAGCTACATTTAAGAAAATACTGGAGCACATCTTCCTATTCTCAAGTGCATACTCACAGCGAGTTCATACGATGGATAAAAGTCTCGGATTTTTCTATCCCAGATTTTTTTTTCAATACTTTCAACTTTTTTGAAAAGAGGCGTGTCTGTTGTATAATTTACGTGATGTAATTGGTTAAAACAATGGGATAGAAAAATCCGAGATTTTTATCCGTCGTATGAACTCGCAGTCAGTGACACTCAGTGAACTTGTTCGACAGTAAAGTTATTTTCACTAAAACCAAATTGGTGTGGTGGAATTAAATATATTCCTTGTATATGATAGGTTTCAGTCTTTTAAACAGCAGTTTTTAAATATTTTTGATTGTTTATCTGGTTTAGGAATCATAATTACTTGAGCCACCTTGAAACATAATATTTCAGTCTGAAGGCTCCATTAATTTTTTGAACTAATTTAATATTTAGTAGATAGTAGGCTTTTGTGATATCAAATTATTATCGATTTCACTTTTTAAGCTCAAAACAGAACAAGAGCGAAGGCGGCGAGCGAAATCGCCTGTCATATTAGAAAACACCGAAATCATGCAAAACAAACACAGCCATCAACGCAGGCGACGACGATTTTTTCGTTGAAAAAAATTTAGAGTCTATTTCTATTTTTGTTGCCGACGAAACAATGTTGCCAACTGTTTTTTATATATGTATAAGTTGGCATCAATTAACCGTCATATTATTAACCATTTTTTTTCAATCTAGTAGCCTAATGCCACAACGTCATGTGTCAAAAACACAGAAGGTTATGCCGTTTGGTTGTTTTTTTATCGCCATACGCTGACGCTTTTGTTCTGTTAGCTACAGCGATATCGCGGCGATATTTTTTATTTATTCGTCGACGCTTGCCGTTCTGTTTCTAGCTTTAGTTCCAATTGCCTTTTGTCTCGGCAACGGTTGAAAAATCTCTTCCAAATGGGCAGCAAACAAAAAAAATGTCTTTCTTCATTTTGGTTCTTTTTAACCCATCGTTGCTTTTCAAGGTGAGTAATCGTCATTCTTTAAATCGTTAAAAATCCTAAAGAAGGCACGATGGCCTGCGTTATTTATGTATGTCAGTAGGCCAATATGTTGGTATTAGTGATTAAAAAGTCGACTGTTGTCTTTTCTTTAACTACCCCACGCCAGTCAACTTTTATGGTTTTAACTTGCATTATTTTGGTTTCAATACCTCCTGGATGATTAGCATGGTAGAACTCATAGTCACGTAATCCGATAAATGAAGTTTCTATTAAGTGTGAGTTTCCGAAACAAGACATATGTATGTATATCTATTTTTTCTAAGTTTAGGAAAATTTCTAGATCAACCTCTTGTAATGTTTTAGTTTTGTTTCATGAAACAACACCAAGACGCTTACTAGATTTAAAATAAAATTTGTGATTTGAAATAAGATTTGGGTCAAGCTGTTCATATAAAATTTAAACTGATCCGGATCAATGGGTGCCATGAAAGACTGCTAACATACAGCGAGTGAGCTGAATAACATTAGAAAGAAATGAAATGAATTTTTGATTTAATTCTTATATGAAAATTATGTCGAGCGTTCCTTCTCTTTCTAATATCGAGCATAATACCACAGAATATATACAGAAGTGACATTCGAAGAAGCGAAAATTCTTATATTATTGGCCTTGGGCCAGATAAATAATTATACGACGCAATAAATTTAAGAATAGTAAATTGATGAACGGTTGGATTGAGGATTGTGATCTTCCTATACACGATAAATATAAAATCTGGTAAATGACCACTTGATTGTCTGGTATTACTATTGCCAGTTAAAATTCAGTAAAATTCTAGTAAATAAAAAAGGAAATTTTGTTTTCTAGTTAAATTTTAAAGTGAATATACTAGATTTTTAGTCAAAATAAAATTAAAACCAGAATTTTAATAAGTCCTAGTTAATTTCTAGTTCTAGTGTTTATTATACTGCGACTCTAGTGGTTAACTAGTAAAAAAAATACTAGAAAGTTACCAGATCATTTCTGTTTGGTTCTATAATGGAGTGCCTAGTTAGTTTCACGAGAAATCAAGTTAATTTTGTTACTAGAATTCCATTAAAAGTTTAATTTACAAGAATTCTTGCAAAATTCTAGCAAAATCCAATTTCGCCATATTATTTTGGAATTAAATATGATTTCTATTAAATTTTACGGGAGTTCTATTAAATATATCTCCATAAAAAATTAACAAATAGCGATAACATTTTACATTACCAGAATTCCAGTAGAAATCTAGTAAAATTCGAATATTTTTTTATTTATATGCTCTGCAGTAAAGCTTATAACTCAAAATGTTCTCACTTTAGAATTATGCATCTCATACTACCTCTCTTACAAGAATAATATTTACCTGAATTTTAGTACTATTCCAGTAAAATGTAATCGTTTACTAGAATTTTACGAGAATTCTAGTGAATTTAAACGGTTTTTATCTTTTTTTTTACATCGATATTGTTAATTTTACCTGAAATCCAGTTAATTCTAGTAAAGTTACTGTTTGCTTGAATCTGGTAAAATTAACAGTTTTTCAAGTTTTTTTCTGTTTTTTTATTGTATATATTTTCAAATTATCGTAGGAACTCTTCAGTATTAACCAAAATTTCAATAAGTGACATCAAAATAAAAAAGTGATCCTCGAAATTATTATTTGATTTATTAAGAAAGTTATTTGTTATTTGTATTAAAATTAAAATGAATATAATAGAATTAAGCAATTTTCTAAAAGAAAAGGAAATTCCAGAAGATGTGATTTCAATTTTATCAGGTAAGCCTTTAGAATTTATATTCCTTTAGTAATTATTTTCCCGATCTCACCGAAATACTCATAGAGGCTCGCAAACTTCTTTGAATTTAATTATTGTATAATGGTACGTTTATTTTAATAATTACACGGATAAGTATTCCTACCGGAATATTTTTTTAAATAATGTTTAGGTGTTATTGTATGTTTTGTATTGTAAGGAATTGTAATAAAATTTTTGTAAATGCTGAGTATATACAATTTCCGATTAAGTTTTAACATCGCTTTTAATAATAATTCAATAAAATTTTAACGTTACTTTAAACATATCAATTAAATAAATTAAAAAATATTGAGCAAATACTATAATACAAAATTGAATACATCGAGTTGGTCACCAATCCCACTACTCAGGCTTTCCCTGAGATTATGAAATTGGGAAAAATATGTTCATATCATTTTTGTCTAAATTATGTTTGTCTGGCCTACTGTTGGAATTAGTTGAGTGCAAATATTTCCAAAATAAAGTTTATTGGGAATTTTTTGTTCTAGGGTTTTATTGTTCTATAACAATAAAATATAAAACATCAGTCGGCTCCAAATTAATTCCTGAGGTCGCGGAGTCTCAAGAATTTATTTTAAATTGCACGTCTAAGGTAATATTGTTATTAGTTTAGTAAAAACATCGGGTTTAAAGACTTTTATGTAAAGAACCTTTTTAGATCTATTTGTACCGGATATGTATTAGGTCAATTATTTTAACATTTTATTTGTGATTTTGACATAATAGTTTTATTTATTCTTCCGTTTTTATTTATGATACAGTTTGAAGAAAGCACCTCCGAAATAATAAAAAATACACGACAATTGCAGCCATATCTAATATATTTCCCCGATGAAGGATTACTGCACAATTCTGGATTATAATCGACGGACAAACTATTAATTTTGGGCAGACCATCTTTATTAATGCAATGGACTTACTGTTCAAGGTTTTTTATGCATTCGGATTGAAATATCCGAAAAATGCTATTTATTTTTACAATTTCATCGAGGTGTATTTTTATAAAATAAAAGGAGCAACACCAACACTAATACTGTGTGCCTCAGAAGACTTTCCAAACTAAACTTTTCAAATTTTGAAGCTTCCACTACTGTCTCATAGGCAACAATTAAAAAGTCAACTCGTGAGGATACTTTTCAGACTTTTCATTTTATTGTATGACTTGTATGTTAATTTTTATTTTCATAAAGTATGCCGTGCTAAAATATTAGTGTACATAATTTATTTTGACGTTTAGATAATATTATACAAAGAAAAAATGGAAAAACGGCCGTACTCTATTCGATGTAAGTTTATTTGTATTATTAATTAAATTCTATATAATGTACATTTTTATGTAGATGTACTAATATTTTACATATCGAAAAATATTTTTCATATACATTATACATATGTAGGGACACAAGACGAGACTGAGAGATTTATCCAAGCCAGAATTAAACTTGAACATTTATTTAATGGCAAAATGTTTGATTTAAAAACCAGTTGGTAGTATGATATATCTATTCATGTCATTTACGAGGATTGTGTGTAAGTTATAATGTTAATTTATTTTACAGAAAAGTTGGATTAGAAGCCGATTTACAGGAACGTAATTGGAGCAAATTAAAAAAAAAATGGAGCAACCTAATGGATCGATATAAGGTAATTTTTGATAACTAAATATGCCACAGTAATTGAATTTACAAAATTTCTTATTTTTAGACAATAATTGAGCCGCCAACAGGCATGAGGACGGAAGATACAGGTCCCAAAGCGGGCACTTGGCCGTACTTCGAAGTGCTGCACGAGTACTTCTCGGCACGGCATAATATAAATCCGCCCCTTATGGTGGACACTAAATCCGATAACATCGCATCGGCTAGTCATATAGCACCATCAACGTCACACGGGCGTAAACGAAAACGTGACGACCGAACAGACGATGCCAAACAGTTAAAGCTACTAGAGAGAGCCACCAAATTATACATAAAGTATATGTCGACTTTGATTGAGCTCTCTAGTAACGATGACAGTGATATTAACTAATAATAGTATGATTTATATAATATGAATTGTGATATGATAAATTTACCTGTTTTTATAAGGCTGAAATAATTTTATTTTTCTATAAATAATGTTTTTTATAAATAATATCGTATGAAATAAAAGATGGAATTGTTAATTAAATTAATGTTGATTTATTATGTCCGTCACGCCAGCCGGAACCATATCAGCCGGAACCAAACAACTATGACACAAGTAGCACGATGTATTGTGCATCATTGAGCACTATATGCTTTTTCAGCCGGAACCTTATAATTCCAGCCGGAACCTGATAAAGCCACACAGAACCATACAACAGCCAAACAAACTAGGGCACTAGTAGCACGATGTATTGTGCACCATTGTGCACTTTATAATTTTTCAGCCGGAACCTTATAAATCCATAAATATAACATTTTTCGGGGAAAAACCTTACAAATCCAGCCGGAACCATACCCTCTACAGCCAAACTAACTATGGCACAAGTAGCACAATGCATTGTGCATCATTGTGCACTATATAATTTTTCAGCCGGAACCTTATAAATCCAGCAATATATGATTTTTCCTTGGAACCTTATAATTCCAGCCGGAACAATGGTTTGGTTAAATACAGTCAAACTAACAATATCACAAGTAGCACAATGAATCGTGTATCATTGTGCACTATATTGTTTTTCAGCGGGAACCTAATAATTCCAGCCGGAACCTAATAAAGCCAGCCAGAACCATACTATAGCAAAACTAACTATATCACAAGTAGCACGATGTATTGTGCATCATTGTGTACTTATACATTTTCAGCCAGAACCTCATAAATCCAATAATATACGATTGGTCATGAAAAAACCTTACAATTTCAGCCAGAACCATACCTTCTACAGTCAAACTAACTATAGCACAAGTAGCATGATGCATTGTGCATCATTGTTCACTACATAATTTTTCAGCCGGAACCTAATAATTTCGACCAGAACTCTATAAATCCAATCGAAACCGTACTACAGCCAAACCAACAAAAGCACAAGTAGCACGATGCATTGTGCATCATTGTGCACTATATAATTTTTCAGCAGGAACCTTACACATCCAGTAATCGAAGATTTTCCGAGGAAAAACCTTACAAATCAGGGTAAACTTGCAGTCAAAATAACTATATCATAAGTAGCACGATACATTGTACATCTTTTTGCACTATATATTTTTTCAGCCGAAACCTTATAATTCCGACCAGAACCTAATAAAGCCAGCCAAAACCGTACAACAGCCAAAATAAATATGGCACAAGTAGCACGATGCATTTTTCATCATTTTGCACTATGTAAATGTCCAGCCGGAACCTCATAAATCCAATAATGTACGATTTGTCGTGAAAAAACCCTACAATTTCAGCCGGAACCATACCCTCTACAGCCAAACTAACTATAGCACAAGTAGCACGATGCATTGTGCATCATTGTGCACTATATAACTTTTCAGCCGGAACCTTATAATTTCGACCAGAACCTTATAAAGCTAATCGAAACCGTACTACAGCCAAACCAACTATAAAACAAGTAGCACGATGCATTGTGCATCATTGTGCACTATATAATTTTTCAGCCGGAACCTTACACATCCAGTGATCTAAGATTTTCCGAGGGAAAAACCTTAAAAATTAAGGTAACCCTACAGTCAAAATAACTATATCACAAGTAGCACGATACATTTTGCATCATTGTGTACTATATAATTTTTCAGCCGGAACCTTATAATTCCGACCAGAACCTAATAAAGCCAGCCAAAACCGTATAACAGCCAAACTAACTATAGGCCAAAAATCATATGTTGCACTATTTATGTAAACATTTTGTTTCGACTGGATTTTGATGGTTCTGGATGGCATTATAGTTTGGCTGCAAAAACATATAGAAAACTACTATATAAAATTATATAGTGCACAATGATGAACAATGCATCGTGCTACTTGTGCCATAATTAGTTTGGCTGTAAGGGTATGGTTCTGGCTGAATTTGTAAGGTTTTTCACGAACAATTGTATATTACTGGATGTATAAGGTTCCGGCTGAAAAATTATATAGTACACAATGATGCACAATACATCGTGCTACTTGTGCTATAGTTAGTTTGGCTGTTGTACGGTTTAATTATATAGTGCACAATAATGCACAATGCATCGTGCTACTTGTGCTATAGTTGATTTGGCTGTTGTACGGTTTTGGATGTTTTTAATAGGCTCTGGTCGGAATTATAAGGTTCCGGCTGAAAAATATATAGTGCAAAATGATGCAAAATGTATCATGCTACTTGTGCTATAGTAAGTTTGGCTGTAGAGGGTATGGCTCCGGCTGAAATTATAAGGTTTTTTCACGAACAATCGTATATTTCTAGATTTATAAGGTTCCGGCTGAAAAATAATATAGTGCACAATGATGCACAATACATCGTGCTACTTGTGCTATAGTTAGTTTGGCTGTTGTACGGTTTTGGCTGGCTTTAATAGGTTCTGGTCGGAATTATAAGGTTCCGGTTGAAAAATTATATAGTGCAAAAAGATGTACAATGTATCGTGCTACTTATGATATAGTTATTTTTACTGCAAGGTTACCCTAATTTGTAAGGTTTTTTCCTCGGAAAATCTTCGATTACTGGATGTGTAAGGTTCCGGCTTAAAAATTATATAGTGCACAATGGTGCACAATGCATCTTGTTACTTGTGCTATAGTTAGTTTGGCTGAAGAGGGTATGGTTCCGGCTGAAATTGTAAGGTTTTTTCACGACAAATCGTATATTATTGGATTTATGAGGTTCCGGCTGGAAATTTATATAGTGCAAAATGATGCACAATGCATCGTGCTACTTGTGCTATAGTTAGTTTGGCTGTTTTACGGTTTTGGCTGGCTTTATTAGGTTCTGGTCGGAATTATAAGGTTCCGACTGAAAAAATATATAGTGCAAAAATATGAACAATGTATCGTGCTATTAATGATATAGTTATTTTGACTGCAAGGTTACCCTAATTTGTAAGGTTTTTTCCTCGGAAAATCTTCGATTACTGGATGTGTAAGGTTCCGTCTGAAAAATTATATAGTGCACAATGATACACGATTCATTGTGCTACATCGTGCTACTTGTGATATAGTTAGTCTTGCTATAGTATGGTTCTGGCTGGCTTTATTAGGTTCCGGCTTGAATTATAAGGTTCCGGCTGAAAAACAATATAGTGCACAATGATACACGATTCATTGTGCTACTTGTGATATTGTTAGTTTGACTGTATTTAACCAAACCATTGTTAGGTTTTTTCACGACAAATCGTATATTATTGGATTTATAAGGTTCCGGCTGAAAAATTATATAGTGCACAATGATGCACAATGCATTGTGATACTTGTGCCATAGTTAGTTTGGCTGTAGAGGGTATGGTTCCGGCTGGATTTGTAAGGTTTTTTCCCGAAAAATGTTATATTTATGGATTTATAAGGTTCCGGCTGAAAAATTATAAAGTGCACAATGATGCACAATACATCGTGCTACTAGTGCCCTAGTTTGTTTGGCTGTTGTATGGTTCTGTGTGGCTTTATCAGGTTCCGGCTGGAATTATAAGGTTTCGGCTGAAAAAGCATATAGTGCTCAATGATGCACAATGCATCGTGCTACTTGTATCATAGTTGTTTGGTTCCGGCTGGCGTGACGGACACGATTTATTATATAATATTCATTTAATAATGTATCTACGGCAATCCCTGCAACAGCTTAATGCGAAACTCGAGAGCACTTTCATCATTTGGTTCACTGGTATAATCATCGCCTAACACTTCTTCGAACGGCTCCAACTCAAATATATCGTTGATACAAATATTGTGCATTACACAACATGCTGTTATTACTTTCACACAATTTGAAATGTTGAGCTCCAGTGATTTTAGAAAAATTACCCGCCATCGTGCTTTCATTATGCCGAAAGCATTTTCGATGATGCTTCGGGCCTTGCTATGTACTTGGTTAAATTTGTTCTCTAATGCTGTTAAATTACCTCTTCTAATAAACGGTGTAATAATAGTTATAGGGTCAAGAGAACACTTGTAACCACTGTCACCCAACAGAAAATAGTCGTTTGGGGGGAATGATCTTTTCAGATATAATTGGCTATTCCGTAACACCCTCTGATCATGTACCGAACCCGGGTAGCCGCAACAGATGTTAAGAAATGTGCCTGAACTATCACATACCGCCATTAATGCCCCTATTATGGTACTCACCTCACCTCAACTCACCGAGAAATACGTCATAATGGTGACTTGAACTCACCATTTTGAAATATTTGATATTATACTTGTTGCGGTGAGGTGACTCTAGTGTCAAATATACTCACCAACAATATATTGGTGAGTTCATAGTAATTTTTCAAGATGGATAGCAAAAATCGAAAACGCGTAACTAATCAAGATGGATAGCAAAAAACGGAAGATTTTTTTCATAATAATTTTTATATAGAATTTCTGTATATAAAATTAATGCACAATAAAAAAATATTTCTAGGCATAAAATAAGAATTTCTATTGAAAATCACACGAAACGTCAATATTGTGAAAAATGTATGTCCAAAAAGCCAAAAAATACAATATTTCCAACTTAACGACTAATGAAATTTGTCATAATAAACAAACATATCTCACCAAAATAAAAGTGAGCACCATAATACAAAAATCTAACTCACACGACTTGGATTGGTGAGGTGACTCGATCGGTGAGGTGAGGTGAGGTGAGAACCATACTAGGGGCATAAATTAATGCTGTAATCTAATTTTCTCTTTATGTATTGGCTATGTAATCTAGTGGGTACAAAAATTTTAATATGACAGCCATCAATAGCCCCTAGTGCTTTCGAAAATATTGATGTACCTGATCGCTGATTAAATTTTTCGCCAATTGCCCTATATGAATCCAAGCTGGGCAATTTTATGACTTTGGGTGCAAGCTTGACAAACATATCCAACAGTTTGTGAACAGTTGTTCTAACTGAATATCTTGATATATTGAAGCTTACACCGGTAACCCGATAGCTCGCTCCGCTGGCAAGCCAATACAAAAACACAGAAACTCGAAATCGTAGTGCGAATTTAAAACCTTTCATGGTTTGCTGCTCTACAAGTAATTCACAAATTTTATCTAGAGAAGCAGCTGATACTCTTAGGTGTTGTCGGATATACCAATTGTCTTTAGACAATATCTTTTTGTATATATCACTTTGGTAATAATTTCGTGGCCACTACAAATAAGAAAAATATATTGCTATAACCTAACCTCACAAATTATATATTTCATAAATTACTATTGATAATCGTCTCCGTTTATTTTTTTTTACGGCAACTTCTAAGTAATGTATACTTGTAATAAGTCAACAGAATGTTGGTAAACAATGGTGGTTGGTGCCGTTGGTTTTAAAATTGGTATTGTCTAGCAATATTAATAGAATATCAATTAGAAACATAATAGAAATCATGTGATTTTACTAGAAAATTGGTAAAATTCTTGAAATTTTACAAGACAATCAACATCACACACTACTTGATATCGGGTTAAAAACTTGATTTCTCTATTAAGTTTAATAGAATTTCTGTTGGAAAAATATTGATTTTACAAGAATATAAAAAAAATTCTGTTACTTTTACTGGAATATCAATAAGAAGCACAACCCTTACTTACCAGAAATCAGCTAAAAAAGCGGGAAGTACAGTAATATTATTAAATTTCAGTTAAAAACATAACTGAAAATCTAGTGATTTTACTAGAAAAACCGGGTATTTCATAATTATACAAGAATTCCGGTTGAGAAATGCAACAAAATATTATACTAGAATTCTAGTTTTACTACATTATTATACTAGTAAAATTTACTTGAATTATGAACTACCAGAAATCTAGTAACACACATTTTACGTGATTCAACTAGATCATCTAGTTTGCTCACATCTAGTGAATTTTTTCACTCTACCGTGTAGATAAACTTGATATAATTGTGTCGGAGTGAATGGGATATTTTTTACTGTTCGAAGGGATGCTCGATAGGCAAAACGGCATTTAAAAGACGGTGGAATGCAGCTGACGAATACATGTAACATTAGTATGGTGGGATACGATGATACAAATCGATACAAGGAATTTGATTGGTGTGACTAGAAATTTCCTATATATATTTTTTTGTTCAGAAACAGTCTACACCCATGAAGGATTTAAGGTAAAGGTTGCCTTACAGAATGATGCACAATCTGTATAACTATTGGAAGCAATATTAAGGTAGAATCATTGAGAAAGGTGTGTTAAATTGATAAGTCTCAAAAGATTTTATGACTTCCAAGTTTCGCTAGTATTAGCGGAGAGTATGTGATTTGTTTTTCACCAGTTATAGCTGTTCATCGACCCATGGTGTAATTCGGCCTGCAAACTATTCAATATAAAATGGCAAAGACATTGAAATCTACGATGCATGGAGGGAGAATGCATGTACCTCCGCATTTGTTTGCTGAAAGCATTTCAAAAGTATAGATGAGATTTAATATACTATAGTAGCACGAGAAACAAAAAAAAATTAACTAATTAAGGAACGTCTAATATATTAAACGAGCATCAATGTCAACGACAAGTTCGACAATGTTATTATATTTTGTATGTTAATATAAATTGAAACATAAAGCTTTTTGCAAGCAAAAACTTACTCCGGGAACGGGTATGAGGGTGAAAAATCTATTGAACAAGACTAAAAAGACGAATGATTACCGCAATGACGACGATCGCACGAAACAAAAATCATAGATTACTTTTAATTTGGGCTAAGTTGGAGTAGGACGAAAGCTATAACAACGTAGTATCGATAGGCGTACCTGTTGCGTTAATTGGCCGCGCTCGCTCTAAGCGCTTGTTTAAAACTGATGACAACCTTTTTAGAACTAAAGTTCTACGATATCAAATTAGTACTTGCAATTTTGTCAAGCTCCAAGATGAATTGATAAACAAAATGTTGACCAGTGTCACTTCGATAAGACTTTGTGAAGACTAAAAACAGAAAAGTGAAAGATATCATGACTCATAACAAAATATTGTTACCCGTTGACCCGGCATACGACAGTTCAATTATACCTTTGAAGAACAAGCCTGCTACATTTAAGAGACTGATGAACCAAGTTCTGTGGAGTTCGTATTGGGGGACGAGGTATTGATGAAGATCAAGCAAGTTCACCGAGCCATTAAGGCTGCTGAATTAAAACTGCATTCCTTAAGGTAGTTTTATGGGATAATAATATCATGATTTTAGTAATATCATAATTTCACTATGAACAACATTGAAAAATGTTTGCTTAGTTTTTCAATGGTTCCGTGATAAAAATTGTCTTGTAAAATCAAAAATTATTATTCTAAATTTCAGAAAACCAACAAGGTCAACCCTTGTTGAAAATTTAATCTTCACTGCATTTCCACCACATTTCGCATGGATCTCTCTATTTATGGAGCTTTAGTATGAAATTTGATTCCGAATAGTGAATCCGCCTGGACCGTAGAGATGAACATTTTTGGTGAAATAAAGTTTTTTTGATCAAAACCCGTCATTTGATCTATAATTTTTTTGTTTTAATCGTTTTTTCGAAAATGCAATATTTATTTCAAAATACTCGTTGTGTTAGCAAAAAACGAAAAAGCTCCTATGAAAGGTGACACTTGAACCGATTACAGCCAAAAATCGCTAGGATCTCCAAATAATGGAAAAAGCTTAAATATGAAGTTTCACCCCAATCAGTAGATCCGTCTGGGTTGTAGGGAACAACATTTAGTCTGATCAAAGGTCAAAATTGTTGATGATTACTATACAAAAAACTGTTTTTTGTCAAACTTACATTTTGTCAAGCTTAAATTTTGGAAAAACAATCAGGGAGGTATTGTTAAAAATTTAATTTAGAATATTTTAGTTCATATCTATTTCTCACGTAAATGATATACTTTCCAAAAAATTTGCAAAAAACGAAAAAGCTGGACCGATTTCAAACAAAAATCATTGGAATCTCCCAATTTATGATAAAAGCTCAAGTTTGACGTTTCACCTCGATCAGTCAATCCGTCTGGGCTGTAAGAACAGGCATTTAATCTACACGGAACCACTTACGCACGCACAGAGATTTTCTGAAAACCACGTTTTTTGCTTATAAAAGTCTCGATGTAAAAATTTTCATGATTACTATACATACATTATTTTACTACGTAAAAGAATACAAAAGTCTACCATTTTCCTCGAAGGTGGATTTCGCAAATAAACGGCAAAGCTTATTAAAATCTTGTGGCAAATTATCTAATATTATAAATCTACGGTCCTGACACAATCATGAAAGAAAAGCAATATACTTTTCATTCAATAGAACCTGCGGAATAACCACCTTAAAAAGCTTAGTAAACGCACTATGAAATTAATTCAGAAAGCACGAACGGGCGATTCGAGATAATTAACTGTAAAGTAATTTTCTACTTACAAGCGTGGACTGTGTACACGATCGTACGTACTGATCGACTGTAAGAATTTAAGACATTTAGAAACATCTCACTATAGTCAGTTGTGTGATTGCACTTCAAATCGATCAGTCGACTGTCTGTGGTTATAACATCGATATCAAGTATTTCATCAAACAGTAACAATATCGAACAACATGGAGCATTTATTATGGAGCATTTAACGCAACAATAACGTGTTGAAATTATTAAAACATTTTATTTTTGGGAAAAATCATCAGCGACGACGTACATTTCGAGTTGGCTGGCTTTATTAATAAACAGAACAGCCGCTATTGGGGCACTGAAACCCTCAATTGATACACCAAAGACTGCACTACACCCTCATAGAGTAACTGATACACCAAAGAACATTACACCCACGTAGAGTAACTGGTATGGTGTGTCATTAGGGTTAGAAGCATCATCACCACTTTGCGCCTCGGCCAGAGGTGGCAACTTGACCGATATTATATTCCATACAAAATGTTAAAGGCCATTTAATCAATCAATAAAATATAAATTACAAAATTATTTCATTAAAAAACAACATCAACCTGCAACATAAAAAGCACCCTGTATTTTGAAAAGTATGTATGTCTGTTACAATTATATAGGATACAAGACATGGACACTAACAATGAAAGATCTCCAAATGAGTACTGTATTTGAGCGTAAAATAATTCGTATGATTCATGGGTCATTTATATTCATCAGGATATTTTTTCAATACCATATTGCCTTCGATTCTGGCCAATTCTGGAAAAGAATTAAATTATTGTTTGGCGTCCAGAATTTCACACATCCGAACTAGTTTGGTAGTTCGCTATGTTTAGACTGATCTATGGGATTTCTGGTGTACTAAATCCTTATCTGGAATTCGAAAAATTCGATATGTCCAAATTTTCCGTTTCCTACACAATTGATCAATCAAATACTTTTCAAACAATACGAAAACCGTGGAATTTCAAAAATGGGATCCAATGATGGAAAAATGGGTCTTTTCCATTACTTATAAACGGAACTGGTGCAATTCAATAGGCTGATAAATGTTTAAATCGTGCCTAGAATATTTTTATAAAGCGGAAGATATCAGGAATAAAACCGATGCGAGAACCTTAAGAAAGTTGACCTATGAACTGCTTAATTGAAATTTAAACTACTTGTCATTCCAAAAGACCAGGAAAGAACATCAAATATTAAATAAATTAAAAATATTAGAAAAATTTGTAGTTTCATCATTATTTTTTAACTATCACAAGTGCGATTTTTATGAAGGCCTGTTTGAATTTAGAACGACTAGAAAAAACAAAACAGTTTACTAATAGAAAACTTAAAGAAAAGGGTTAGTTTAATCTAGACACAGTTTCATTAAGCAGTGCAATATTAAAATATTTGTCAACGCGATGAGAACATCGACTAAAATCGTAAAAATGTCACTAAGTTGTCCAATGCCATCGTTGCACACACACATAGCTTCATAGGTAAATACACACGCACGTACATTTTATCTTATTACCGCCTAATTAAACAGCATCAACATAACGTTGCAACCACATTTTATCAAAGTCCACCAACTAAGGCCACCAAATTAAGATCGAACATAGAGATATTACGATCATAAACAATACACGATAAGAAAATTGGTAACAACAACAAAATTAAGAAATTTTCTTATCACATAACAACACTAACAACCCCAATACAAAAATAAAAACATCAAGACACATGAAAAATTAAATTAATTTCACCAACCTTAATTATTTACGATTATTTCAAAAATATTAATTTGTAGTAATCCAATTAAAATAGTTTTCTATCTTTGATTTTCTTTTATTTATTGCTAATTAATAAACTTAAACTGCTTTTTTCTATTTTTGTTTTGATTTGATTTTAAGCGTAGTAATTTCCCGCACACTCAGTTTTTATTCATAAAACAACTTCACACTATTTTATTAAAACAAAATTAAAGTAAAAACTTTTAAACTAACAATGAAAAAATATAAAATAAAATAAATAAAAAACTGTTATTTCGAATTTTCACTTTACCGAAAAATGTTATTATTAAAAAAATTATCGTTAGTGGTGTAGAATAAAATATTATAAAAAAACTGTTAAATTGACCGCTTTCACAGAAATACTAAACTAAAAAACTAAACACAAAACAAAACCACACCGCACACCGTACACACAAAACTATAAACTAAACTTAATAATAAAAAAAAGCAAAAAAAAAAAAAATACAAATAAATGTCGCACGAGGTTTTATTTTTCTGTTATTTAATAAAATAAAATAAAAAAAATATTCGAAATAAAAAAGGAAAAGCCTACTTTTGATATTTTCTTTTTTTAATACTCTGTGCTTTCGTACCCACACAGTAGTTTTTCGATACACAACACTTTCGTGTTTATTTTTCCTTGGTATACAACAACAAATTATTATGTTTTTCTTTTTTTTTTTTTGTTGGTGGTGTATTGTATCTTGTATGTTTTTCTGGTGTTTGAATTTTCCTCTCGTATATACTGGGTATGTGTGTGTGTGTGTGTGTGTGTATGTATGTAACAACAAACCGTACAAAAACAGTTTTTACTTTTTGATCTTAAGAAAATTGTCAGCAGGAAAATTGATTTTCTTCTGTGTTGTGATGACAAAAACTTGATTAAATGAGGTTTAGTTTAATTAGATTGTGTTTGAATTTTCTTTTCCCGAATTTTTTTCTATTCGTTATTTTAGAAGGAAGATGGAAAGAGGAACGCTGGAAGGGACTTAATTCCAAATTAATATTAATAATCTCCTTTCGGTTTGTTATTGCGTGGGCAATGCGATTTGAAATTTGGTCCTTACACTTTTCGTGGTTCGAAAGAGCAATAAAAAAAAGTATGAATTGATAAAAGTAAACCATGTAAATTGTATGCGTGTAAAGTTAGACCTAACTAGAGTAGAACTTATATTAGGAATAGTTTAGCATAAACTTCACATGCCTGTACACGCTTTTGAAGTTAAAACTAAATTGATCCTAAACTATCAAATAAACAAAAAATGAGAATGTATTTGTAAAAGTAATAGGTATAAAAATGACATTTAGGCGAATTTTTAAAATATTTGACTAGTTTTGGGTTCATGTTACACTTTGTGTTATGTTAAATGTTGCGTTAAATTATTGCGTTAAATTGTTGCGTGGTAACATGTCACGTAAAATGTTATACTGAAAAATCTCGATTTAACGGACTAATTGGAGAGTCCGTTAAATCCGATTGTCCGTTAAATCCGAATGTTTTTAAATTTAATCGATTCGATCGAATTTAATCTGGAAGGGAACTCATTTCTTCGCCGATTATGTTGGAATTGGGTATGTTGGACAGAAATGGGATTCTTATATGATTTTTGGAATAAATTCTTGAATATGGCCATCTGGGATGATCAATTATTATCCGATTATGATCGTTGAATGGAAATAGGATTCTTAAACGATTTTTGGAAGGAATTCTGGAATATGGCCACCTGGGACGGAACTCGACCAATTCTTAATTTATTATGATGGGATTGGATATGGTGGATGGAAATGGGATTCTAAACTGTTATTGGAAGTAGTTTTGGAAAAGGCCACCTAGAACCCGGCCATTCTTTAACTGAGTCTAATGTAATTGGGTTTATTGGATGAAAATGGGATTCTTAAATGATTTATGGAAGAAGTTTGGGAATATCGCCACCTTGGACGAAACTCAGGCAGTTTTTAACCAATTACGATGAGATTGAATTTGTTTAATGGAAATGAGATTCAATAATGCTTTGTAGAAGAAGTTTTTTAATATGGCCACCTGGAATGGGACACGGCTATTACTTAAGCGATAATGATGGAATTCGGGACGTTGGATAAATATGTGATTATAAAATGATAAACGCCAAAGGATGAGAAGCCGAATCATAATTTTCCTCTTTTCTGATTATTGATGTAGTGGAGAGTGTAATTATTGGTTGTTTTATGGAATTAACCTCCAGACCATTTATACTCTTGTATTGCAAGTAGTTCAAAATTGTAAATTTTTGCTTGGTTCGAAAAATTCTGGAAATCTCAAGGTCTTAGAAGATATCATATTCCATGTTCCCGGAGTTTTTGAGGTCAATGTTCATAAGAATACTATAAGTTTATCTGAGCCCTTTGTGTAAGGTTCATAAAGCGATTTTTGTGAGACTTGGTAGTTGGCCTGCCGCTCAACCACCAATTACATAAGTGGATTACGTACTGGTGATAGATGTTAAGTCATCAAGCCTTATAAGAAATATGTTAACATCACGAGCCACTTATACTTCAAGAAAGACGCCTGTGGCCTTATTCTGGCTTTCCCTGGGAATAGGGAATTGGGAAAAATATTTTCATAGCATTTTTGTCTAAATTGTATTTTTCTGGCCTACTGACGGAACATGTTTGGTGCTAATATTTTTGAAACAAAGTTAAATGGGAAAAAATTATTCCCTATAAAAATTTTGTGGAACAAAAGTTTCCCAATTCACTTGGTTTTGAAAATGTTTGCACTAAACTTATTCTTTCAGTAGGCCAGAAAAATACAATTTAGACAAAACTGCTATGACAATATTTTTCCCAATTCCCTATTCCCAGGGAAAGCCAGAATAGGCCCACTGGTCGCCATATTCGAGAATTCCTTCCCAAAATCATTTAAGAATCCCATTTTCATTAAATAAACCCAACTACATTATAATCGGTTAAAGAATGGCCGAGTTCCAGGTGGCCTTTTCAAAAACTACTTACAATAACATTTTAGAATCCCATTTCCTTCCAACATACCCAATCCCAAAATAATCGGCTAAGAAATGCCAAATCCGTCAGATTAAATTCAATCGAATCGATTAAATTTGAAAACATTCGAATTTAACGGACAATCGGATTTAACGGACTCCCCAATTAGTCAGTTAATTCGAGGTTTTTCAGTATAACATTTTACGTGACATATTAACACTACAATTTAACGCAACATTTAACATAACAGTAATTAACGCAGTGTGTGACATGAACCCAAAACTATGGAGTCCCCTATATGTTTTACCAAACATAAAAAATTGAAGAAAAATGTAGCATCCGTTAATTCGAAGGTTAACTGTATATCGCTAAAAACAATTTCAAATTTTTCCATCTCATCCAAAACCACATTCCCAAAATGCACGAACTCCGCAACGAACTACAGTGCTTGGCAGTGCTTCGATAATCAGATTAATTCTCGAGATATTCAATTTCTTATAATTTCAATTGGAAAACTATTCAATTATTTTGATTATTTCGCCTAAATGTCCATTTTATTTAATGTTTACCAATACAAACACACTTTCGTTTGTTTTTGTTGGTATAGGACTAGTTTAGGTCTAACTTCAAAAACGGATAAATTGTAAACCTTTTAACCGAACTGAATCAAATTTTACACAATTGTTTTATATACAGATTGAATGTCTCTTTAGAAAAAAGTAAGCCTCCGATTTTGTAAAGAATCGAAATTTTTTATTAGAAAAATTTCAAACAAATTGTCTTATATAGTAAGTCTTTAGAATGAACCAGTAAACAAATTTTTTTTTTTTTTTTGGTAAAATTCACGTTATATTTTATCAGTTATTCCAACGTTTTTAAAATTCCATTAAACTTTCTTTAAATATGATTTATCACCTGACTACTGAGCCATTTCTTCATGTTTGGAAATAGGAAAAAGTCACGATCAGTCTAATATTTTAGTTTTCATGGTGGAAGATCACTTTTTCTTCTTGAAATGTGGCTGTTTTTCTTTAATTTGTTCATTCAAAGTGCTTAATAAAGATGCATAATATTAACGTTTGATGGTTTTACCTTCCTTAAAATAGTAGCTGAATATTATACCTTGTGCATCCCAAAGACAGTGGCTGATCTATCCGCGAGTATAATCCACCAAACACTATAAAAAAATATTCTACGTATCACAATTCTCAAAATACCAACTAACAGTTTAATTAACTTTTATTTAAATACTTAGAGATGGACACATTTTATATTCCCAGAAACCAAAATCATTCTTCCATTAAAAAAAAAACTGTCAACAACTATATTACAAAGAAACAATAAATACTCCGCTGGAGCGTTGTACAAAATTTTACAAAATATAAATACTTTGAAATAGTAAATATTATGATAAAGCGTCGTATATTTTATTGATTCAATAAACATTACAGTGACCATAACCTTACCAAGTAATGCAACAACATTTGCTTTTTTGGAGTACTTGAACCTGCTGCTACCGGTGTTTTTCACTGTTTTTCGATTTGGCCATGTAGTGTTGTATCCATCTTTCAAAAACCGTTATGAATCGATGTAAAAACTGAATTGAATTACGCGGAAACATCTCTAAATGTACGAAGGCCATTCATAATGATTTCATAGTTTTGCGTCCATTTCTGGTGTTGTTATCTCTTTTGGCCTTGAAGGGCCATGTTCATCTAATATACTGTTTTCATCTCACCGATGATTTCTTTTGGTTATTAACGTTTTCAATCAAAATATTTAATCATTGCACGACATATTTTCCGAAATTTTAAAAAAATAAAAAGTGACTACATAAACGACTTTAACTGAGAAATTATCCAATCAAACGTCATAAAAGTTTTACAGCTTTCTTTTAAAATAGCATACTTCATGGCAAACAAAAGAAGTTAGTACTAGTAACGCATAGATGGCGTTATTCAAAACATGTATCAATCCATCCTCGTAACTATTAGTTTGTTTAAAATGTATTCGATTAATATGTAGAAAAAATACCAGAACCTTACAATTCATTCATCATTCAGAATCCTAAGTTTGATGTCATAGGAACCACGATCCCTTGAGAATGCAACATAAAGCGGTCCTTGACCAAAAAAAGGGATCCGACAGGCATATCCCAACTTTGCCTTTGTTTGGCCCTGAGACATCTTTATGGTCATATCTAGGGCAACCAAAAATATGCTCTTAAAAATAGGTTTTATGGGTATATCCTCTATCCGGTCGCAAATTATTTAATTGCGAGGCGAAATATGGTTACTAGATTTATGTAGCCATGCCAATTGACACATTTTTTAAAATATAAATTTGTTTGCGATTGTAAAGTAGAAATATATGAAAAAACTGTTACGCGTCGCAGTCTTTTCGTGTATTTCTACTTTACAATCGAAAAACAAATTTATATTTTAAAAAATGTGTCAATTGGCATGCCTACATAAATCTAGTAACCATATTTCGCCTCGCAATTAAATAATTTGCGACCGGATAGAGGATATACCCATAAAACCTATTTTTAAGAGCATATTTTTGGTTGCCCTAGTCATATCAAATGCTGCCTTAATAGGAAATAGTCGTCTTTTAAGTTTAAGAGGTAGCTCCAGGTTGGAACTTGAAAGATCAATCCTGAGAATTAGCCCGAGCACTTCTGCTTCGATTACTTTACCTTTCAAGTGTAATAATCCTTGTTTAGTGTTACGAATCCGAAGTAGCATGACTGTAATTCAAACTTGATTCAGAGAATTCTGAAGTAATCTAGCCGTATTGATGGAATGCAAATATTCTAGTAAAAATTATAGATGCTCATTTCCATCTTCTGTATTGAATTTGTGGTGGTAAAGGGATGCTAACTACGAATTGATTGAATATTACACCTTTACACACAATTATAATTTTATATTTTATTTGTAATCATTTAATTATTACACAATTTATTATTTAATTATGATTTTATATAATTTTATTAATATAAGAATCGGTTCACTGAATTTTATTTATAGTTACTTTAGTGAACTCTATTGAGTTTTTTTAGCACGAATTATATCCCAAATACTAACTTTTATTTTTTTCTTCCATTGTATTTATAGTCGAGAACAAAGAAACTCATGACGCTCTATCTATACTCCGCATTGCACAATCCACAATTCTACACGAAAAATCGAGGACACAAATCAGGTTTGAACCTCTACTACTACAAAGTTGATTCTGAAATTTTACTACTATAAAATGCATTGGTTAACCGCCACATTATCCTTCCCCCAGTGAAACGATACTTTTTATTTAAAACGATTTGGTTTATTTATAATGCGGCCAGATCTTGATTTAATTGGTTCGTCTATCTTTGCAATACAATTTTAACATGTTTGCAGTGTTCATTCATATCCTTTGACGCAATAAGTATATCGTCAATGTACGTGAATACGAATGGTAAGTCTCTGAACAAAGCATGTACCATCCTTTGGAATGTTTGAGCTGCGTTTCGTAAGCCGAACGTCATCCGCGGAAACTCAAACAAACCAAAAGGTGTAATTATTGCCGTTTTTTCTATATCCGCGGGTTCAATTGGTACTTGGTGGTATGCCCTTACTAAATCAATTTTTGAGAATTTTGTGCAAGACTGTAATTGATTCGTGAAATCTGTTACGAAAGGTATCGGGTAGCGGTCTGGCTTCGTTAATGTATTCAACGATCGGTAATCACCACACAATCGCCAACTACCATCCTTTTTGGGTGTCAAGTGGAGAGGACTAGCCCAATTGCTTTTAGAAGGTCTGCAGATCCCTTGAGAAAGCCACGTCTCAATTTCTGCTTTTGCAATTGCCATTTTTTCAGAGCTCAATCGTCGAGCTTTTGCATAGCAAGGTTGACCTGTTGTCTCGATATGATGAATCACGTTATGTTTTATGTTATTTAAATGTTGTGATTCTCGCGCTACCGAAACGAACTCTTGCAGTAATTTTAAAATTTCCGCTGGATAGGTGTTTGCTCTTATAGTCGTAATGCCATAGGATTGGATTTGTATAAAATTTCCCGATGTTTCACACTTGGTATTGGTATCAATTAACTTTTTCCGTTTGACATCAACCATTAACCCGTAATATGCTAGGAAATCTGCTCCTAAAATGCATCTATCCACCTTTGCAATGATAAATCTCCAATTAAACGACCTACGTAGACCGAGGTTAAGTATTAAATTTTTATACCCGTATGTATCGATTGACGATGAATTTGCTGCGAATAATTTAAACTCCGTTGGTTTAGCCAACTGTAAATTTGTAGGTGGAACTACTGAAATTTCGGCACCTGTATCTACCAAAAATTGTAACCGACTTTGCAAATCTAAAATTGTGAAACGACTATTAGTTTTTAGGCTACTGTCGCCCGTCGAATGAAGCGCAGTGCCTAATGGTTTTCCGATTTACGATCATCGAAGTTACATGGTTTTGCACACTTTCTTGCATTGGATCCATATTTGAAATGATAATAACACATTGGGTGCTTAGTTACCTGCTCTTTAGACCGCGAACAACTGCGAATTCGTCCAGAATTTCGCGACCGAGATCTGTCAGATCGATGGTTGTGTATTGGATTAGGATTTGAGGAATTAAACTTCTTGAATAATTCTTCAACCCTTTTAGTTAATGCGTTGATCTGGTAAGATAGATTGTCTTCTTGCAGATCATTACTATTTGCGTTTACACCACAAATGGTTGCTGGTCTCTGTACATCCACGATTCCGTCCGCCGCCTTTGCCAATTGATTTAGACTAGACTCACTCATGCACGCCAAAATCTCCTGGGCATGAGTTGGTAGCCGCTGCATCCAAAGATTCCTTAACACTGGTTCCGTCACTTGATCCGTGGACAATGTTCCCATCTCACGCAACAGTTGAGACGGTTTTTTATCTCCTAACTGTAGTCCAGAGAGAAGACGATCTAATTTATTTTTGGCAGATTCACATAATCTCTCGATTATTACCGCCTTAAGGGATTCGTATTTATTTATTTGCGGAGGATTGAGAATTTGATCTCGAACGCACTTAACGGTTTGCGAATCAATTGCCGCAATTAGATGTCCGTATTTGGTAGCATCTGATTTTACACCACCAATTTGAAATTGCGCTTCCAATTGGGTGAACCAAATTTCAGGATCGTCCCGATTGAAAGGCATGTATTTTCCTGACACGTTATAAATTCGTGCCGTTTCACTACAAGAAGCCCCACCTTCTTGTTCGTCCTCCTGATTAGACATTATGAGTTAACCGATGCAGAAAAAGAAAAACAATAAAAATGAAACAAGTAATAATAATATAAACTGAAATAAATTACCCAGAATTATCGTGCAGAAAGCGGGAATATGCAATACAGAATATAGACAGAGTGCAATAACGAATTTATTTATTTTTTTTTTTTTTAAACTTTATTAATTCCGAAGACAATGGAAAAAAAAACAAAAAATAAATGGATAAAATTCGCTTACCGATTAAACTTTTGATTCTGCTTTGGTTCAGGTCAGTTGTTTTTTTGTTGATTATTGAATGGCGTATTCCACTTGAACGAAAATTCTGATATTGGAAACTTGTTGAAAGTTGGTTACCGTTTCTGCCAGGTTACAAATGTTGTATTAGTCTGCTGCTGGACGTATTTTATTTCCATAAATAACGATTAGAAAGGATTTTGTAATTTCCTTGGATGGTATGGTCGTCTTTCACACGTTAGTTCTATTATTGCTAAAACTGATCGCTGCTGTTGCACTTGTGTGGAACTATAGTAATACGGAAACACGACCGAAATGAGGTTGTTAAACGATTTTTGCTGCTCTTGTTGTGGTTGTTGGTATTGCTGTGTTGTATCGATTTAGCACTGATACAACTACGATGTGAACAATAGTGATTTTTGCACGTGTTGTGTACATACATACATAGTTTTGATTTGTACTTCACTATTCACTGCCACTTAATTTTTTTGTATTCATGGTATATTGTTCGTTTTTCGGGGTCACCAGTTTGTGGTGGTAAAGGGATGCTAACTACGAATTGATTGAATATTACACCTTTACACACAATTATAATTTTATATTTTATTTGTAATCATTTAATTATTACACAATTTATTATTTAATTATGATTTTATATAATTTTATTAATATAAGAATCGGTTCACTGAATTTTATTTATAGTTACTTTAGTGAACTCTATTGGGTTTTTTTAGCACGAATTATATCCCAAATACTAACTTTTATTTTTTTCTTCCATTGTATTTATAGTCGAGAACAAAGAAACTCATGACGCTCTATCTATACTCCGCATTGCACAATCCACAATTCTACACGAAAAATCGAGGACACAATTCAGGTTTGAACCTCTACTACTACAAAGTTGATTCTGAAATTTTACTACTATAAAATGCATTGGTTAACCGCCACAAATTCATCTGTGCTTAAATTCACTCGAATTTGCTCAAGAATCAAGCCAATAATTTGATTGTTGATTCTGTCCACATCAACATTCTTTGGGCATAAAATTACTTTTCTCGACAACCAAAAAAACTGATTTCCCAAAAATTTCTGTCACCAAATCATCTTCACAAATCAAGTTTTCTAGAATTTTAATAGTATCTGGTTGTAACATTTTTCCCCAATCAAGTGCGTTGGCTCCAAGTTATAACAACCAACTGTTACTGTTATAATTTTGATCAATGCATCTCATCTCAAACCCGGCTTCTCAAAATTGTTCCAGTTTTGCGAATACTTTAAGCTTGACTGAACCACAGCAAACCGGATTACATGTGAAACAATAGCTAAACATTGACAGCAATAGCGAAACAGATTGCACAACTTGCAGCAGCAACTTGTCAATTGTATTGAGAACATGCCTGCCACTCCAAATGGTGCCATAGTCAAAACGAGGTACTTTCTTATAGAAATAAGTTTGTCCACTCCCTCCAGGACCATCAACAAAAGAATATTTTGGCTTTCAACATTTTGTGAAAAATACTTAACTGCTTAGGGTTAAATAGGAGATCATATTTTCTGTCATTGTCATCTTTAAAATAAAATGTAATGTATCCACACCTAGAGCAAGGCTCATCCCTTCTCTAAAGTTTGAGACTTATATCTTCAATCATGTCTTCCTTATATACATTCTAAAGCAACACAGGGTGAGACGACGAGAAAAAGGCACAAATATGGTTTATCCCCCGTCTCATATTGAAGCAAGAGTTTAAAATAAAATCTTTCAGAATCCTTCTTACTAACAGTACACAACCGCCCAATTACTTTATCTCCACCAATATTCGTATACGAAAATTAGTACAATCATATCCTTTGTATACATATACATATTTACAAATACTTCACACTCTTTACTGTGACACATATTTCAACATTGATATGACAGTTATATTTTAGACAAAGTTATCGATTGTATGGGACCACCCGACTGTTGTCAATGAGACAGTTGGGAAAAATTTCTATTTCGTCTGTCTTCTTTTGTACTTAGGATATTCATTGACACTTCCAATGTACTATCTTGAAATTCTTTTGCAAAACCTCTGGAACATTTCCTTCACACCATGGATGGACTGTTTGGGGTACGGTTGCCACTTGGTGTATTTCTAACAATACGAAATCATTGTGTTTTCAAAAGATGAGGCGTTATTCAGAATGGTTATAATGTGAGCATCTGTCCGCTCCAAATTATTTAACTTTAGCCGAAAAACTCTAGCTGCCAAGTCTGACTGATGTTCCTCATTGTGTCGGCGCTCAAGGTTTTCCACAATTTCTTTCTTTTTCCGATTGATTGCAGGTCATGGTGTCAAAATGATCTTGATTTTCATACTTTCTAATATTTGTCATAGTAATCCTGTCGCACATCGTAGGGGCTACCGTGAAAGCTAGATGAGATTATTATACATTTTATAACCTACTTGTTTTCAGAGACTGTGTCACGATTTGTATGTTCTATTAACAGAATACCCCCAAAAATCCGCGATCAATCACTTAGTACGGAACTCGCAATGGAATTCAATTATGGGGCCTATTATGATTTTTCCGATAGTGTTTTATTCCGTTAATATCGAGTCATATTACTTATGATGCAGTTTTGTTTAGCTGTCAACGAAAAATTGCCAAACTTTGTTGTTTGCAATTTAATGCAATCGAGCATCGGATTTTTTATAAATAAAAAAAATGATGATTCAGAAGAAGAAGTAATGCCAGTTTACATTATACGAAAACGGTTACGTGTTAGTTGGATAGTTAATTTATTTAAATTGCAAATTTTTTAACATAACAACCTCACTTTTTCCAACCATCCAAGGGTTTTTCTAAGGAACCTGCAGAATCAGAATTTAAGCACACTGATAACTCACTCCATTTCATTAAAGAGAAAATTTCGAATTGATGAACATTTGTTGTCGGTCTACTAAGAAAATTAAAAAATAAATAATTAATTTAATAACACGAATTTAATAATAATATTGTTTGAAATAAATTAAATTTTAATTGTAACTCACATTTCCTAAACTTATATTTATCCACTTTTTATTTGATTCTATAATATGAAACACGATCTTCGTTGAATGCAGTCGTAAAAAAAAACTATCGAAAAATTTCATATTCACTCATTTTCGATAATATCGATTAAAAAACACTATCGAAAAAATCATGATAGGCCCCCTGATAAAGAAGGATGACTTACCTGAATAACCCTGGGCGCAGTTGTTCATCTTCAGTAAATTATTTCATTGGTGCGGTCCTGGTGCTGTACAACGGGCACTTCTCCTTTTGTCGTGTTGCCCTCCCTTCATATTTAAACCAACTGAGTTTTTATTTTAGCTCTTCTTTTACGAACTTTTATTTACACCAATTTATCAACAGTTCAGATTTTTCCACAAAATTTATTCACATTCATTTATAACCAAACCCGTTTTCTAAATTTGAAAACGATACATTCGTCTCCCCGCCTTTTCGTCACCCACATTTAAACCCCCCCCTATATGAATACTGCTGCAACGCTTTGTTTACCTCTTACGTAAACCTCTTACGATCAATGCACCGCTCATAATTTTATGAATCATAAAGAATCGAAAAAAACGAATAAAAATATTGTTGCTTTTTATGACGACAATAAACTAAAGTGTATTCGTCCAATAAAATAGCAACAACAACAACACTCTGTTACGATTGGTGATTTCTTATCATCAAATGAGTCTTTGAGGTGGGAATCAGTTTTATAATTAAGGCCAGATAGCAGGATGAGGAGTTAATATATAATGTGTGCTTGCGATCAAAATCTGCCATTACCTCCGATCTCTTGGTAAAGTTGCAATACTCGGAATTGCTTTTGAACCTTGTTCTTTTTAAAGTGACAAATTTTTGTGCTTTATCCTTCCTCACAGTCAGAAATAAAATAAGGTACGTCATGGTATCTAAATGATTGGTCAGGCTAATCAGCACGGAAATGCATGACAATATCCCGATGAAACGGTGATTCCCCAACTCTGCTTCACTGGAATATTGTATCGCGAGTGGTCTTTGTTTCTATCAAAAATTAGTGCTAATATGTCACCTTGAATTGTATTTCCACTTTATCAAGCATTTTTATTGATTTAGCAATCTAATTGTTGTTAGTTATATCAGAAAAATTTCTCATGATAATTTCTGAGCAGTGTTTGTTCTCTGTATGGTTCACTCGTTGATAGACTGAATGAACGAATTCTGTGGCTTCATTTCCCACTGATGTACTATAATATTCAAATCCAATGAACTATTTGTCCGTATACGAGTATAGAGCATTGTTAAAAGATTTTATGAATCCCAGAATAACTATTAAGTGGGAATAATTTAACTTGACTCTTCTGGCAACATCGGGTAAACTCTTCAGCACTATTTCTAGTTTATTCTTCTGCAAAGTTAAGCAAAATGCAATATTTACACACAAAGTTCATTAATCCCAAAAAATACAATAATTGTTGCTTTATTACTGAATGCATTTTTTCCTAGCTCTCGAAATTCTTGGGTAAACGACCTCTTTTCTTCTACGGTGACTGATTTAAGATATTATGTGCATTTGTGTCGAAGTCGTGTGTTTTTTAGCAGCTCTTGTTGCTTCGATCTTCTTCGATCTTGCCGTACCATGTCCCATAGATGACTGCAAACAAAAGAATCAATATTTCACCTGAAAAATATTCACCAATAATAATTTTGTTATATCTTATCGCAAAAATTAATTATTAAACTTAGCTACTGATCAAAAATTTAAAGTTATCTGTGTAAATAATATGTAGGATAATCAGAAAATACGTCCACTTCGAAACGTGTCGCTATGAAATATATTTGAACGTGACATTACGAAAAACAAAAGAAACTTATAAAATTAACTCGATTTTACGCGTTCAATATTTTGTATTAAAGGATATTTCTTGTAGAAGATGGAAATTTAACTATAAAATGTTAGTACCTTTTTACCATGGCATGTTTATTATACTTTGATGGTAATAAAATTGGATCATTTAACAAAACAAAATTGTAACAAAGTTGGAATAAAAATAATGTGTATGTAAAAATTGTTTGTTAGATTTGTTTTCTTCTTGACATGGACTAGCAAGGTAAATATGTTAGGCCGGATTCATACTTCTTCGTTCATTCATTCAAACAATTTTTTCGACTAACCATATATTGTGAAAAAATGCAGAAGGAAAAAATCGTAATTTTGGAGCAATATGATTGGTCGAAAAAATTGTTTGAATGAATGTGCGAAGAAGCATGAATTCGACCTTACTGTCATTGTTTTACTGTGTCTTTATTTTATATGCACCACGTTGCGGGTTTCTCCATCTTTTCTGGGGCAATAAATGTAATATTTAATTGTGTTGTGTATATTTGAATTTTATTTTCGGTATTAGGTGTAATCAACTCGTCACGAACGACAATTTGACACCTATTTGGATGTGTACGTAAATATTGCCTAGTGATGCAAAAATATTGTTGAACATATACATTGAGATGTTCACAGAAGTGTGGTCACATCAATGAAGTTTCATAATTTTTCTTTTGAAAATGAACCGAAGTTTTGGAATTGTTTAGTTCTCCGCGTACAGCCGATTAAAATCAAGACGATTCAATAATCTTATATCTAAATTTAATAGCCTTCTTATCTTTTTTAAATACAAATAATTGTTTATTGAGCTCGATAGTATTTATTTCAAAAATCAAATATGTATCAGATATTAATAACTACAAATTAACTCAAACTAGAATATCAATACGAAATGTCATTTGCTTAGAAAATACTTAGAATGACTTTGGAATGTACCTAAGGCCTATTAAAAACCCACACTTTTAAATCTAAAGGGACACCCTGTCAAACCCCCCAGACATTATTTATTGAATGTACATTAAAATAGATTTTATTTTGCAAAAAAGGATAAAAAATTCATTTTCCATTACGACAGGTCAGTCACAAAACGCAGTCATCAAACAACACTAAACCATTCAATGCACCACCCGCTAGATCACAACACGTATAAACAATACAGCAGAAACAAAACCATGAGAAAATATACGGCTGGAACTGTACGTTGTGCAATCGTCCTTGGAGAGGTACCCTATCATGCTTCTTACAATCCAAAAACAACATGTATCGTTTTATACAGGAGCAGATCCGCAACATATTAATATTTAAGCATCGGACTAAGTACAAATTGTGGCTTTTTAAGATCGCAATTGAAAAGGTGCTATGGGCTACACAAATTAGAAATTAAGAAGAGCAAAGTAGTCAGAGTAATAACAAAGTAACAGAATATCAATACACCTCAACAAAGTTTTAGAGAGAACCATAATACCTACACAGAAGGTATAGAGCGCACAAGTGAGAGTCAGCAAAATCATTACGCTCAGGAGGGCTATTATGACATTGTCGACCAACATGAATCTTTCGACTGTATCGAAAACATAAAAATCTCAATAAAATTTTATTACGAAAACTTTTTAATATTTTATGTATAGTTTTATAAATATTTTATGTATTAGCAACGATATTCCACACCTGAAGAGATGTCGTAAATTTTCGAAGTCGAAAAAACGCGGTCGAAAGTTTCATGATAGCTTATAGGTCAACGTTGTCGCAAAAAAAACACATAATAAACTTCCAGAAGTGGTAGCAAAGTAATAAGTTGCAGAAACAACATTTATACAGAAATTTTGAAGGCCTTGAATGGCCTTCAGCAGTTAAAAGTGATAAGTCATTAACGTCAAAGAATCTTGAATAAAAAGAAATACAATTTATTAGTTTTATTGTGTGTGTAATTTTTATTGTAAGTCGTAGGAGAAATATTGTATACGACTTGAGTGCGGGGTATTCTGTTGCTGTCAATTAGTTATTAGTCACAGCAAGCCTCATCCAACGCGTGTTTTTTGGCTGAATTTTTCTTGCCAATTTCGATATGGAAAAACTATTGCCAACTGAAAATATTTACATCAAAATTGTTCCTTCCGAAGCCTAAAGGGGATTTTTGACAAAGATTGACTGTGTACCAATATTCGATGAAGTTAAATTTAGGTCAATTTAGGTCTTAGAAAATACTTAGAATGAATTTGGAATAGTGCCAACGCATTAGAAAATCATATAACTTACTGACACAATACTTTGGGTCTAAGCACTTAGGCGGATTTTGGATTATCCCTAATGCCCATTAAAAAATCGCATTTTTAAAGCTCATGGAACACCCTATCGAACTCATTAGAGAATCTCATAACTTACTAGGGACACTGTTTTTTTCTAAGCAGTTCACCATTGTCAGTGAAGTTCATGCTATATGCTTAGAAAATCCCTAGAGAGACTTTTGAATGTAAGTATGACCCGTTAAAAAATAAGGACACTCATGTCGGTCTAAGAAGTTCACCAAAATCACTGAGGTTGATGCTAAATGGATTTCCATTCAAAAATCACACTTTTAAATCTCATGGCTCTGTCAGATCCATCAGGATGTCATATAATTAACTAGAGTGGTCCTATATTTCTTTGGGTTCATTGATGGATGGCTTAGAATTTACCAATATCATTAAAATTCGTCCTAAATGCATTGAAAATAATCGGAATGAATTTGGGATGTACCTAAGGCCCATTAAAAAAACACATTTTTAAATCTCATGGAACACCCTGTTAGACCCATTACAAAAGTATTATTTATTACGGCCAATCTATTCGTTCCTTAAGGCCCATTATTTTTTAACGCCCATATTTTTAAAATTCAGGGAACGTTGTAGTTCTTGAAAAATTTTAATATTTCACTCGTACAAATCTTTCAATATAAATTCGCCTGAATGACTACTTTTACCAATACTATTCCATAAGTTTGGAGATGTTGTATTTTTTGGAACCATTGGGTTATCAGCACGGGATGATTAACTACTACTTAATCCAACCCAATCCTTGGTTCAGCGTAGCGTTACCAATGAGCATCGACGGTTGGGTATGAACCTCGAACTTCGCTCTCAATTCGTTTAAACAATTTTTTGGTTAATTTTATTTTCGGATATTAAATTTAAAGGTCGATTTATATTATACGTTCCTTTCAGTTCCTTCAAGTACCGTGTCTGACAAAAAAAAACATTGTTACATATATTTTCTATATGAGTATTTATATTATCCATTACGTTCAGTTCCTTCCGTACCGTGTCTTAGAAATATTGTTGAAAAGAAAGTTTGTCTGAAGTCTGAACGAGAAAAAATACGAAAGAATAGCGAGGTAAATAAAATTCATATATATTCCAACTACAAAAATCAAAATAAAATTAAATTGCTAGTGCTACTAAAACATTTTTGGATTTTTTGTTATCGTTTAGTCTATACGTAACCAAAGATACGAATACATGCAGCATGTGTGCAATATTTTTTTATATTCTCTTTATATTCTCTTCATGCCAATCTTATGCTATTGTTTGTCGCCACTAAATTTTTCTTATATGCTCTTTTAAATTATCCCACATATTTTATAGTTGTTTTAGTCTAATAAACTATAAAATATAAAAAAAATTGTTAAAGTAAAATAAAGTAAGGACAGAGCATACGAGTATATACTTAGATTATATATCTAAAATCACGGATCCGCTCGAAACGCGATATTTCGAAACGAGATATGGTACAAAACGCAATATTTCAAAATGCGATATTTCAAAACGCGATATGGTACAAAACGCGATATGGTTCAAAACGCGATATTTTAAAACGCGATATTTCAAAATGCGACATGGTACAAAACGCGATATGGTACAAAACGCGATATAGTACAAAACGTGATATGGTACAAAATGCAATATTTCAAAACGCGATATTTCAAAATGCGTTATGGTACAGAATGTGCATTGCGAAGCGACGGGAGCGCAGCGACCCGATTGATACCGATCCTATATACTCTCGCTCTTATCGATGTTTAAATTCCTATAAACTGATATTAAATTTCCCCTTCACGCGCCTGATATAACCCGATCCTAAACTCCCGTTTTGTACCATATCGCGTTTTGCATCATATCGTGTTTTGAAATATCGCGTTTTGAAATATCGCGTTTTGTACCATATCGCGGTTTGTACTCTATCGCGTTTTGAAATATCGCATTTTGAAATATCGCGTTTTGTACCATATGGCGTTTTGTACGGGAGAGGGACATAATCCCGATTTTTAGAATCCAGAAGGTGCAAAATCCCGATGTTTTATAAAGATCCCGAAGTAATAAATTCCCGAGGGTACAAAATCCCGAGGATACAAAATCCCGAGGATACAAAATCCCGAGATATCAAAATTCCGAGGTCCAAAATCCCGATGGAACAAAATCCCGAGGGACAAAATCCCGAATACCTATGAAAATTTCAAAATCTATTTGTTAGAAAATTATGGCTGTTATTGCAGATTTTAAGGACACATCAACATATTGGCCCAAATTGGTATACATTCGCTCAATAGGCGATCTTTTATAAAAAGATCAAAGGAAACTTTTTGAAATACCAATTAGAGCACATCATGTGACAGTCAAATTTTGCAATAACATTTGTCATATCACGTTGTGCCAACATTGGTTGATATTTTTCATTTGTGTAGCTGCGGCTTAAGGCTTTTATTTCTACACATTAAACAGCGAGTAGAGACGCCTTAACACATTGATGGCCAACAGGTAATTTTATAAAATGTATCAAAAAAGTTTCTTTCTTTTTAAGTTTTATTTAATAAGATAGAGAATTCTGGGGCTGCGTCAAGCAATTCTAGTAACATTTAACATAGAACTCGTGATTAACTGCGCTAAACAACGCGCTTTAACAAGTTAATGTATCTACTCAGTGTCAGTCACCAGTGACTGACAAAGCGATCAATAGCTGTGTTCCAATGGAGAAAGCAATCTACTCACAAGTACTTGTATCTACTCGCAGCTACCCATGCTCAAATGGTGGTGTAGATGTTGAAAGTAGTTACGCATAAAATTAACGGTAGGTATTTTGTTCAAAAAATTCTAATAGATGGCGTTGTGAGGGGTGGGCTATGTTGAAATGTCAGGACAAACAATATTTTTTGTTTACTTCTGTGAAATACCAAGCGATTTTTGACATATTCTTCTTTTCGGCTGGCGTATATCATAATCAAAGCCTTCATTATAAGACCAGTTCTTACTCATTTTTGAGATTTTATTGTGGATTTTAGTTAAAACAATTAATTTTCCAAAATAGGATGATAGCAAAATTATAAACATAGCTAACTTTGTACACAAAAAAGGTTATGTTTTACTTCTGTCATAGTTTTAGCTCGTTCCATTGGTTATCTACTTGCAAGTACTTGTGAGTAGCAGATTTGTCCCATTGGAACACAGCTAATATGTAATATGTTAAGATATATAAAAAAACACAAATTTGACATATAATTTTTTTTTAGTCATAGAACTTATACAATCAAATCTCATCATTCAAATTTTTCTATTTTCAATAAATTTTTAAATAGCATATTTATTTATATTTAGACTATACGTTTTATATAATCATCATTAACTAAATGAAACAAACCTTCGGAAACCTTTTGATTTCTGTTAATCTCGAGAAAATCCCGAATAAAATTGAATTCCGCGCGGAATTCAATTTTATTCGGGATTTTCTCGGGATTGCGGGATTTTGTCCTTTCGGGATTTTGTCTCTCGGAATTTTGTACTTTCGGGATTTTGTCCTTCGGGATTATGTACCTTCGAGATTTTGTACCCTCGGGATTTTGTACCACCGGGATTTTTTATCCTCGGGATTATGACTCTCGGGATTTTGTTCCGCGGGATTTTGTCTTTCGGAAATATGTCACCAACCCGTTTTGTACCTATCGCGTTTTGAATTATCGCGTTTTGAAATATCGCGTTTTGACAATTCGTGTTTTAAAATATCGCATTTCAAATGGGACCCCTAAAATCATGTGGGCAATAAAACATGTGTTCATATTTTCTATTGTATCTGTTTTAATTTTTTTTTCTTGTTATTTATCGTTTATACAGGGTGTGTGGCGTGTGGAACGGTAAAATTTTATGGCAGTTAGGGTGGGTCATTTGGGAGCTTTTATCCTATGGAACAGATTTCCAAAATTTCAAATGTGAAAACATTTTCTCGTGGTATAAACTATTTATTATTTAATTATGTATTTGTATCTTTCGAGTGATAAACTTTATTTCCCAAACTTGCATACACAAAAATTAAATTGCTACTAAAACATTTTGAATTTTTATAAGTTATCTTTAACTTTATACGTAACCAAAAAATACGAATATACATATACGATAATCATACTGTTACGATTTTGCCTTGTCAATCAAGGTTCGAATCACTGGATTGTGAATAAATACACTGCTTCAAATTTGAACTCACACAATTTATTTACACAACACAATTTATTATACAACACAAAATTCACAATTAATTATTATAATTATAACACACGTTTTAATTATCACTTTAATAATCTTTCTATTTAACCTTCACTGTATTACGTTTAAAATAATACTCAGCATTCCACGTCAACGCGCGCCTTTATATACCAAAATATTTGTTTCTAGAATAATCCTAAATGCGCAGCAAATATGTTAGTATAGAAATGACGCCTAAATGTTGTTTATAAATTATAAATGTAATGAACAATTAATGAAATTAACTTATTCTATTCTATTCTAGGTGTCACCGTAACAATACGATGAAAAAAATCGAACTGATAGCACCGCATAAAAAGTTAAAAATTGAGGTGAATAAAAATGGCAAACTTTTCATCTGCTTCAAAAGCTGATAAAAATTTTATATGCGAAACATTTGGCTGACACAAAATAGTTGTTTGTAAATAGAAGTTTGAATTTGATAAAAAGCGTAATTTTTAATTAAAACTGTCTATAATTGAAAGATATATTTTGAAATAGTATTTATTTCAGTTATTTTCCATTTTTTATCTTTTATGCGTTCGAAATTACGTTAATGTCAAGTTCACGTATGCGATCAAAAAATGATTCGCGAATCAAAGGAAAATTAAATCATTGAAAACATATACAAATTTCCCCGTCCGAGATGAAATAATTTGGAAAATTTTGATCGGAAGCATCCAACATAATAAAAAAAATTACAAATTATGAGTAATAATGCGAAATAATTACGCTCAAAGATTGGCATGATTCGCGAATCATTTTTTGATCGCATACGTGAACTCGACAAAAATAGCAACCAAACAATTGTCAAAATTGTTAACCAATTGAAACAGATAAAAAGTTAAAAAAAAAAATCTACCACGAATAAATATTTAACTTTTTAGTTTTTTATGCGGCAAACCAATTGAAACACACTCTAAAAGTGTGTCCTGAAGCCGTATTTATTTGACTACGTAGCAAAATTTTCTACAGAAAAATTTGCTGCAGTTTGAAGTGAAGCTAGAAATTTATTTTTGTTAGGGTGCCTGAGTTGAGCAAATTTAACAGAATAAATAATTTTTACTCCGAAGGGGCAATAAGTTTTTACAAACTGAAATGTAGGGGAATTTGTTTACAAAAATATAACCAATTTAGATAATTTGATTGGCTGTTTTTGCTTTCTCTCTCTCTTTCTCTCTCTGTCTCTCTTCGATTTTTATTCTCCAGCAAATTTTTCTTCTCCGTAATTATTTTTATGTAGTAATGTTTCACATATTCATACAATACCGTACTCACCCGATTTACTAGCGCCTTTTTCTGGACGCATTATTGACAGATACAAAAAAACATATTTCGTATTATTCGGCCTACGCAATTCAATTACGTTAAAACAGAATAATAGTGGATAAAATAGGAATTTTAATCGACTTTCGACTAATGTGATATTTTAAATTTGGCGACAATTTTAAAATATCACATCTTAGTCAAATTCGATCAAAAATTCGACAAAAATCATCAGCGTACATTTTGTGTGCGCTACACACCATTTGTACTAGCATAAAACGCAGTGAAGCTTTAGGATTTGGTTATTGGGAATTCACAACAAGATTTCAACCATTTTTTTGTAAAAAAGCATAAGGCAAATGATTTAAATAGACATCAACTTAAGGGGACATAGCACCTTCAAATTTTCAAAAAATCTAAATTTTTTTTATGATAGATTATGTTAGAATGAACGTTTAAAAACATGATTTTAATGATATGAAACATGAAAATCTCAACAAAAAAAATTATTTAATTTATTGCGAAGCGCGCCAAAGTCGTTTTTTTATGCGGTTATCTCGAAATGACGAACTTTAAACGCGGTTATCTCGAAATAACGTTTTTCAAGTTGACGTGCAAGATTGAGAAAAAACTAATTATCCAATCGTTCTAAAATTTTAACACGTTGATCTACATAATTTCTGCTCAGAATGAACTACGGAATTTTTTGAGTTACAACTAATTGGGGGGGACAAAAAAGCTGCATTTTCGAAAAAATGCCGCCATTTTTTAATTTTTCAACCAATTTTTTTCCTTTTAGTTCATTCCAAGGGCGATTTAATGCTGAATAAAACCCCGTTTTTTTCAGACGTTTCTTAGAGTAGTTATGATGCACGCCGCGAATTTTCAGTGTTTTTGGAAAACCCTTGTAGCAGACGACAGTGGGGTAAAAAAAAATCAAAAAAGTAATGTTTGTATACTTTCAGTTAAATAAAATGTCAATGGAAAGTTTCATTAAAAGATATCTCTTTTTATTCCACTAAAAAAATCTTTGAAAAACTTGTTTTTTTCAATTTTGAAGGTGCTATATCGCCTTAAGCCTTATGATGTTAGTGGTAATAAAGAGTAAAAAGTATTAAAATGGAATAAAGCTGGATAAAAGTTATACTCAATTTAAATATTTATAGAAGCTGGTACATGGGCCATTGAATACCACAGTAAAAGAAATACACTAGAACACTGAGCATCAATCTTGGTTTGGTAGTCGGTACCACCTAGGGGTGGAGCCTTATGTTTTCTTGTGAAGGGAAAAATCTTTACTGATTACTGAACGTTTTTTTACAAATGAAATAAATCTTTCGAAATATATTCCAAACAATCAAATATGATTTATGAATAATCTGAAATAATGTGTTTCCTTTTTGGATGGGAATATAGTGACGTGACAAGAGTTTAATTATAATATCAAATCAAAACCTAACCATACACAGATTTAACACACAAAATCTAAGAAACATATTAATCCACACGAGAATTTCAAAAATCTTGTTCCGTTTTCCAGATTAATGTTTCCCATGTTCGAATATCATCCATACGTCACCCCCGTCACACATAAAATATCTAACTGACAGTATAATTTCGAACCAAAAATGAAAAACGAATAAAAAAAATTTTCATTTTATCAGTGGCATTTTGGTATTGTTGTAGAAAACTCTGTGTAGTACTTACCATTTTTATTTCGATTTTTTGTGTTCTGTTAGTCAAACGAAAGCATGTATTGTGTGCTTTACTTACATCATGTAGAATATTATAACACACAGGTGTATTACGTACTTCAAATTTCTTTTATTTGTTGTTGTAGTTTTTTTTTATTGCTAATGAAAATTTGATATAAGATGAGTATATTGACTATATTACATATGTTGGGTATACAGAAAGCCTGGGTAATATAAATAGATTTACATACATATATGCTGACCGGAAACGTTATATTTGTGCAACGTTGAATAAAACATTTATTTGTAAAGTCACATTACAAAATAATTGATAGGGGCGATATTATAACGATACAGCAGCCAAGCTTCCGGATTATTTTTTTTTTTATTTTTTTGGTATTTTGTTTATTTTGAAATCATCCCACGCCTATAATTCGACATTTAAAAGGATATGCGAGTGGAAATGGGGAAGAAAAATGAAAACAATATTTTAACATTCTACAAAAATTGTTGTTGTTGTTGTTGTTGTTGTTGCGTTATCTTACCTTTAGCATGGTATGTACTGCTCATTATCGAATCGATAATGCTTCGATTATAATTTACCCTACTTATGTATGTTGAAGGATCGATTATTTCATAATTTGGGTGTATTTTGCCAAAAGGGTAATTTGGAATACGTAATTGAAAAATAATTGTTCGATAAATTGTTTAAATTAATGGTTGGATTTGGGTTTCAACTTGATTTGTATTTTTTCTTACAGAAGAAGTTAAGAAATATTTTACCGATTTGTATGTGCATGTGTAACAGCCTTACCCTGTAGGGGATGGTGACATCAAAATCCAGTTGAATTGACAACCCGTATAAATATACAATATTTGCTTTCCTTCTAAGAAAACTTGCACTGTAGACTGCAGGCCACCGCTAGGGATGGAGTACCATCTAGACTTAGGGCACTGCTTGTATCGCGCAGTTTTCTGTGTCGACAGAAACGACTGCTTGGGTAGCTCTGATTCCAATAACCTTTTAAATTTATGGGTGCTAATCTACCTGCAAGTCGTTGGCAGTTTGGTGGAGATATTGTGTTTGCAAATTTACTTTTGGCTGTTTCGATAACATTTATACAATTTTTACACCGAATCGACCTTATTTGGTTTATTTTTTGTTCCGATCAGTATTGTATCGTTATCATCACGCGCCCCAACTCCCACCTTTTCAACGTTTGTTCCTCTTTTTATAGTTTTCTTTACCGACTCTTTAACCATTCAGGTGTATTTTCTTCAATTTTTCATTTGTCATTGGTTGGGAAATTTGACTCGCCGTGCCTCTCGTGATTTTTTTGGTACCTCTCGGATTGTGTACCTGCTCCCCTCTATTGACCCACTTGGCACTTTTATTTTACCGCTTTGTCATACCAGGTTCACTTGGTGCTATGGCAAAATAGAAATTGAACGGAACAAAAGCTTCATTAATGTATATTTTTATTACGAATGACCCTTTTACACATTAAAACCCTCATCATTTTTCATTGCGTTCAAAAGGCATCCACTTAATTGTATTGTCGGTGAGTTGCGGGATGGGAAAATTGGATGAGAGGACTTGGAGTATATACTAAAAATGTGAATATTTGTAATGTGAATAAAATTATTCACATTACATTTGAACGTCCACAACAAGCCATCCAAGCCCATTAACTGTATTTTTCTGCAGCTTTTGAATGATTGAATAATTTCTTTAACACAACTACTAGCATATTATTACGGGATACTTCGAAACTCATGCGATCATCCATTCTATCTGCTGCTCAAATCCATCGACTTCTTGCACTATAATGGTAGGACTGCGAATCTGGTTCATCACACAGTATCATTTTTCAGCTCACTTAGGGGCACTCCACGAGTTGCTCGAGCAGGTGGATTTTCTGTTGATTTGACATGATGCCACTGATTTCGGTTCGAGTGGGATAGTACTAATCCAGGCCGATTTGCAATATATGTCGGCCACGATTATAGATGGTTTAGATAACCAGTCCAATACTATCTTGGCATCGGTGTAAAAGAATTGTCTTGAAAGTTGTTTCGAAATTTAGCGCCGTTGTAACTGTTTCCATTAATTTAATCAATAATACAGTTGCGCCAGTGTGGAAATTGACACTGTTTTTATGGGAGCTACCCTTGATTTGGCGATTATATTAGTATAAGCTTCTGTTGGTGATATTATTGCACGAGAGTACAAAACTGCAGCATAGGCGTCCTTTGACGCATCACAGAACCTATGAATTTCTATTATCTCGGTCGAATACCGCCACCTTTCATTTCCAATTGCTCGATTGTTCTGTGCTCGTTTCTCAACCTCTTCCAATTCGTTTTACACGACTCTGGCAAGATATCGTCCCATCCAAGTTTCTCGAGCAATAATTGTTGGAACATGGCTTTAATCATGATTGTGGTCGGAGAAAACCCATCCTCAATAATACTGACAATAATCTATACGTTTTGTCATAATAGAATTTTCTCGGATAGCCACCTTGAATCTAAAGATGTCATTGGATGGTTCAAAATACAATCCTAGCTTCGGTGATATCATCCAAAAGATGAGGATGGTTTACAGAACACTTTGATGTAGTGGACATGTCTTGTGGTGATCTTCCGCCGGCCATGATCCAACCCAGTCGAGTGTTTTGGACTATAACGATTTGTTCATTGCCAAAGAAATGATCACTGCCTATAAGTAAGTCGACAGAACCTGGTTTTTCAAAGGTAGGATCATCCAAACTAATTTCGTTATCACTTGGTATTTGCACTACCACTGGATAGATTGGTAGTTGCGAGGTCAGCTTGGTGACTATGAGGGCATCAATGTTGTAAGAGATTTCATGAATAATTCTCGATCTGATTGTAATATTGGTAATTCCCTCTGAGCAGCCCGCGTTCTTTCTTCCAATGTCTTGTAAGAAAATTCTTGCATTCGTCTTGCTCAGATTTAATCTGTTCACACACGATTCTGTTATGAGTGACCTGGTAGGATCTGAGTCTAGTAGGCCTCGAATGGTATGCCAGTTGTTATAGCTACCTCAAACTTCCACCAACACAGTAGGCAATATTGCATTTGCATTGCCAGTGTGACTAACCAGCGGAGTTGTGGTTTTCTTCTGGGGAGGCAGTTAGGCCAAAAGGCAGTTAGGTTTCCAAAACTCAAATAAGCGAAACATTGTAGATAAATCTCAGATCAACCCAATATGTAAAGCAATTTATTAAGATATTTTATTTTCGTCTTGGAGATAAATAATTAGCTCACATACCTGGGAAAATGAGCGATGCGAGCTATATTGCTACCTCACAGATTTAAATAAAAAAATAAATGAATCAGTGCATACGAATGGCTTCTGCTAAGCTCTACAAATTCGGTTTCACTTATTTCGGACTTCAAAAGTAAACCAAGAAGCTGTGATCTCAAAACATAGCACACTTTGCTTAAAAAATATAGCTCGAGTGTGCAAAGGGTCTTAGGGTCGTGCTAGTGGATGGTTTGGCTTCTGCCGATGGCAAAGTAGGCATGTTCTTCTAGATCGGCACTGATAAACGCTATGGTCTTTTTGGCAGCAATTTATGCATCGCTGCTTTTCCTTTAGGAATGGTTTTCGATCATTGATGGTCATGGATTTGAACTTGGCACATTCAAAAAGGCAATGTCATTCGACGTTGCAGAGAAGACATGATGGTAATGATATTGGGTCAAAATGTAACGCCTTAGACGATTGCTGTGAGTTGGTGTCTTTCTCACTGGTCGGTTTGATCTCTGTAGGTGCATCGACGAGGTTCAATAAAAAATCAAGAAACTCTTGCACTTTTGGAAAGTTTTTCTGTGCGGTTTTGTGCCTACAAACCTTCCTGGTCTCATCATCAAGTCAATCAATTGACATAAAAGTGAGCCAGGGATCACGTGCCTCTGCCTTTGCCTAACGGTTTTAATCCTCTTACGACCTCATCTTTGTTGTCATGAAATGCTACAAGCTGGGCAGCATTTGCTTTTGGTACTTTGGGTTTTTCAAGAAACGGT
Source organism: Nephrotoma appendiculata (assembly GCA_947310385.1). Taxonomy (NCBI): domain Eukaryota; kingdom Metazoa; phylum Arthropoda; class Insecta; order Diptera; family Tipulidae; genus Nephrotoma; species Nephrotoma appendiculata. Next base: position 42,972,857 of record OX371224.1, read on the forward strand.
TTGATATGCGCTTCTATACAATAAATTTTTTCTTGTCATATCGTTTGACGAGTCGTTGAATAGCTTCGATGTAACTGGCGTCGTTTACACGAAGTACATCTTTTCATATACAGTAGCTATGAAAATATGTCATAGATCGATTGCCTGTCTTTGAGGTTACCATCGAATAACGGCATTGTTAATGACGGTAACTTGAAATCTGATGTTGGATTGACTACGGTACTACTACGGTGAATCATGAACAATTGGCTGCGGTGAATTTCCGACGTAACACGCATTAGGCCTTGCAGCTTTTCAATTATTGAATAATAATTGTCATCAACGATGTCCATTTCCGACAATGCGGTTGAATCAGGATCAAATTGGCATCTTTAGTTGCAATAAATTTAGTATATAGTTTATGCGCATTATCACATTGAAAGCGTAAATCATCATATTAAAGCTTCGCTCGGGAGGCGAGTTACTTGCACCTAATAATGCTTTTCCTTTTATTTAATTTCGTCATAATTCACTGCACCACACACATTAATTTATAAAAAACACGAACTTATAACCCACGCGGTTCGGGTAGGTGCTAATAAGGATTGCTCTAATAGCTGAAAATATAAATATAATATTCAATGATAGGTGGCAGGTTGATGAATTGGTATTGTTACGATTTTGCCTTGTCAATCAAGGTTCGAATCACTGGATTGTGAATAAATACACTGCTTCAATTTTAACTCACACAATTTTATTTACACAACACAATTTATTATACAACACAATTTTCACAATTAATTATTATAATTATAACACACTTTTTAATTAACACTTTAATAATCGCTTTAATAATCACTTTAATAATCACTTTAATAATCTTTCTATTTAACCTTCACTGTATCACGTTTAAAATAATACTCAGCAATACACGTCAACGCGCGCCTTTATATACCAAAATATTTGTTTCTAGAATAATCCTAAATGCGCAGCAAATATGTTAGTATAGAAATACGCCCAAATGTTGAGTACAAATCACAAATGCAATTGAACAATTAATGAAACTAGCCCACTCCACTCTATTCCAGGTGTCACCGTAACAGTATTGTTAAGATTTTGCCTTGTCAATCAAGGTTCGAATCACTGGATTGTGAATAAATACAACTGCTTCAAATTTGAACTCACACAATTTATTTACACAACACAATTTATTATACAACACAAAATTAACAATTAATTATTACACTTATAACACACTTTTTAATTATCACTTTAATAATCGCTTTAATATTCACTTTAATAATCTTTTTATTTAACCTTCACTGTATCACGTTTAAAATAAGACTCAGCATTCCACGTCAACGCGCGCCTTTATATACCAAAATATTTGTTTCTAGAATAATCCTAAATGCGCATCAAGCAAATATATTAGTATAGAAATGACGCCTAAATGTTGAACCAAATCATAAATTATAAGTACAATTGAGCAATTAATGAAATTAACTTATTCTATTCTAATCCAGGTGTCACCGTAACACTACCCCCACCTAAGCCTGTTCGTCCCGAACAGGATCCAGATCACCTCGTCTGTAGAGCGCCAAACGTTCTAAATGCACCACCTTTGGTTTACCTTTCCGTCCTTTCTGTATGCGATAAACCACGTCGTTCAACTTTTTAATGACAGTGTAAAGTCCTTCTCATGTGGGTTGCAACTTCGGTGATAATCCCTTCTGCCGTTGCGGGTTGTGAAGCCATACCAATTGCCCTTCCTCGAAGCCTTGATTGTTTGCTCGTATGTCATATCAAACTTTCATTCGAGATCACTTGATATCCGAATTTTCTCCCGTACAAATTGATGTATTTCATTAAGTTCCTCTTTCATCCGGTCGACGTAATCCTGTCCGCATAGAGCTGATGATGGAACAGCTCCAAACTTTAAATCTCCCGGCAATCGCAGATTGTTCCCAAATATGGTTTTAGCTGGTGTCACTCCTGTTGTGTCATGTACCGCTGATCGGTAGGCCATCAGGAACAGTGGTATATGTCGATCCCAGTTACGTTGCTTCCTTTCCACAACCTTTGCTAGATATTCTTCCAATATGCCATTGAATCTTTCCACCATACCGTCTGACTGTGGGTGTAAAGGCGTTGTTCTGGTTTTATTGATACCAAGCATCTGACATATTTCCTGAAATACTACCGATTCGAAATTTCTTCCTTGATCCGTATGAATTTCCATCGGTACACCAAATCTGCTAATCCAATTGTTGACCACGGCATCAGCTATTGTTATTGTCTCCTGATTGGGTATGGGGTACACCTCCGGCCATTTGCTAAAATAATCCATTATTACTAGCACATATTTATTTCCGCTCTCGGTGGTCGGAAATGGCCCCGCCACATCCATTGCAATTCTCGCAAATGGTGCCCCGACATTATATTGTTTCGTGGTTCCGCGGCTTTTTCGTGCTGGTCCCTTTACTCCGCACATTGGTCACATCTTCGACACCATTCTACTACTGACTGTCTACATCCGGACCAGTAGAAACGTTGTCGAATTTTGGCCAATGTTTTATTAATCCCTAGGTGACCTCCACTTGCTCCTCCATGGTACTCCTTGAGGATTTCCGCTATCCGATCTTTTGGCACCACTACCAACAATTGTTTTACTTTACCATCCGTGCTTTCCCACTTTCGTTTTAAACACCCATTTTCTATGTGGAGGCTATCCCATTGAGCCCAATATGCTTTTACATAGGGAGTTTTGTCAGCTATCTCACTCCATGTGGGACGGTGTTCCTTTTCCTTATGCTCCATGATGAATGACAGGTCAGCATCCCGTAATTGCTCCTTCTTGATCATTTCATTAGTCCATTCCTCATCAGGTAGCACTTGCATAAGCCGAATATCGATGATGTTTTCCTTACCCTCCACACGCCCACAATGCTTGCATTCCACTGGACATGGCCTTCTTGATAATGAATCGGCATTTCCATGTGCGCTTCCCTTCCGATGTTCAATTTGGAAATCGTAGCTTTGCAAACGTTCGATCCAACGTGCTACTTGTCCCTCTGGATTTTTGAATTGTAACAACCAGCGCAAAGCTCCATGATCCGTCCGTAGAAGAAATTTTTGGCCATAGAGGTACTTATGGAAGTGCTTAACACATTCCACTATAGCTAACAACTCTTTCCGTGTTACACAATAATTCCGTTCCGGTTTTGATAACATCTTGGAGTAATATGCAATAACTCGCTCCTCACCATTTGTTGCCTGTGATAATACTCCTCCTATACCGTCATTACTTGCATCGGTGTCCAAAATGAATTTAATGTTGGGTATAGGGTATGCGAGGATTGGTGCTTCGCATAATCGACGTCTTAGTTCCACAAATGCCACTTCCTGATCATCCTTCCATTCGAATGCCTTGTTCTTCCTGGTTAACTCGTATAAACTCTTGGCGATACTGGCGAATCCTGACACGAATCGTCTATAATAGGTGCACAATCCAAGGAAGCTCCGTAATTCATGTAAGTTTTTAGGTCGTGGCCATTCCTTCACTGCTGCGATCTTGTCTTCATCGGTATGAATTCCATTGGTTGTTACCTTATGACTCAAATATTTTACTTCCGTTCTAAATAGTTTGCATTTCTTTGGGCTTAGCTTCAATCCGGTGGCCTGTATCCGATCCAAAACCTTTGCCAAATTCCTTAAATGCTCGTCGTAATCCTTGCCCATGACGATGATGTCGTCCAAATATACGAGGCACGTCCTCCAATGTAATCCCTTTAGTACGCGCTCCATTAGCCGTTCAAAAGTCGCAGGGGCGTTACATAATCCGAATCGCATAACGTTAAATTGCCATAATCCGTTACCCACACTGAATGCCGTTTTCTCGCGATCTTCCTCCTGGACTTCCACTTGCCAATAGCCGCTTTGCAGATCTAATGTCGAAAATATTGGAACACCCGATAATGTGTCTAACGTGTCATCGATCCTTGGTAATGTCATTTAATAAATTCTTTCGTTATGATGGGTGATAATGAAGAAAATAGGCACTTTCTATCTTTACAAAAATTTATTCGGGAAACTAGCCATGTTTTATCATTAAATTTACTTTACATTAATGTAAATCGATTAAAAAACAAAACAACCGAGCTAGAGTATCTATTGTATTCATTTCAACAACAAATTGATGTCATTATCCTAACAGAAACCTTTCTATTTGATTCAGAGACCCAGTTCTTTAATATTCCTCATTACAATGCTTTTCACAGCACTAGGGCACATAGAGATGGTGGCGGTATATCCGTTTTTGTTCATACTAATATTATGTTCCAACTGATTCACAAAAAAATATCTCAAGAAAATGAATTCGTTGTTTTATTTTCCAAGTCATTAAACCTTACATTGATATGCGTTTATCGACCACCTCACACTTCAATTGCAGATTTTTTAACTACCTTAAGCTAGAAACAGAACAAGAGCGACGACGGCAAGCGTCGACGAATAAATAAAAAATATCGCCGCGATATCGCTGTAGCTAACAGAACAAAAGCGTCAGCGTATGGCGATAAAAAAACAACCAAACGGCATAACCTTCTGTGTTTTTGACACATGACGTTGTGGCATTAGGCTACTAGATTGAAAAAAAATGGTTAATAATATGACGGTTGATTGATGCCAACTTATACATATATAAAAAACAGTTGGCAACATTGTTTCGTCGGCAACAAAAATAGAAATAGACTCTAAATTTTTTTCAACGAAAAAATCGTCGTCGCCTGCGTTGATCGTTGTGTTTGTTTTGCATGATTTCGGTGTTTTCTAATATGACAGGCGATTTCGCTCGCCGCCTTCGCTCTTGTTCTGTTTTAAGCTTTAGATAGTTAATAACTTTTTGAAAATTATTCAAAATAACTGTGTGTTTCGCCAAGTGCCTACGGCAAATAGCGTAAAAAGTACCTTAGATAGAATAACATCTAGATATAAAAACACAATTATAGTAGGAGATTTTAATTTAAATTTATTGAATGATTCTGACACATACATATTTAATTACAAATAAATGGTCTTAATATAATAAATAAGATATCACAAGCATATGCCACACGTCTCCAGGGAAATTCATCCACATTAATTGATCATGTTTTATCTAGCTTCCAAAGCGCATTTCATGTTTTTTACGGAGAAACACATCTCAGTGATCATAGGTATATTTTGACAAAATTTGTAATTTCTAAAAAAACTTCAAATTTAACATTTACCAAAATTATTACTGACTATGAAAAAATTATAAAACTTAGTCTAGATAACGTAAGCCTAACCACGATCGACTTTAATATGTTTTACGAATACTTGATGGGTTTAATTAAAAGATACTCTAGACAGATTACTATCAACACGAAAGTAAATTCTTATAAAAAGCCGTGGTTTAATTCGGAACTTAAAAAATTGGCCAACTCAAGAGATAAATTTTACAAGCTACATAAAAAATATCCTAATAATGATTTCTTCTTGAATTCGTTGAAAACGTTTAAAGCGTTGTTTAAATCACGTATTGTCTTTTATAAGAAGTTATACTTTACCCGAACATTTCGTGAAAACATGACCAATCCAAAATTCATGTGGAAAATGGTTAGTCAAATTCTTAACAATTCTGTTTATCTTAAAACAGATTTAATTGAATTGAAAATTCATGACGTCATCACTAATGATTCGTTGGTTATGGCTAACCAATTTGCTGATTTTTTTAGTAATGTAGGTACAAGCTTTACGAAAGATTATCCAACAAATTTTCAATACAGTGAACCCACCCAAAATATAAATAGTACTCTTAGGTCATTAACATACGTAAATGACAATGAGATTCAATCTATAATTGATAACTTAGAGACAAATACTTGAATGGGTTATGACCAAATCAATGCCAGGCTAATAATAGATTTAAAATCAATTTTCACACCATTATTAACTAAGTCAATAAACAATTGGATTGACGAGAATCACTTTCCAGGGGTTATGAAATTGCAAGTACCAATTTTTAAAAGTGGAGATAGATGGTCAGTTGGAAATTATCGTCCCATTTCAGTTCTGCCGATTGTGAGCAAAATTTTTGAACGGATTATCTTAACTCGAATAGTTAGTTACTTAGATGAGTACAAAATCATACATAAGAACCAATTTGGATTCTGCAAGACCAAAAGTTCAGTGTCGGCCACCTTGAATTTGATTGAAATTCTTTATGGGCATATAGAACACCGAAAAACCACTGCATACATGTTTCTCGACCTAATGAAGGCATTTAATTGTGTAGACCACCATATTCTTTTACGGAAACTAGGTTACTATGGATTTCACGATAATGTTATCAAACTAATTGGCAGCTATCTATCTGACAGACTACAATATGTAAAAATCGGCAACTGCACATCTAGGAAACATACTTTACACTGTGGTGTCCCCCAAGGATCGATTCTAGGTGCAACCTTATTTTTAATTTACCTTATTTTAAATTATATGGTAAAATATAAATATTTGCGGACGACATAGCCATTATTTGTGGGTGTAAGAATAGCACTGAACTAAAACACCAAATGTATTCGGATCTACAGGAAGTATTGAAGTGGTTGTACAATAGCAAACTGAAACTAAATTTTCATAAATCAAAGTTTTTATCTTTCTATCTACAAACACAACCGGCAAATATATTTGATGAAATAACCGTTCAGAGCTCAAGCATCAAACGAGCTCAAACTATTACCTATCTAGGTCTCAAAATAAACTCTCATTTATCTTGGACGAGTCATGTTAATTCCCTGAAAATGAAAATCTCACCTTTTATTGGAGTGTTAAGACGGACAGCTCGATATATTCCTGAATGTCTGACTTACAATTTGTATTTCAGTTATATTCATTCGCATCTAATTTATATAATCCAGATATGGGGTTCTACGAGCAAATATTTACTAAATGACCTTCAAATATTACAAAACAAATCAAGAGCTATAAAACATCTTCCATCCGATACACCAACAAAATTACTTTATAACGAGAAGATTTTACCAAACTCATAGAGTTTGAATACGTTATTACAATCTACAAGATTAAACTTGGTATCATAAAATCAAATGTTGATCTAACGACTAATATTGAATTAACCAAAAGAGCTACTCGGAATTGTAATAATTACCGTCTCCCAAAATATAAACTATCACTAACCCAAAATAGCATTTTTTATAGAGGTGTTGAGTTGTTCAATAATTTGCAAGACTTCGATAAAACGTTGTCTTTAGCGCTTTTCAAATCCACAGTTAAAAGACAGCTTTACAATAAATACATTCAAGAATATAATTTGCTACACAACAATTTTCTGTAGTTTTAGAATAGCTTGTTTTCAATCTAATATTACCATCATCATACGATCCTTTGTTTTTTTCTCGATAGAGTATATATAAAAATTATCTAGTGTATATTATATAGTACATATAATGTGTGATTGACATTTCGTCAGTTTTATTTTTAATTAAGTTACCTTTAAAATTAATGTTTTCCTATGTAAATTTTTTAGTTTTTTTGGAAAATAAACAAAAAAAAAAAAAAATGGGTAACTATCCTTTTTCGTCACAGCATTTAATTTTTATAATCCACGCAGAATCTCATGCTACCATCCTTTTTCCCGACTAACACCACTGGTGAACTCCATGGACTGCTTGATGTTTCGATTACCCCTGCTGCTTGCATATCTTTTACCATTCGATCCACTTCTCCTTGCTTTGCCAATGGTAATCTCCTGGGTGGTTGGCGAATCGGCATTTCTTCTCCTGTATCTATTCGATGTTTTACCATTGTGGTTCTCCCATTATTGTCCGATGTACTGCAGAATATTGGCATGTACCGCTCGAGCAATTGTTTTGCCAAATTTTTCTGTTCCATGGTAAGATCTTCGGTCCATTTCTCCATGAGTTGATCTATAATCTCTTTCTGCACTTGCCAGCTAGCCGTCTTAATCGGATTTTTCTGCTCGCACTTCACTATCACAGATATTTCTTCGCATTTTCCGATTATTGTCCCTTTCTTGATGGTTTTCGTCTTATCCGAGAGATTTAGAGTCCTAATTGGTACTCTATTATCGCTGTCTGGTTTCACTAGAACTTTCCCGATCATAATTTCTCTGGCTCCGCTCTCCGCTTCATTGGCTTCCACAACCCACAACCTGGGTGACCCAGAATCTCCCTCCAATCTTGCCCATACTATTGTTTCCGAGTTCGGTGGCAGCTTCTCCCGATGATCCATTTTAATTTGCCTGGTCGTTTCTCCTATAGCGCTAACGTGAAGTGGCAACTCGATATTATCATAGGTTAATACACCCCGTCCAACATCCACCACGAAGCCATTTGTTCTCATGAAGTCCATCCCCAAGATGACTTCGTCTACAATATCTGCAACCAGCACCTCGTGTTGAAAGTGATTTCGCCCAATCCTTAGTTTTACGACCTTTTTCCCTTTTATTGCTGAATTTTCTCCAGTCGCCGTTCGTAACTTCATTCCATTAGCTGGTTCCATAATTCCATCGATAATATCCTCACGAACAATCGTATGAGTTGCTCCCGTATCCAGCGTGATCATGCATTCCTTCTCATCAATATCGGCTTCAATTGTTAAGCTGTCACCGCCCCTTGCTATTCCATCTGCTGTTTCATGTCCTGGTTCGACAATTTCATTTGATGTTTAATGTCCGCCCCTTGTCGCTCCATTTGTAACATCTGCTGTTTTATTCCCTCGTTCGATTGTTTTATTCCCTCCAACTGTTGTCTCATCATTTGATTCATAGCAGCCATCAACTGCGAAAAATCGAAACTTCCGGATGGGTTTTGTGTTGTTCCGACCATCGTTTGTTCTTCCTTTTCTTTCTTGTCCACACTGATCTCATCCGTGTTGTCCTCCTCAAAATCATACACATCTGGATTTAAACCGTCCTTCTCCATGGCCTCACGTAGTCGCTCCACCAAACTAGCTTTTGTGCCTTCACTAGCCATACCTCGCTGCTTCAGTTGCTCCTTTAATTGCGGAAGCTTTAATTCGTAGAGAATCATTTTTCTTATTATTCACAATCCCACCGCTGTCACCAATTGTTACGATTTTGCCTTGTCAATCAAGGTTCGAATCACTGGATTGTGAATAAATACAACTGCTTCAAATTTGAACTCACACAATTTATTTACACAACACAATTTATTATACAACACAAAATTAACAATTAATTATTACACTTATAACACACTTTTTAATTATCACTTTAATAATCGCTTTAATATTCACTTTAATAAACTTTTTATTTAACCTTTACTGTATCACGTTTAAAATAAGACTTAGCATTCAAAATATTTGTTTCTAGAATAATCCTAAATGCGCATCAAGAATTGAGCAAATATGTTAGTATAGAAATGACGCCTAAATGTTGAGTAAAAATCATAAATGCAATTGAACAATTAATGAAATTAACTTATTCTATTCTAATCTAGGTGTCACCGTAACAGTATACTTCTGTTAGCACCTGTGGTTTGTAGAGATTGGAAAGATATCTCTAAGAAGTTATAAAACTGTGTGGTAGTTGGAATGGCTCTTGGGTTATCTAGTGACTTCTCATACAACCGTAGTGATTTATAATCGATTTTTTTTCATATGTGTGTGTGTGTGTGTGTGTGTGTGTGTTTAAGAGGGTGGAAATAAGTAATATTTTGTTGTTGAGTATATATTCTGCAATAATTCCCATGCTGCTTCATAGTTATTTCCAGTTGCTTCTAAATGGCTCAATAGTTTTCTTCCCGATCCTACCGCGTGGGTTGTCAAATAGTCATTTTGTGAGTATTCTTTAATTGATCGTTGTTGTGAACTGCTGAAATTGGTTGCTTGAACTAATCGATTTGTAATGCGGTGACATCGGTCTATACAAAAAATTATGAAAATTATTGTTGTTGAGTTTTGCGTTGAGATCTAACAAACTCACTTATTTCCGGTATTTTCAAGAATATTTCCGGAGTTGTATAATTACTATACTTAGTTGTTGTTGTTATTTGAATGATAAGAATTATAGAATGGAATTCGTTTCGTATGGGCTTTGAGCAGATGAATGAGTTATTAAGTTTCTTACCTATCTTTTTACCGAATTTTGGTTTAGATAGTAACTATCCCCTCCATAATACTGATCAACCTAAAAATAGGAAGTCTTATAAGTGCTTATTGAATATATGACACAAATAAAGCTGTTACGGTAATGCACGTAAACTGTGACGACTGCCAAACGAATAAAAACCATAAAAAATCGTTAAAAGTACATCAGCGATCAAAAACAAGTAGATACGAGTAATTTATGTTAAATAAATTGATTTTCTACCTTCTATAGAAATATGTACGCGAGTGCGTATGGAAGTATGGAACCCTAAACTAAACATAATTTATTATCATTAAATTTATGTTGCTCGTTGTTTACGCTGTTTAATGATGAAAAATCATAATGAAAATTGTCGAGGGGTACACCACAACCGTTCCTGTTTTGTTGTGTATGCAACTTATTTTTTTTTTATTTGGTATCTCCACGAATACATCCGTCAATGTCGTTTGGTACATAATGAAAAGTTAGTAACATTTTAATGTTATTAACGTAACAATTTTCGTAATTTTTTTTTTGCAATCAATAATTTAAAAAGAAAATGTCTAATCTATCAAACAAATAAACGTATAATATGTAGATGTAGACAGGTAAAACAGGTATGCAAACGTACGCCTATTGATTTTTTCTTATATCAACATGGTGTTTAGAGAGTATATCGTGTGTGGTAAACAGGTACGCAACCTGCCTACACTAAATGCTAAACATATTCAGTGCGCGATAATTTCTAATTAACTGAGTATATAAAATTTGATTAGGTACAAATCAGTGAAATGAAAAATTTGTATATCAAGATCTGTGCCTGAAAATGAAGAAAATTCGCTTCATTTCAATTTTCGAGAGTATGCGAAGAATTTTTTGCGAATAACGATGCCATTGAACTGAACATTATTTTCGAGAAATATACGTGACATGAAGAAATCAAATCAACAAGTTTATCGCTCAGTTTAAGATTTTATTTATATTTTGTGTGTTTGCATAACTGCGTAACCTTTCTGAAGAAGCGAGTAACATAATATACTCGTATACCTTTATTTTGAGAAATTTAATGGTTTGAACTTTATAAAGTTTATTCAAACCAACCTGTAAAGTTTTATGTTACGATTTCGCCGAAAAACTATGTATATATTCGAGTATGTAGATGAAAACATCATCTTTGCAGAAGTTTAACAAAAAAATATTAGACCCACCCTTAATATTTTGTTTTGTTTGATGGGTATGTTAGAATTTTGCTAAAACAAGTATTTATTTTTCACTTCAATGAATTTGTGCTATGAAAGTACTATAGGTAACGGAGAAAGTTATGGGATGAATAGTTAAATAGTTTATTCAGGAATGATGATGATTTATTTATTTACAAGGGCCGCAATCAATTAAAATATTTATAAATTAGAAACTTGTAGAAATCGGTCAACATTATTCTAGATTAAACACTGAGTTTATCGTGTCCGTCCGTTTCGTATGTAGACCATACTAAATTTGTTTCTCTACATAATTGATCTCTAGCACTGTCTGTGAGATCACAAAATAGTAGATGGTGAGACGTTCCGAGCTATTACCACAATGGCTTGCACTTAAGAAAACATTCGCCTATCTTTCTGCTGTAAGAAGTTCTACGTCACTCAACTAGTTCCATCTATCTTACCAAGTAGCTATGGCCATTTTTCGAACATCATTTTTGAGCTTACTCTAGAATATTCCGCCTTACTTGATAGCCTAGAATTTCAACGTTTCTGCAACCAACACCTTGTCGTTTCCTTATTTTGTAACTAAGTAACCAATCGTTCATTCAACAATGTATCGATTGGGATGCCCTTTGTGTTCTGATTAGTGTTCTTCGATGGTTATGAATGCAACCAATAAGCCTTCTTATATCATAGCCAAAGTATTTTGATTCAAATTATAACTTCCTTTAGCTAACCTTTTCAACACAAATAAAACTTTTTTGGTACTCTCTGCAACTCTTCTTTTTCTGCTCTTTGTAACACCATCTGTATTCTCCTTCCACCAACAACCACCAAAGGTGTTGTCGTAATGTCAAGTGAACCTGTGAATTGGATCATTACGGTTTTTGGGGAGGATAGCTCCCCAAACTTTCTCACGAAAGCTCAATCTTGAATTGTTTTTTTTTTTCTTTTTTTTTGGAGCTTATCTACTACATTTTTGTGCAAAATGCGACTTTATTCATCAACATTGTTTCCTTCAAGAATGATACATTTATTCCAATGCTTATCTAAAATTTCGATACCGTATTTGTAGAACGATTTATCTTTGGCCTCAAAATAGGCACTTGTTTTCGACAAAATCTCTTACCTTGAAGCGGAAGAAGGGCTGCAAACAGGTGTCTTGGTGAAAAAGCAATTTTGCTTTCCCTTCTTGTCTTCTTGTCAGAATGTAATATTCGCTATTGATGGTCTTTCCTTTGTCAAGATACCCGAAGAATAAAATACCGTACGTACTCCAAGATACGCAGGCCAAAACCTTATCGGTCGACAATTTCGTTTTTGATCGCTTCAGATGGCTTTCACTGGCTGCTAACCACTCAGCGGAGTGATGATTTGATTCCGGAGTATAGTGGTGGATTCATGTTTCATCCATTGTCACATACCGACAATCAAAATCATGTTTATTGCGGTTAAACAGCTCCAGACAGCACTTTAAAACATCGACGCTTTGTTGTTTCTGGCCAAATGTCTGTTTCTGGGCATTTTGAACACAGTTTTTTCATGGAGAAATGTTCATGCAAATTAGTGTATACATTGCCTTCTGATACGTTTAAGGTGTCAGCTACTCGTATCTCACGCAACGTCACTTTATGGTCTTCCAAAACGATTTTGTACACTCAGCAAACCAACGTTTGACGGTTGAAGTCGAGATAGTCTCTATAACACTTGTGGTGCCATAGGAACAAAATAATAACATGTTCGCAGCTGTGATAAAATGAAACCATGATCGCAGTCCTGTCCACCGTTTAGAAAAAAACTGTTGTGCACCGTCGGTAGGTGAGCGATAGTCATTTTTATCACCACGGCGGTATACATATACAACGGTGTTGTTGAACGAGGACAAATCAAACAGGATTTCATTGACATCGAAGGCGAAATATTTCAACAGGGATTAATTATCACCAAACAGCCTATATGATTATCGTTCATGTTCGAGGAAAGCAACAATTGCTCAAGTAACCCAAGAAGCATCTTACAACTAGTTAGTTGTGTACAACCAATTGATGGTTGTCGCATAATTGTCACAACCCGAAATTGCTTGTGAAATGGTTGTCAAATTTAGCAAAAACTTTATTGATAAATTATGTTTGTAGAGTTGTTGTCTCTTATAATATCCACAGCTGAATGGTCACCACAACCAATTAGTTTGTCACATTAGTTCGGACATACATGAAACAACTAAAAAGGTTACCAGTTACGAAACGCCACACATTGGTTGACAAAATTGGTTCGCACACGCATGTCACAACTAAAAAAGCTACCAGTTGCGAACTACCACCAATTGGTTCTCTGCATTTGATGGGACATACATGCCACAACTAATTTAATCACCAATAACGAACTAAATTCAATGTTTCATTAAATTAGTTGTAAAACAGTTCTAACAACTGGTTACAATCACCATTTAAGATAAGTTCTTAATGGAGTGCATAATAAGTTGTGAAATAAACTCAAAACTCATTTTGCGAACTAATTTAGTTGTAGTTTATTTGGTTAGTTGTACATTGGATGTGAAAATTGAGCTTGAAAACTACGAATAGTCATTTTGTTTATATGTCATTTGACAATTTAAGAAGTTACAATTTCACGAAACGTCAGCGCATATTTCAATTCAAAATGTTCAAGCCGAAAATTGATTTTCGAATGGAAAAAATGAAAAAAAGTGGTACATACAGACGGTTACTGATTAGGAATTGGTTAAATTGCAAAATTCGTAACATAGACATTGTTCCTTGTGAATACGCGGTAGTAGAAAATTCACAGTCTCCATTTGATAGTGTTTTATCCTTGAGTAACCAGAACGTGCCTTCATTTCCATTTAACAGCGTAAATCATTAGTCTGAATGAAGAGTTTGAAAACTTTGTCAACAATATCAAAATTCTAATGGTGAAAATAGTTTTTTCACTAGACTGTTTCACAACCCATACACAAACAATCATAGTTAGACTGGTTCTCAATACAATTAATCAATACAGAAAGTTCGCTTCGCAACCGATTCACGGTTTATTTTCTTTAAACTAGTTCCAAACACAACCATTTCACAAAATTGTATTGTTCGTCTTGATCTAGAACGGTTGCAGGCACAACTATACTATAATATGGCGGATTAAATATTTCTATAGGAAGAATACGTGCCACCATTTTGAAAAAAAAACATAACCTACAATCAGCAGTGCATAGATTTTTTAGTTCATGTAAATTATTTTTTTTAATATTTTTTCCATAAATTAATTTATTTGAAAAAGCAAATAAAATGGGGCGAATCTTTATTTTCAACCTAAAAATCCCTCTTTTACAGTAAAATTGACATTTCCCATGATTTTTCACGTATATGTGCGATAAATAATCAAATTGAATTATATATGAAATCAGATTAATATAATATATTATTATTATTCATTATTATTATATGTTCATACTATCATATAGTTATTATTTTCCGTTGTGACAAAAGTAGTTTAACAACAGTTTCATCCCCGTTTCACGACAAATTCAAACAGTTGTGGGATATAACCATAACTTGCTCACAACGCTGTCACAATGTTGTGACAACCGATTATTTTCGCCAAATTGGCTGTGACAACCACGTGGAGCCGTTGTGATCTACGGTTCGCCACATAAAAACAGCGATGAAATTAGTTGTGACAACGATGTAGGGATCGTTTGACAACTTAAAATGCTACTTGGGAAGTGTCCACATATTTTTTTGTAAATTGTCACAAGTGGGTTGTAGTTATTTTTAAATCACCGTTAAAATTTTTTTTTTCTAAGGAAATTGTTTTTGTTTAAATCATAATTAAGATTAGTGTTTTAATTATTGTTAAAATTGCTAAAAAATTGTTAAATTTGATATTTGACATCTTAAAGTATTCGGCAAAGAGCATGAGCTTCTTGCCCACGAGTGCCACTTCTTGAACATCATCCTGCATACTATACTGTTGAAAACTATTTTCCAGAGGTGCGAGAGACTATGCCTTTTGGACAACCTTTATTATCGCTTTTGGAAGGCGTGTCATTGCTTGACACAACGGTACCCGGTCTGCCACAAAAATACCTGTTATTTAACCCCTTTGAAGTAGACACTTTGATGCCTCTGTCTTCGTTGGACAGACGTTCTGTTTGTGTCTAGAATCATGTCAGTGTCCACAAATTTGATCTTTTTATTTTCAAAATTTTGCGATGTGCCTAAATGGACTACATCTGAAGCACCTTGTGGCCCTAATAAAATCTTTTACACTGCAAGAGAACCAACCAATATCCATCTGCGATTTTTTATTAAGATATTTTGTGCGATGGATGTCAATTCAATGCGCCAATTGACCATCATGACATCTTTTGGTCCCATGTTGGAACTGTGTTTTAAATCACCAACTTTTATTGTTGCACTCTTCTGATTGACAATCGCGTACCATTGACCAATTCATTCCATCTTATTCGCCATAGGTCAATCGCCATTTCCTCATTTTGTTTCAATATTGATCATGTACACTGTCTGCATGGTACAAATGCGCTTTTTTTATTAGAATATATTTATTAAGAGTACGCCAGCTGGAACTACAACAGCATCTTTAAAAACTTATCGATAAGCCTTTGTTACTCGTAATAGGATATTTCTCTGAACACTTTGGAATGATCTAGTGTAGTGACAGTTTAGTCTATTAAACCATCTAATCTATCATACCACACACCTCTGTAAATTATTACTAGTGTTTTGTAATTCAGACTCTCTCGCCAGGGAGTGGGATACTTACTCCTATGCGTTCATCAAAGTCAACTCTTAGATGTCTCACAGTTTTAACTATTTTCAAGCTTTGACCGTTTAAAGATATTGTTGGAAGTTGACAAGTGACAAATTTGCCTTTTAGTTGCAGCATTACCGTTTTATCTGCAGATAATGACATTTTGTTTGCTACGCACCATTGGTGTATTATATTTATTGCGACTTGATCCTGACGTTGAAGTTCGGGTCTCAAATTGCCTTGCACCACATCATCTGCCTTTCACTTTAATCATCCGAGAATGCAATTTCATCAATGTCATTAATTATGATTGTGTTAAACACGATATTCCAGACCATTGGATCTAGAGTCTTGAAGATATCCTTTGGTGATTTGTTTAGTAACAGAATTATACATGTCTGTTATTACTGCTGATCGATTGCTGAAGTTGCTCCTAAAAACATTCATAATGTTTTTAGGGAGATTATAGATCAATAAACTTGCGATGACTTGCGAGGATATCAAATGCTAAGGCCAGCAATATATTCATAACATATTTAGAACTTTGGGTTTTGGCAGACTATCGCATCTTCAGTAGACATACTACGTCGGAATATGATTGTTTGTGCGAATGACGAATGCCTAGTAACCTTTCTAAGAGTTTCCCCTTAACAGGTAGCAACATTATTAAGGTCTGTAAGATTTCGACAGAAATAAATATCTCTGACAAGGTTTCCTGATTACAATCATTTCACCAGATTTTCACACCTATAATAGGACATGCGAGATGAATTATTTCAGCGTTCAAGTTTTCGAGTCCTGTCGTCTTGTTTCGAAAGCATTTTACGTATCTGTGACGACTCCATTTTTCTTTTTAATAGTGCTTCTGGAGGTTTTGATTTGCACGCGACAAATTTGCATGCAAGGTCTCTTGGGTTATTATTACCATGTTCCGTGACATACTGTTGGATGCTATTTTGCCTTGCTTTAAACACTTGAAGGAAATACTTGTTCCTTGCCACCCTAAATGAGTAATAATTTTAACTCATTTGCTTCTTGGTTTCATTGAACTTCTAAGTTTCCTTTGATTATAGTTCCGTATTGAAATCAGCTCCACACGAACATCAATTTCATCAATCGCTTCTACACTGTGGGAAGTTTGACAACTCGAACGTGATAACTCTGTGGTCATTAGATGTCCAACTTTCTGTCAAATACCACCAAACTAGCGAACCCAACAGTGTTCCATTGACTATTGTTAGATCAATGTTTGGTCCAGCACTCGTTACACAGTGAACCATTGTATTTGATTCACTGGGCCGAGTGGCTTCTTTGATTTTTTTGGTAATCGCTTCTGTTGATAGGTTGGAATCGTTATCTCTGGCTGACAACCATACAAATTTTAAAAGTTAACCTAATTGCAGAGCCCTTGTCACTCTAAACATGTTCACAAGAACTGGCAGAGTGGCACCGGCAAGCATGAATGAACTAAAATTTTACAGCATTTGTAACCACACGTCCCATAGAATTAAGGGATAAACTGCCGAGTCGGATGAAGAAACATATAATATTACCGATGTTTTGTCCTTCTCTATTGATTAAAATAAAGGAAATGCAGCAAACCAACCGATTGGAAACAAATTTTATCAGCAAGGCGATCGTTTTGTAGCATTGTTTCAGAAAAACGAGAAACTTCAAATAAAAGAACTCAAAGGAGACATTACATCGTTTGAAGAAAACGCACTAGAAACCGTTCGTCGATTCAAGTAGTGTAAAGACAAAATTGAAGACCTATATAGTTGAACAGATCGAAAGGGAAATCTTTCATGAGTTAAAAAACAAAATTTAAAAGTGCAAAGGAAGCTATTTCAGGGAGTTGAAGAACTATTTCAAGATCCCGGTCTTTTGATGGAATTACATTCGAAAATTTTAAGGAAGCACTCAATGACACGCAGGGTCTATGATGAAAACCGAGAATTCTAGCACAATCAGCAAAGGTGATTAGAGACAACAACTGACCTCTCGTTAGACATTTAAAGTTAAATATTTGCAACCTTACATCATTAAAGCCTATGGGCAGCTGGATATGGTATTTTGTGCCATATGCGAAGCAGGTGTACCTTGAAAGCCGTGATCTGTGATAATTGAGACCAATATTCTATTTTTACTTTTCCTCAAGCACAGAGTGTACCTGGCGCTGGCTACGCTCAGTTCAGCGATAAGGTATTTCGCCTTACTGTAAATAGAAGAAGTAAGCCATAAAAGCCTTTCCCGAATATGAACGATATTTTAACAACCTTGATCCTAATTTAACCTTTTAATAAAGTTTTTACAATCCAACAGTTTTTCAATGAATTAGATGCATCCAGATACAAAATGTGAAGAAGAGAAGAAGCCTTCAAGAAATGGAGTTGTGCAAATCACAATCAAACAACATTGTGTCATTAATCATACTGAATATGTACTTACGCAAAATCTATAACGGAAAATGACAAAATTGACGCGTCAAGATTGTAACGAGGTGCAAACCCATGAATGAAGTATTTAGTTAGACTCAGAAGACAGTAAGCAGACTAAGGTATTCATAAATGATTCATCTCCGTTTTGATATTTCAGATGGCAACAATTAGGGATTGGAAGGAGCTATTATATGAAATATTTTCAATTTCAATTTTTGTTTTCCCACTCAGTGATTTCGTTTCACTAATTTGAATTCTTATTCGTTTTCTCATTCGTACTCAACTGTCTTATCATGGTGTACAAAATCATGGCAATTTAATCAGCTTCAATGATGATGAAACCAATTTTCCGTTTCGTGAGGTGAACGGTAGCTTAATGTATTTGGCCGTGACAAAACAACCAGACATCAGTTTTGCTGATGGCGCAAGTCGATATTTGCAGAAACCATATGGCAGAGACATCGAAACCAGGCGGTTGGTGTCCGGTCATATATTCACGTTTGGTAATGAAATTATAAGTTGCAGTTCAGAACGCTTTTTAGCGTTAAATGGCGATAAAGGAACTGATGTGGCCGAATCGATTACTGTCCGATATTTTATCAACCAATTTGGCGAAGCCGATTTTCCTTATGGACAATCAAAGCACACTAAAGCTCCGTTTTCACTCGCAAAATTTCGTCATGACGATACAGTGCCATGACAAAATTGTATTTTTACACTCACAACTATTAACACCAAAATGTATATAATCTCATTTCATGTTCTCTGTTTTGTTTAATTGAGAGTCAAATACAATTTTTCTACTCATTTTGTCACAGTGTCATGACAAAAACATCAACAATTCTAATAAATTTTCGCATTGCTACGGTATTATGCGATGCGCATGATCAGATTCAATACAAATATATTTTGTCATGACATACTAGCTTCATGACAAAATTTTGCGAGTGAAGACCAGGCATATGAGCCAGTTAGGGTCGTATCGACAGACGAAGCTTAAATCGCAACTGCGAATAAAGCCACTCTTTTATTATTTTTAGACCAGGTTAAAATGTCAAAATGAAGCCGGGATTTAATAAGTAGCCGGGATTAAAATCGTAGGTATCGATGGTTTTAGCCGCGGTTACAACTGACGTTTGACACCGAATTTTCCATTCCAAATTTCAATCATAGTTTTTTTAATACATACATATAATACAACACAACATTATCAGTTGTCAAATACGTATTTTTTTTGTTGTGTTCCATTTAAAAAGCCATTATTTCGTTCACATCACAATACAAGTGTTATCATAATTAAAAATAAAGAAATTTATAGTACAATTTTTATTTTAGTGTGAACTTTGTGCATCTTATTATTTTTAAAAATTTAATATGGAATTTCTGTTTTCATCATCATCATCGTCGTCTGATGACTCAGATTATTTAGAAAACATAAAACATAAAACAGAGCGCAGTTTTCAAGCAAGGTTTGACGAAAATTATTACTCTGAAGAAGAGTTTCGTAAACGCTTCCGTTTTTCCAAACAAAAATAAAACTTTTTGGAAAAGCTGGTCGAACGCGATTTAACACACGTTGACAACCGAGGGCTTCCAGTAACAGTGAACAGAAAATAATGGTAGCATTACGTTATTATGCTACAGGTTGTATCCAAATGGTTTCTGGCGACCTAATTGGAGTAACACAGGCTACTGCATGTAATACACGAAGTGACGAAAGCATTTGCAAGCCTATCCAGGAAATTTATTAAAATGCCAGCTTCACAAGAAGAACAGTCTAAAACACAGCAGGAATTTTACAATTTAAAAAAAATTCCTCGGTGTATTGGATGCATCGACGGATGCCATATACCAATTAAATCGCCAGGAGGGGAAAATACCGAGATTTACCGCAATATGGATATTTCTCGTTGAATGTACAAGCAGTGTGTGACGCAAACTGTAAAATTTTAAACGTTGTTGCTAGGTTAGTGTATCCCTGTCTTAATAATTTAAAATCAAAATTACCTAAAATTATTATTAAATTTCAGATGGCATAGAGCAGCACACGATCAGACGATATACAATTTCTCAAAACTTCGAAGGCGATTTGAGGCTGGAGAATTTGGAAATGCTTTATTGGTTGGTGACGGTGGATATGGATGCACCGAATTCATAATTACACCGTACCGAAATCCAAAAGCTTTATGTTCGACTCGATCTTGTGTCGAGCGAATGTTTGGAATGTGGAAAGGACGATTCGCTGTTTTAGCCAAAGGTATGAAAAAAACTAAAATATAAAGAAACAATTTTGAATAATTTAAGCATTTATATAATTATAGCATCACAAATTCGTTTTGAAAATTTTCTAACGGTAATTATAGCCACAGCAGTGCTACACAACATTGCCATTGATCTTGGGGATCAAATTTTAGATGACGAGGATTATCAGGATAATGATTGTAATAATGTGCCAACAATGGCACCTAATCCTGTGGAATGCAATTTAAACATTGATGTTCGCAGAAGAATCACCCAAAATTTTTAAACTAGAAAAAATCAATTTGTGTTTCCAATGTCAAGTTATTTCTAATTTATTATCATTTAAATAAACATCAATTTCATTAAACTATTCTTGGTGTTTTAGCTGTTCATTGTTTGTTTTATGCATCTGTTTATAATGCCGATAGATCGCTTTTGCTGCCTTCTGTTTCATTTTTAAAAGTTTAACTTTTTCGTTCAATGCCTCTAATTGAGCTTCTTTTATTAAATTGTCAATTTTCTTGGTCCCACGGTATCTAGAACGAGGAAAATTAGTACGAACATTACTCGATGAATTCGGTAACGTCGTAGTAGCATGAGGACTATCTGTTTGTGCATTTCGTTGAACGGTTGGGATATTTCGAACTGTGGATTTTTGAGTTGAATTTTGTAAGATCTGATGAGGGATTGAAGTAGTTGTACGGTGTTAGGCAGTTATCGTTATCATTAAGATATTCTTCTTCTATATAATCAGGGATACACTCGCTTATGTTTTCCGTTACATTCTGAAAGATTTAGAAATTTCATAAAATATTTTATAGAATGTCATAAAAATTTATTTGATTTTTTTACTTACATCATCGCTGCCATCATCGTCAAACCGATTAGCATGTGGTGTTATTGTAGGCGCTATTAAATTATATAGCAGACCATCATTTTCCTTTAGAGGAGGTGATGCTGGACCACCACCTGTACCTGATACTTGATGTTTTTTATTGGCAATAGCTTTTCTCAACTTGCCCTTCATATTTGTATAGGCTGATTTAAGCTGTTGCCAAGTTTTGTCTCCTGTAATGCTTTCTGCATTATATTCGCGGCATATTGTAACCCAACAGCTGTTTTTCTCTTTATTTGAAGTAGAATCCGATTTTTTATTTTCTACTACAGATTTTTATTTTGTAATTATTTTTAATATAATATCTTTATCCTCCTCGCTAAAAAATAAAAATGAGCCGTTTAACTCATTTTTATTTTTTTCTATTTTCTTAATAAAAAATGGTACTTCCCGAAAAATGCTACTGTATTTTTATAGTAAACTTAATTGAATCTAATGGCAAATTATTTTCGATTTCCAACAAAA
The DNA here is from genome assembly GCA_947310385.1 of Nephrotoma appendiculata. NCBI lineage: Eukaryota > Metazoa > Arthropoda > Insecta > Diptera > Tipulidae > Nephrotoma > Nephrotoma appendiculata. Next base: position 42,995,012 of record OX371224.1, read on the forward strand.
ATCAATTTTATTGTGCGGTAAAGAAATGACAAACAGCGTAAATATTTTTCAATGACGAGCTGATTGACGGGCTAATAAAAACTACGATATTTGTCGACATAACGAAAATAAAGATTTTTTAAAAATTGAAACAGATAATTGATTTTTTTTATTATGTTGGTTTCTTGTTTTTGAAAAGCTGTACTTGAAGTTGCGTTTAAAAATAACAGTAAATTCGCGAATTAATTCGCGGTTTTAGCCGCGTCTAAAAATACAGTTTCTGAACATCATTTTCGAAGAAATCGCGACTACGGCTAAAAGTCGTAGTCACGTCTGTCGATACGACCCTATGAGTTTTGAAATTTTTGTTTTACACATACCAGCATGAAGGTGGTGATACATGTACAGATTTTACCTTTAAGGCAAAAAAAATTGCCTTATACAAAATTGAGAAATGTTCAATTTAAAATTTTTGCCTATAAGGCGATTCAAGATGGCCGACTTTCAACCAATCAGCGCGCATAATTTGTATGCCTTTAATGGCAAAATCTGTACATGTATCTCCGCCTTTATTCGTTCCACTGCGTATTGGACTGAAGATTGAAAAATTAGCAAGCATAAGGTTAATTCAATAAAAAGACCCTGCGAAAATGTATGCCATCCTTTCAGAGAAAACTGAGGACGTTGCAAAAATTGTATCTCTGAAACGTAACAGAGTTTCACGTGTCCTTTGCTACACAGGCATTGAAAAATATTAGGAGAAAAATGTTATGTTATTTTTTGTTGTACGCATCCACTCTTTCTCCGATTCTTAGCCACCCAGGTAATCATCATACAAATAATAAGTCTACTTCGGTAGTGTTTCAATTTAACGTGAACATTCAACTGTACAACAGTTTATGTTGGACACAATTTACCATTTATCACCATTTATCGCGTGGACAATTTATCGTATGCCAGTTTATCATATGCTGGCTTTCGGAAGCGAGAGCTGGACCATGACCACTAATGATTGTAGATTGTTATCAACTTTCGAAAGGAAGGTCATTCGCTCCATCTTTGGTCCAATTAAAGTCGCGAACAATGAATATCGGATTCGCATGAACCACGAGATAAAGCAAATTCTTGGAGGTTGCGATATTATCGGATTCATCAAATCCAATCGAGTAAGATGGCTCGGCCACGTTGCAAGGTCCCCACAACAACGGATGATCAATAAAGTGTTCCATCAACAACTATCCGGTGTGCGTCGTAGAGGAAGACCCCGACTGCGCTGGCGTGACGACGTCGAACAAGATCTACAGGCACTAGGATGTCGAAACTGGAGGTCGAGAGCGATGGACCGAGACGGCTGGAGGACCATAGTGCGGGCAGCAAAATCCCTTCATGGGATGTGAAGCTAGAGAGAGAGAGTTTATCATACTTTGTAGAATTGACCGATGGGATTGGATATGTTGGATGAAAATAAGATTCTTTAATAATTTTTGGAAGGTGTTTTGGAATATGGTTACCTGGGACGAAACTCGATCATTTTTTAATTGATTCTGATGGAATTGGGTATGTCGAATGGAAATGGGATTCTAAAATAATTTTTTAATGAAGTCTCATCTGAGACAGAACTCGGCATTTTTTAACCCGATTTCAATGGGATTGGGTATGATGGTTGGAAATGAAATTTTTAAATGATTTTTGGAATAATTTTTGAAATAAATCCACTTGGAACGGAGCTCGACCATTTTTGAATCGATTCTTAATTTAAACGATATTTGGGGAGGCTCTAATACTCTAAACCGGGCAACAATCTTCGATGTCTTCATAAACTGCATTTGTGCAATTCAATCCGTGATATTAGTGACCCAACGAAAAATTTCTGCCTTTTGCTTCTTTGATCTGAAACTCAATTATAAATATATTCTCAATATAAGCTAATAGCTGACTCTGTTTATAATATAAACAACGCGCTGCGCGATAAGTTGGTGATTCATAAGTGAGTGGTGGTACATGTATGTGGAAAATAATTTCGCTATGTTTTGAGGACGTTTTATTATCCATTAGTGGTTCTCCAGAGTCGTTGGGAATTACGCTGCTATTTTATTTCATAAACGATATCGAACTTCATGTTCACCTTTTCGATGTTAAGTGCTTGTTGCTTGTATCATTTACACTTTTGCCGGCTGCACAATCAAAATTAATTTGTATTTTGATATAGATTTAGCAAAGTGCCTTAATATATCCGAAAAGAATTCCTAGGTTCATCATCCTACCAATTCTTGTTTCCATCATAAAATAGACACTAAAGCATCTGTTAACTCTGTTTAATTAAACTTACACTGATACTCGACGGACTCAAAAAATGGCTGAATTAGTATTATCAAATATTTGCAGTTAACATGATTATTAAGCGCTTCGGTAATCTCACGGGCGGTTGAAACGTTTCGTTAATTCCAGTGAAATGCCATGCATTTTTGGGTGCGTTTATATAGAAAATATGTGCTTGCAACCAACGAATTGTAGAACATGACTAGCTCAATGGTTCATGTCCCTTTATTATTTAAAAACAGAACTGACGGGTTTACCGAACAAACAGCACAGAAAAAGGGAATTTTCATCAACAGATCGGAGTGCAAAACTCATACAGTCGTATGTCCTCGATTTGGCAGGCAACTACGTAAGGTAAGGACGAGAAAAGCGAACTGCGAGAAAATAGGGAGTGCTTCAGCCCAGAACAGATTGCAAAGATTAAATAATCAAAAATAAAAAATACGGAGTTTGAACGGATGGTGCCGAGTGGTATCCCGTGAACGCCTCTCATCTGAATATTTGAATCACCCACTAATATATTGACGCCGTATTGTAGAATTTTGCACAAAACGATTCCAGACTTGGGGCTTGAATACTGCCAAACTAAATGTCAAAGTGACATCGATGAAACCTAAGTACACAAATACGATGACCAATAGGTGTGAAAATAATAACGAACTGACGATATCGGTTTTTCAGAATCGAAGATTGAAAATGAGAAAAACCAAAGCTACTATCCTTATTAACGATAAATAAAAGCATAACATCGTATTTACTCGTACGAAAAAATAATACCATCAAACATTTTTGATTACAACACGAACATAAAATTACTCATATCAATTCCATAAGTTCGAAACAGTTCAAATCACTCAATTCACCAACGTCAGTTCCGTACACGGCCAAATAAATAACCAAAATCGCATTGAACCATAAGCCATATGAAAAAGAAAAATCCACACGACATGATCTAAATTGACTCGGATATACATAGCAACTCTCAAATAGCAACTCAACATTAACCACGTCACCAAATATCGCATAAGACAATAAATTATTGAAAGCTTTATTTGAAGAGGTCAAATAGAACAGAAATTCATACGAACAAATTGCAGGAACTTGAAGAAACCTGGAAAATTTCAAGCGTCATTCAACCATGCCACCACTCAAATTTCCCAGGATTACCAAAAAGGAATTCATTGGCTTAGGGGAAGAATTATAAACCGAGGACAATAAAAAGCCATAGTAAAAATGTTTATTATTTATTGTCCTATAAAAATTGCGGAGGGTTCAATACAAAAATAATTTTTAATGTTACATTCGTGCGATAAATTTAATTTCACGCGAGCTTCAAAAGAATTCCATAATCTGGAAACGTTCATCCAATAATTCAACGCAACCTTCTTAAACTTAGAGTAAATATAACTTTTGATAAATTCTTAATTTGGATATACGATTATGGATATACGCGTAGTCGCGCACAAAAACCGCTGCCGTTGTCGTCTGACAGGAACCAAAATAAGGAATTTAATGCGTTTTTATTTAAATTCTTGTGTAAAGAATCCAATTGGGGATATTCCATAAAACTTTTATTTTTCCCGTAAAGCAGTATAACATATTTTGTTGTTGTACTGGTTCTTGGGAATTTTCCTTATACACACATCCACATATATTTTATGATATACTTGCAGTAATAAAATTTCTGACAGAAATGAAAATTTTTCTATCGTAGCACTGGGAATTTAAGCCATTAATCGGAATAAAAACCGACATTTAATTTATATATGTATATGTCTATGTATAGTACAGGTATGTAAGCGTGTCTGTGTGTATTACGTAATTTTATATTAAGCTTATGACATTTATAAATTAGAAGTCGTTCAATTAAAAATCGAAAACTCATAAAATATAAAGGGTTACGTGTTTATTGTGTATAGGTACGAGTATGTAGGAGCTTGCGTGCGAAATAACATTCAAATGTCGCACGCACAGGCACAAACAACCCAATTATCTTAAGAAGTTTTTGTTAAACTTAAAATGTATCACCCTCAATAATTATGATGGTAAAATATAATTTTGCCTTGCTATACGTATTTTGCATAAATTTAATGTTTTAATTAAAATTATTTTTCCCCGAGTTTTCTTTAAATAATTTTCACTCCTTTGTCTCTTATAGATGTGTAGGCATTATAAATAAAAAGAAAAATGTTAATTAGAACGGATTAAAATTTCATTTTATATTTTGCTTTTAATTAAATCTTTTTAAAAACTGGTACCCGAATAAATTGCAATTAAAATTTTGACTGTGCGTTTGTAACATTAGAGGTATTTTCCGAGTAGCTTTATAAGAAAGGTCCAGATTTGATTTTACTTATTTTTATTTGACATGTGGTTGCGAAAGCAATTACAATTTAGCCGCCTCGATCAACAACAGGAGGGTGCCAGACACGATAACCAAGAGTTTGAAAGTCTTGTTCTACACCATCCATCCATCGAATAGGGGGTTCCTGCGAGGCACGGCTTTCATTGGTGCCGAATCCAAAGAATGCTTTATGGCATAATTTTGGAAACGTAGAACCTGTCCATGCCATCTAAGCCTAGATGATTTAATTATTTCAATTATATCAGAGTTATGTTCAGGTCATTTCTGATCTCCGTCCTCACCAGGTGCCTTATTATTTTTCATTTAGAATATGACTCTTCGCACAAGATGAAGCGGGTTTAGGTGTCATTTCTACATTGATATCAGATTGATGCAATGATGTTGGGTGTTTGCTGGAGGATAACGTCTTTCTATTTAAGAGAGACGAGAGGTAATGTCAGGATTGTGTTTGTGTCCATTTGTAACTGGCCCAAACTCGTTGTAGTTTGATGCAACGTGTAGGGGAACAATCTTTACATAGAAAAGCTAATATTGTAACCCCAAAAAATGTGATCAATATGTTGTTCATATAGGTTTACTTCTGCGCATTTGGCCTCTGTGATCAGCAGGAAGTACTTTTTGCCGAATAAAATATAAAACTCACTCAGTAAGGTATTAAATTATACCGCGATGCCTGCAGAACAGTATTCATAAGGAGACTAAGAAAAATAATAATTGGCAACTATTGCGCAACTTAAAATTCTTCAAGTTGCTTGTCTTCACCGATGCCACAAGTACATCACCTTGCCAAGATAAGTAAGCCGTTAAATCAGAAGTTACTAAAATTAGTTGTGCAGGAAGATAATTGCTGACCACGTTTCATTAAATATCCACTGAACCAGAGAAAACGGCGAATAGTCCAATCCTAATTAATAAAAGAAGGCAGATGACCTTGCATCTGAAAATGATATATGTACATATAATCATCTACCAGGGGCTGTACGTAACAGGACCAGCGACTTTTTATTACTCTGGACTTTGGTATGGTACGAGTTGATTTCTTTCAAAGGCTATAGTTATTTATGTATGAACTTATTTTTTTCAATTTTTTTGCTTACAAATAATAATATCAACACTTGTCCAAGGTCGTCGTTGGTGATGATGGTGGAAAGTAATAATAATAGGAACTCTGCAATGGTGTTCGTACGCAGTCAAATCTCTTTGAATAAACCCGGTATTAGTATTATGATGAGCTGTAATCGTCGGACGAATTTGGTCATATGCTGTCGGAATTGTTCTGTTTTCCCAGGAGTGAAGAATTCTCCAGGTGTCGAACAGTTTTTCCGAATACTAGCTCGACGGCCACGAACCAATATCTTCTTTGAATGCACTCTTAATCCCAATGGAATTGTTGGAAAAAAATTAGCTCAATATCGTTTCACTGTTAACACTTTAATGCAGTCTTAAGCGTGCTAAGCCATCGCTCTATTATTCCATTAGTCTGAGGATGTTTTTAAATTTTCGAGTCCTAATGTTTGGTTCAATTCCTTAAATGTCTGAGACTCAAACTGTGTGCAGCGTTAACTTGAAATTTTTTCTGGTACTTCAAATCTGTGTACACATGGTGCACTGTTTTCAAATTCGTGTCAACAATTGCAAATCGTAGTACCGTATGAAGACATTTGCGTTTTATTGTATTGGCAACTTTTGTTCCTTGACATTATATACGTGTCTGGACAAAACTCTTAATATCACAATCAATATGTGGCCAGCACACAAAACATTCAATAGCCAACTTTGGGATTCCACGACTACCCGGATGGTGTTGTACCATCGATAATAGATTTAATTTCGTAATCGATACTTGGCGACTTTGCAGTACATTCAAAATCGTTTTCATTTTTGTCCATCACTTTTGTCCGAAGTGAATTAACTGATATAATCAAAATTTCGGGGCGAAAGACCGAAAAATGGGGCTCTGGCTCACCATTTTTCGTTATTTGATTAATTACTACTCTAGCCATTGGACCAATTTGGTAGCGTTAGTTAAATCATCCTTGCAACGTTGAAACGATTGTGATGGCCAGCTTTGGTATTGGGTGTACAAATAAATTTCCGACCTTTTTAGATGGGTGTCGTTAGTATCACTGCTTGCATATTATTCAATCGGGCAATACATGTTTTTTGAAGGTTAGATGTCAAGCTTGAATAATTACTAGTGACATTTGTTCAAAGCATAAACAACAATTATTTTCATGTAATTGAAGATGTCGAATTTTGTGCCGAAAAAACAACATTTGCGGGAAGTTTTACTTCATTATTTTTTGTTGAAGAAAAGTGCAGCGGAAATAAATCGTTTGCTTGTGGAAGTTTACGGTGAACATGCGCCATTGAAAACAACAATCAAAGAGTGGTTTCAACGATTCAAAGTTGAGGATTTTGACGTAAGAGACAAAGAACGTGAAGGCAGACCAAGAAAATTTGAAGATACAGAATTGGAAGATTTGCTTGATGTGGACCCTTGTCAGACTGAAAAACAATTGGCAGAAGAGTTGAGTATTACCCAACAATGTGTTTCGCAACGTATACATGCAATGGGATTGGTTCAGAAGCTGGGAAATTGGGTGCCACACAAATTGAAAGAAAGGAAAACCATGTGCGAATGCTTCAACGACAACAACGGAAGAGGTTTTTGCACCAGATCGTCATTGGGAATCGGTTTATTGCCTGAACGATGGGCGAAGATTTAGCTTCCGAAGGAGCATACTTTGAATAAAATATTCTTTCATTCTCTACAAAAACGAATGTCTTTTATTTCAGTAAAAAAGGTCGAAAATTTATTTGTACACCCAATATATCGACAGGCTCAACCTGAACCTGATGAAACGATCTTTGTAAATCAATTGTCGAGAAAACTGTTTTTTCAGATATGGGGATTACATTAAATCGACTGTAGTCGCCGCATGGACGCCATTCCCCGTTTAGTTTACGAACCAAATGAAGTAGCTAGGCTCAGTTAGTGCTTGATGGTCTACATACGCCTTTTTTCTAATATCTCTTTTCGCTAATTCTTGGTTGGCGTGCTTGTGAAGCAATGTTGTATCTTGATTTTATCTTGAAGAATATCTGCGAAATTATCGTTCACGTTATATGTCCGAATACTGTAGTTTTGAGCAGCTTAAGTAAAGCGTAAGTAAATTTGGGAACCATTTGCGGCATACAAAACTTTTGAGGAATTCGAATGCATCTTTTCTTTCTTATTAAATAAGGAATCCACTCTTTACAATAACTTTCTCAGCGCCTTGAATGAGCGAGTTATTAATGGCGTGCAGTGTTGTCATTGCAGGTCCTAAATCAAGCACTCCGTATAGCGATCTAAAAAACGCTTTCTAGAGAGGTTACGCGATTTCAAACAGACACAAATCCACAGATTGTTGCAAGGTTCAGAAGTTCGTGATATGAAACCATCGCAGCTACTCTGCCGCATGTAAATAAATAGAGGAAGTAACGTCTAAAATGGCTATCTAACAATGATTAGGAAATATTAGCTTCAACCACGCGATCATTAAATGCAATCAAACTCGCTGAATTAGCAGACAGATTATTGAAAACAATGTCACAAACTTATAATGCCAGTATCATCCAACTGGGCTGAAAATCAAATCAAACACTCTATCTTGTTACAAATTAAATGAAATTCACCATTGAATTGTTGAGATAGCACGTGCTAGGTGGCAAAATGTTTCTGACCGTAAAGCTCACTCACAAAGTAGACCATTCAGCAGACATGCCGCTACTTCAAAAGGTTAAGTACAGCTGGTATGCGATTTCCACAAACGATTGAAGGACGCAGCCAGTAAATTGTAAACCAACTTGATGCCAATGGAGTGAATTCAAAACAAAAACTAAAAAAACGCACAAACGGCGACTTTTGAAGGCAAACTAACGAATTGTTGCCCCAAATTGTTAATCCTACATCAAAAACCAATATTTTAATTGACACCGGCACTGCTATTTCTGTAATTCCTGCTAATGTTAATTATCCGGCATGCCTCAGGGTAGTCATATCGTCCGACTTTTATTTTCATTATTTATTAATGACGTTGTAATATGTTTTAAGTTTGCCAACTGCCTCCTCTTCGCGGATATCATGAAGATTTTCGTCCAGGCCTCCAGCGTGTTAGACTGCAAATTGTTATAAGATGACTTAAACCGCTTCTGCAGTTGGTCAATTAACAACATACTTCCTTCAAACGTGAGTAAATGCAAAACTCTTTCTTTCTTCCGTATCCGCTCGCCCGTTTTTTATCAATATCAACTGTACAACGAAACCATTGATCGGGTTGAGTTCATTTCGGATCTTGGCGTGATCTTTGAATCTGACGTTACATTTACCAGACATGTTAACGCCATTATTTCAAAGTCGTACATTATACTTGGTTTCATTAAACGAAACTGCAAGGACTTTAGTGACCCATTAACTTTTGACATCATTATACGTCTGCTTTGTTCGGTCTATTTCCGGGTATGCATCTCCTGTTTGGTCACCCTCCTACCACTGTCATTCTGAGAGGATTGAGAGTATCCAGAAACAGTTTATTTTGTTCGCGCTACGACGTTTACCATCTATGTGTGCTGTGGATTACGTTCTTTTGCCTTATCAGGCGTCTAGATAATCGCCGAAATGTAGCTTCCGCGCTGTTTGTGCGTGATATCATTAATTCAGGTGTCGATTTTATCGAGTTACTAGAACGTATCAACCTGTACGCTTCCGAACGTCGTCAACGCGATGGGGCTTTATTCATCGACCGAGCGGTAACCAACCACGGTCTTTCTAATCCAATTCCGAGGGCATCGCGAGTATTTTTTACCAATTATTTTGTTGTGCCGATTGTAGTCATTGTAGGCACAATTTACAAATAATAAATAAATAATAATTAAATAAATAATGACAAAGAAAAATGAACAAAGAATTTAATCACGAGCACTTTGCTGCCAACGGATAAACAGTCGGAACTGTTGGTTTCCGCCGAAGAGATTTTGATCTCGGCCTTAAAAGACATTTCACGAGGACATTCATTTTGGTAGATGTCACGTTGCTGATTATAGGGTTATTTGGGCAAATTTCTCCAAATACTCGGTTTGTTAGTCGATATTGCGCAAACGGAGACCATGCGATGATTACTGCGCCTAATCTTCGGTCGGACTATATTCGTATTTACTCGAAAGACGTTCAATCTGAGGAATGTCCGCAGCACCTTCCAATAATTCGTCCATTTGATTTTTAATGGTCTAAATTTAGGTTTTCCCTACCTGTATGACCTGTTAATTGCTTCACACTTATATACACGAAATTTAGAACATATAAAAATTGTATTCGAGAAATTAAGCAACGCAGGTTTAGTGATCAACCTCGAAAAATGTCATTTTGCAAAATAAAAAATTCAATTTCTGGTACACGAAATCAATGCAATAGGAATAAAACCATCCACCATAACGATATACTCAAATTCAACGTACTGCAAAATGTTAAAGTATTTTGGCGATTTTTGAGGATGTTGAATTTATATCACCCTTTGTGGTGACCAAACGATCCATCTGCGATTATCTAAAAGAGAGTAAGAAAACCGAATCCCGATAATTCGGGGCACATGAAGCTATCACCGCATTCAAACTCGCCAAGAAACAACTAAGTGAAGTCAGGGTCAAGAACGAAGTTAAAAATCGACCAAAGTTTTCTGGCCTGCAAAGAAACCATAGTTAATCGTCATACTTCAAGCAAACTAAAAAATTGTACAGCGGTCACAAGAAGATTCTGCGAACATTTTGACATCATTGGACTATTGGCAGAATCAGAGCGACGTTAGTCCGTAACACTCACAGACCGCTTTAGATCGGCAGAAGTAGTACCTATTGCAGATATCAGAGCAGAAACCGTAGTCATAGCAATGTTCAATACAGTGATCTTACGTTTCGGGTTACCAACAATTATAGTGGTAGACCAGCAAGAGCTGTTCGCTGATTTCCCGAAAATATTAGGTTTCGAGTGCAGAAGATCAACCAACTATTATTCGAAATGCAATGGATTCATTGAGAGGGGGTACTGCACCCTCAAAGCCGCCATTATGTCAACATGTTGCTAGAATTCGTTTCCAGAGAACAGGTCCGGCTGGCCTCCTTTACCTTTATCTGGCCTCATGTACTGTACTCAGTTTTAAAAAGCGCATTTCAGCAAGAGACATACTGGACAAGAGAAATACTTACGCTCAGAGCTTAAGTACTTTTAGAGTAGTGTGCACTTTTCGAACTGTATTCGATGGAGGATCTCTCTGACGTTGCGACGACACCTGGTATAAGCACACAACACTAAGGACCTTAAAAAAATATACCTGCGACGTGATCAGAGAACACCAAACTAATGTAGAACTCGTTCTATAAAAAATGTTGAGTTATTGCATCATTTTCAGGCTAAAGTTCCCTTAAAACATCGTGGCTAAACTTATTTTGAATCTACATGGCATATTTATGGAAGGTCTTTCTTAGGGAAGAATTCCTTCTATAATACATTCAGTTACTACGGCAATCGGACATATTGGCCTCCTGTGTGAGTTTCGGAGATATTCAGATCTGATTCAATACGATCTTTCTTCCAGATTTTGCCAGAGTTCCAAACCAATCGTATAATGACAGTTTCATTATAATTGGTGTCATGGTTTTCCGGACCGGAATTTTTATCGAGCTCGTCATCCAGTTGGCCAAAATTTAACAAATCATTTGATTCGAACTTGATTGCGGGGAAAAGGAAGAACAGTGATGTTGTTATTATCGCAGTGCCTAATGATGCCGGTCCAAGTTCATATGCAAACCAAAAACATATGTTCGTTTGACTGTCGCCGATATTGAACCAATCGCTGAAGTTTATCGCCAAAATCAAACAACGCCAAAGTTTTGAAGAAGAATTTTCGCTACTGTTTTCCAATAAACACATTCAATCGAAGAGTTCGATCAAAAATTTAAATCCGTTTCTCGACGACGATGAAATCATTCGAGTGGGAGGCCGATTGCAGAATTCGGATTTATCATTCGATTCAAAACACCCGATAATTTTGCCGAATTCTCATTTATTTATTTTTTCTTTGTGTATAGGCATCTTCACGTGAAGAATTCTCATGTTGGCCCTCAAGCACTGCTCGCTACTCTGAGACAACAATTCTGGATCATTCGCGGCCGAGATGTAGTCTAGAAAGTGGTATACAAATGCTTTAGAACTCGACCGAAGTTATACAATCAAATTATGGAAAGCTTGCCAAGACATCGAGTAGAACCGGCAAGACCGTTTTTGCATGCAGGTGTTGATTTTTGCGGACCAGTCTGGGTTCGTTACAAAGGCCGTGGCCAGAGATCGGATAAATCATATATATCGCAGTGTTCATATGCTTCGCGACGAAAGCCGTTCACATCGAAGTCGTCAGCGATCTGTCGACCAAAGCTTTTCATCTAAACGTCAACAGACTTGATCATTATCAAAACTTCGCCAGCTCTATCAACACTTTTGGCAACGTAGGCGGAAAGAATACGTATAAGTATTACAGCAACGCGGAAAATGGAAAACATTGTCGAACAATGTCACTGTCAACACACTAGTTTTGATCGCCGATGAGGGGGTGCCACCTCAAATTTGGATTCTGGGACGCATATCGAGGTTCATGCGGGACCAGACGGACTAGTACGTGTAGTATCTGTAAAAACACGAACCGGTATTGTAAAATGAGCCATCGTAAAATAAGCACCATTACCAGTTGAATAAGATTACAAGAAAGGTTGACAGTACGGAGTACTGTCAAAGGGGGCAGTATGTCCGCGCTCACACAATTTGACCCTGCCTATAATTTATTATATTTACTTATTTTTTAATGTATTCAATTAATACCGAAGCTATTTTTGGATCACTGTTTATTTAATATTATATATTATATTTATCAATTTATGTATTTGTAAATGTCCGGAATTGTTAGAACATTATATACTTTTTTTGTAACTAAAAGTAGTCGCTCTAAAAGTAAAACCATTAAGTCGCATCAATAAAATATGTGCAAATAAAAAGTTTAGAATAAAAGTTATTATTTTCATAGCCGTTTGTTTTAGTGGTGAACATTTTGTGTCGTCGGTTTACCACATAAACACCGAGTTCTTTGATCTCCGAGATCAGCCAATTTAAAAAAATTAAAAGCTATTTTTGGAATTTGATTGACCTGCAGAAATTATATTTAGAGATAATGCTGATTTTTGTGGTGAGTAATGGGAACTGCTATCTTCACTCCTATCAATTTCCGCTATCCTAAAAAGCTTTCAAAACTCTCCAGTTCAAAGTTAACAAATTTTAGTGAAAAAGGCTGTGGTTGAGAAATTTAAAACACAACTCATTAATTTACAAATATTTTTGTTGTTTTAAATTTATTAAATAATTATTTGTTTGATAATAATAAATAAAACATAAAATTTAATATCTAGAAACAATAATAATTTACATAGTGTTTTTATAATAATTTGAACAAATATATTTTAATATAATTTGATAATTAATTAATTCACGACAAAAAAGTATATCTATAATAAAAATAAAGCATTTTATTGTTTAATCGCGCAAGAATTAAAAAATTAACGATTTTCGTTTAATAATTTATTTATAATTATATAATAATAATAATAATGAATTAATAATTTAATAAATTTATAGTAGAAGAAGAATATTTTTGTTTTGCTATAAACTAATTTTTTTGTTTTTTTTTTTATTATTTTTGGTTGTTTAATTAATTAATTAAAATTTACATTTATATAGTTTTTTTTTTATTTGTTTCTTGTTTAATTTGGAATAATTAATATAATCATAATAATAATACAATGATAATATAATTTAATTTAATTAATAATGATTATAATAAACAATTACACATTTAAACAATTATAAAGATATAGATTTTTGGTTTTTGTTTATGGTATTTTGGAAAAAATGTTTTTAAGAAATAAATTAATTAATTTAGTAAACAATTACCACTAAAAGTTTAATTTATTATTTGTTTTGGTTTAAAACATCCGTTTATTTAATTAATTTATTTATTTATTAAGTATATATAGTTTAAAGGATTCCATGGAGCACAAACACAATATACTTAACGTTATATCCTACCTATACACTCATATACTCAATATTGGTGTCATTTTAAATTATTTTTGCTTTATTTAAAAAAAAATAAAAATCAGTCTTGTCTCATTCAATTTTAATTAAATTTAATTTAATTTATTTATATGATTTTTTTTATTATAAAATTTAGGATATAAAAACCATTCATCACCCCATTCTTGTGTTACGCCACTGTATTACAATATTCATAATATTCCTATCTATGAATACAATGTCTCCGGTCTCGTCTTTTCTGATACTATGGAAGACAAAATATCATTTTTATCAAAATTTTTAATTCAATTCCCAGTTTCCGCCCCATACCTTTCTACTATGTGTATAAAAAGCTCCACAGACGTTTTATATTATGTGCTGTTACATTTTATCGTAATTTTTATAAGGATATCAAAATGTTTAATTTTTTTTTATTATTATTAAAATTGGTTCAAATCCTGACAGTTTACGTGTTTCTGTGTTTTGTATTTCCGATATAATTTCAAATAAAAAATTTATTTTATTGCGATCGTTGCTCATGTAATTTTGAATTAGGCCTAACGTTATGGTCATTTTATGTTCTTAAATCTTTTCTTGAATTTTTGGTTTGTGTCTGGTTTCACATCGTTTAAATTTACGTAGCAATACACTAAAAATATAGAACCTTGGATGGATCCTTTGGAATTTGTGTCTAGTCCTTTATTTAGAACAAGTTTCTAAAAGAGTATTTAAACGTGAATGTCAAACGAGAATCAGATCTACGATACTAGCATTTAATAAATTCAAAGATATCATTATATCCTAGTAGCTCATAGTTCAGTATGACTCTACACAACCTGTTAGAGTTTTCGATGGCACTAGCAATCAGGATCTGTCCTAGTGTTCAGTCGGGCAAAAATGATACAAAATATCACAATATTTTTATCAGGTTTTGCCATAAAACATACTCATTTAGCACAAAAAAACAAAGACAATGTTTGATCCTGGCTGTCAAAATTTGCCTACATTTTGCTCAACTTATAATTACTTGGCTATAATTATTCGTGTATTCACGAATCCGCTATTCCACACTTTGATTCTTTCCTCGTTTCCTTCGCCTTCGCCATTAAACTGTTTTTAGTTTGTTGGTGAATGGGAAGGAAATGAGGAAAGAATCACAACGAAAGAGTCAAAGTGTGGAATGGCAGGTTTGGGCGAGAGGCGGAATATTAATCCATATATTTTTTGTTACATGCATCTTATAGTTGATTGCCTTTATACACATAAGTTTTACCTAAAAACAACTTGTGAAAGATGTTTAGCACATTCAGTTATAAATAAAAATAAAAAAAAAAAAAAAAATATCTGTAAATCTCTGCTAAAGTGAATTACGATGTCCTGCTCGGGTTTCTTGTATTACAGATGCGAGGTGTTAAATTATTGTTATGACATAGCGTCGGCAATGTTTTGACGTAGTAAATCAATTTATAATTTTTTTTTTCTATTAAGTCGGTCACTACGGTGTGATGTTAGGGTCACAAGAAAATCATGATATTTTTTATCATTTTGGTTGGACTGAACACGTCGCATAACTAAGGCCTTTCTCGAAACGAATACTTATTTGTGGAACCTAACTTATTCAAATAAAGGATGAAACACACCTAGAGCAGCGCAACATATTCCAAATAATCCACACTAACGGCTGCGTATGGGCGTGCACATCAAGCAGCGCAGCAGATTGTTTTGTTTTTTGTTTTGTAGTAAAATTGATTTGTGCAAATTAAATCGAGGTTTTGAGTAGCAACAAAGAGCGGGAAATTGAAGCTGCTGGGTGTGGTATCCTATTGATGCAGGTGAAACTTCATTCAATATAATTCATTGAAGTTTAAATTTTTCAATTATAATTACAAAATACCTATATTTATACTCAAACTATGATTTTGTACCATCAAATAAGCAAATAAGCTAAAATTTAAATTTGCTGCTCGCTGCTGCTGCTTGGTGTTTCATCCTCAAGTATGCTGGCGGGGTGACTTATTTACTCTCTTATTCTATTTTATTAATTTTAGATTTAGGATGATATTTTTAGAAAACAAATGGAACTTTGTCGATAGCAAAATATTAAAAATTTATAAAATGATTAAAATAAACATGTACAAAGCCCGATTATATAATTTCGTACATTAAAGGATGAAACACGCCAAGCAGCAACATCGAGCATCAAATTTAAATATTACCTTATTCGTTTATTAATGATGCAAATGATGTAATGCGTTAATGATGCAAAATCATGCTTTGAGCATAAACATAGAAATTTTTAATAAAACAAATCAAATATATTTTAATTTTAATAGACAAATTTACATTTAAAGAAATTATATTGATGGAAGTTGCATCTGTCGCAACATCAACACGTTCCACACCCAGCAGCATCAACTATCTGCTCTTTGCTGCTACTCATTGCCTCGATAAAAATGACACAATTCGCTTTTACTTCAAAAACAAAACAAACTGCTGTGCTGCTTCATGTGCACACCAAAACACAGCCGATAGTGTGGATCGCTTGGAACACGCTGCGCTGCTCTTGGTGTGTTGCATCCTTTAAAGGACTAGACACATCAAGCGCGGCGCGTTAAATTCCAAATGATCCATTCAACTCGTACCGCGTACGTTCACACCAAGGAAAATCCGACTTTTGTTTTATTAAGCTTTAATATTGGTAAATAATATAAGTACATACGTGAATGACGAATTAGGAATCATTATTTTTAGGTTATGTTCGGCGGCGAAGGACGAATTTTTTTTGGCCGCTTGGTGTGGGACATTTCTCGCCGGCGGAATTCATATCAACATAATTTAAAAAATATTTCCTTTTCAAATTTCTAAATTGCTGCTAAGCATTTTAATTAATATACATATTATGTATATTCCTCATTTTATTAATTTGCATCCATTAAATTAATAAAAAGTAACGAATAAAATATTTGTTAAACAATTTTTCAACAGACAAAAGTCAATGTTTTCATGCTGCTGTCAAAATATGTATGCAAACTCAATTCGAACGATTTTGCGTACTTTGCTAAGATGGCGGGAAATAAATAAATAAGTTTGAAATAAGTATCCGTTTCGAAAAGTGCCTAAATCCAACGTTACTATTTACGAGATGTATCTGTTCCACTTTTCAATTTTAAACCACCGCTAATACATTAACAGTAAGAGTAATTATTTGTTTTCTAATAGGTTGGATTTTTGGCATTTTAATGGAATTAAATGATGAATTTGTGTGAAAACTTAGTTTTATCAAATTAGAATACCATAATAACAGCTCACACAGCCATATTATTAGCTAAATCTCTTTATAATTTATACAACGCTATTGTTTTAAATTTAATTTACCGAAACAATGCACTTACTGCAAAAATTGCGTGGACGTTGCACGAAAACATTAAACTCAAAACAAGTATAAAATTTTCCAATTGATAACCAGCCTTTATAATTTCCGTTTTACGCAGGTGTAATATTGCTGATCAAATTTTAGTTGTACGTACCAGTACCATCAATTTTGAAACCGCAAAAAATTTGAATCTTTTGTTTTAAATTTCATTCATTCCGTGTCGAGTGCTCATCGCATTTAGAAGTCCGCGTTGGTTATTCTTTGCTGTCAGCAAAATTATTTATAAAGTATATTTTAAAGTTAGTTTGTCAATGTATTAGTAACTTTTATAAATCGGTGTAATATTTGCAATTGGTATTGAAAAGAAAAATAAACACGTTGAAACTTGATACTAATGAACTTGATAGTGGATGTTGTGTTCCGAACACAAAATTTTAGTAGCAATTTTTAAAATTTAAACATGAGATAACAAGATCTCGATGTAACCGTATTTAAAGTGTACTTGTAGTGAATTTTCTTACACGAAAACAATGTAAAGTACAATAAAATGATGGTAATTAACATCTTCGGCACTAATTCTTCTAATTCAGCAAAACAATATATGGGACAGCTCACATCTTACAATTTGGGGGTACAAATGCAACAAAAAATATTCATGCGGCTATACGAATTTTTTTGAAACTAACCGCAAGGTCGATAATTAGAATGAATCCGAAAACGGGATTTTACTAAAAAATAGGAGAAAATGTTAAGCGCAGATAGTTAAAGTAGTTTCCGTGTGTAGTTTAAGAATCGCTTTGGTTTAATTTAGGTAAAAGTTATATCTAACGAGAACTTAAAAGCTTTTGGGATTGGGACCTCTTTTGATAGTGCTACGACCATAAAACTTGTGGGACTTGGTTGTCTTGTATAGGTACTTGATGTAACGTCGACCACGTTTCTTGCATAAAATCTCTGTAGTTGTGCCATATTTAAAATTCAAACCCAAACTCGCTCTTCCAAATGGTTCAAATAAAGCACAAGTTAAGCTATTACATGTTCGCTTCGTTTTATAAAAGTTAATAATAAACGTGAAGTTAATATTTTGCAAATTATCTAGCGAAAATTAATTTGCTGATATACTAAATGGATGACTAACTGCAAATTTTGTAATGGTTTTGAATAAAATGCATATTCGAATTCGGATTTATTGGCCTGATTAAAATCGTGTTTATTCGAAAATTAAAAAACTCACATTTTTAGCGAGATATCAATTTAAGTAGAGGTCCCAAAGGAAATACATTTACCTCTTCAATAATATTGACCGATTGTAAGCTGTTCCTGATGGTTTGAGTCATAAACATTTAAAAGTAGGTAATATTTTGGTTAAATCATTACAATTCAGAATTGCTGTTATTTCCATATAGAATTATCAGTTTCCGAATTATCAAAAGGTGTTTCAGAAAGCTTTTCTTTTATAACTCGGAAAGTGATAGATTTTTCTTATAATTTTGAAAATGTTTTGAATTTTATTGGCTTTCTTGATAATATAAAGATTAAATGGAAAGAATGGAAGTACATAATTATCTGGAATGTGCTGTGAATGCAAACCAATTGCAGCATTTTCCGTTGTTGTTAAAGCGGATATCACGAAGAAGATTTACAGGGTTAGAGCTCGCATATCATTACCTCAGAAAGGAGTTTTTTATTAAGTAAAATTTTCTTCTACATTCGAATTTAAGCGACGTGCAAGAAATATTTTCTGTGCTAATCAATATGTTGAAGAGTCCCCCAAAAACGAGAAAATTAATCTTAACTCTTCCTGGGTAGTGGATTATTTAATTTTTTATTTACCCCTTGGAGATTGGATTTATTTCTGCCTCGGACACTAAAAAATCCCGAGTTTTGTTTGAAACTCATAAAAGCAAACCACAAGTGTACCATTAGCACATTTCAGCTAAGGGTTTGATTCGCTACGTTTTTATTTCATGAGTTCATCAGTTATGCTTGGAATAATGCATGGATAATGTGAGCGTGATTTCTAATCTAAACCACACTAATAAAAATGTTTTCATTAAAATCTTGTTTTGAAATTTGAAATACTTGATTGTTCTAAAGGTAATTAGAGTAAATTTTAAGTTCATCAGTTGCTAAAAAAAACTCAATTTAATATAATACGTGCTGTATAAGGCGCGCACCATTATTTGAAACATGGGTCGGAGTGTCTTAACTCTATTATCAGATTTAACTGAACATCGAACTTAGACTTTTTGCGGTCTCGGCTTAGTAAATTTCAAAGTTGATAGATACGCTAATTGTCACAGATGACAAATAAAAACATATAAACTTCTTTCATATAACCCTTCGAGAAATAACCGTAATAACCGTCTTATCAAGCCTGGCTAGCAATAAACTGTTTTTTCAGTTGTGGTATGGGACAGTAACATAAAAGTAAAGCAAGAACACCACATAAATTATTCAAGACATGAATTTAGGTTGATTTTTGGAACTAAAGTAAATAGCACACGTCATGAAACCGAACGACTCGAAGGCAAATTATATGTCAAATATCTTCTGAAAATATATGTCTTACTTAAATAGAATCAATATGTGCTGTAAACAAATTTATTTTCAATGCTCCAAAAGTTTCAACCAAGCGTCACGTGACATACTACGTATATACCTCCTGATCGGATTCTATCAGTTCAAACTTTGAAAGCTATGTACTTCAAGAAGTAGAAGCAGATAATATAAAGTTGGAAACAAATATACGCCCATCTGAAGTGCTTGATACACTTCAATATCTATTTGTTTGAGATGAGACTTTTTATTCAAATATAATAGAGCATCGTTTCTATCCCTGATTAGCTTACAAATCGAATTAAGTACTTTTGGACAGTAGTTACTTGAACTGCCTTCCACACCTTGTCTGAAATTCCGTAATATAGGTGAATTAAAATATCGCAGAAAATTCTAATTCTTTCAGTTTCTGGTGAAAACAAAGTCATTGTTTATGGGAGGGACATACAAATTCGAAATCGAATTCATTCATGTTTGGCCCAGATCATTTAATTAGTACTACCAACATGTAAGGGCATATTTAACATTGATCAAAATTGAGATTTCTGTAATAGGTACTTTGATGGAATTTCTAATTAAAAATTCTTTCTGTTTATGTAATTGAAAAATGCTACCAAAATTTACAGACGTATTTCAATTGATTCCTTATAAGTTTTCAGATACATCCCGAACTAAAATTTGTCAAAACATTGAATTTTTCTTAATAAATTAAAAAACCTAAAAAGATTACTAAAATGTGGCACGAAGGACGATAAACCTTCTAGTATGTATATTGCGAAATTATATGTATATTTGGCTTTGGATAATTTTACTTGTAGCAAAGAGTATATAATTTTATAAAGAGTAATGAAACAGAGGAAAAATTTCCATCAAAAAATGCGTGGGTTATGTAAATTAAATGGGTTATACAATACACTTACACATCTTTATTTGTCTTAATGTTGATTTTTGCTGTTTTTTATCAATAGCAATGAGTATGACAATATTCCATATAAATAAAAAAAAATTGTTGTGTAAGTGTATTCAGGCCATAAAGAAAATTATATCCAATGGAAGAACTCGCAATACACGAATAGTTAACCTGCTTTACGGAGAGATTGAAAGCAAACAGAAAAATTGGACAAAACTATTGGAAAGATTTCTAGACGTAATATTATTTTTATCAGACAGAGGACTTGCTTTTTTTGGATCAGATTATCGTATCGGAAGTCCACAAAATGGTAATTTCTTGGGTTTAGTGGAACTACTAAGCAAATATGATCCAGTCTTGGCAGAGCATGCTTCAAAAGTTCGAACATCTCAAGAAAACGGCGAAAGGATGCAGGTTTGTTATCTTTCAAATAAAATTCAAAACGAGTTTATCGAAATCTGTGCTTCGTTTGTTCAACATTAAATCATCGAAGGAATCAAAGAAACCAAATATTTTTCAATTATTGCCGATGCTACGCCAGATTCATCTAACAAAGAGCAAACTGCAATAGTTATTCGATAAGTTAAAATGGTTGAAACAGATTTTTCAATTGAAGAACGCTTTATTTGCTTTGATAATTTTTCAAATAAAACCGGAAATGAAATTGAAAATTGTATTGGGCAAGGTTACGACAATGGATCTAATATGGCGGGAAAATATAACGGGGTTCAATCGATTTTTTTTGCCAAAAATTGCAATTGTGTGTTTTGCCCTTGTGCAAATCATACATTAAACCTAGTTGGAGTAAATGCAGTTGAATCTTGCAAAGAAGCGGTATTATTTTTAGGAACTATTCAACAAATTTTTAATTTATTTAGTGGTAGTCCAAAGAGATGGGAAGTTTTAAAAAAGCATTTCGACACAGCCTCGTTACACAATATATCGAAAACCCGATGATCTGCATGGATAGACGCTGTTAAACCAGTCGCATTGCACATGAAATCATTATTATCAGCTATAAATGAATTTGAATTGAATAGTCTTTCGGCAAAAGCACAAATTCAAATTAGATCTTTTCAAAAATATTTATCAAAATTTGAAAGTGTGCTTATGTCGACAGTTTGGATGAAGTTACTGGATTTAATTCATAAAACTAATCTCTATATCTATTATCCAAGCTCGAAAAGCAACTTTAAATGTGGAGAAAGATAATATAGATGGCCTAGTTCGAGCCACACAAGACATCAAAAACAATTAATATCGATCGTTCAAGAATGCAAAACTACTGCGACTGCAAATGATATTACTTCAGAATTAGCAGAAAATCGTCATTTAAAGTGTCAAGCAGCGATTCACACTTTCACGAAATATTTAACAAGCTGACAGATTCAATAATAGATGGACTAACGCGTCGATTTCAATCCATTAACTCCTTATGTAATCTGTTCGAGGTTTTTTGGAATTTTAATGAAATGAATGAAGATGCCATTGTACTATCGGTTAAATTATTTAAAAAAAAATACGAAAAAGAAATTAATAAGGATATTGCTGAAGAAATGTTATTACTCAAACGGGTTTATAAAACCAACTTCAAACTCAGCAAGAAACCAGCCGAATTGCTGAAAGAAATTATTCATTTAGGACTAATAAATATTTTACCGAATGTTGTAATTGCTCTTCGGATTTTTTTAACTCTACCAGTAAGTGTAGCGGAAGGCGAGAGATCTTTCAGTGTTATAAAACGCATTAAAAATTGTTTAAGATCTACAATGAGTCAAGTTTGATTAAATGGCCTTGCAACATTAAACATTAATGTTGATTTAGCTCGTAAATTAGCTTACACTGAGGTAATATTTGAATTTGCTTCCAAAAAAGCGAGAAAAGCACCAATATAACAAAAACCAAGCTTTTTTATTGTGATTATTTGATTGATTTTTAACTAATGTTATATATATACATATGTCTATGTGAAATTTTTGAAATGCAAATATTTTATTCTATAAAAAAGAGTCTCACAATATCTACTGTCCAAGGTCTCACGTTTCCTCTGCAAGGCCTTGAGTATATTGTATAACCCATTTAAATTTCATAACCCACGCATTTTTAGTTAAAAAATTTTCCTCTGTTTCGTTACTCTTTATTAAATTATATACTCTTTGCTCGTAGTAAACGTTTATTGACTTAATGCGATGAGCATCAGCATTCTGATAACTTGAATGAATTTTCGTCAAAATTTTGGCTTGGTGGATGTACACTAATTATATTTGGTCCAAATCATATATGGAAAACCTGATCCAAATATTGTTTTATTGTAGTTCACAAATTTTGATTTGAAATCTAGTAAGTGCATTTACGTTGTTTCGTGAATAAAGAACTGAACCGGATCAAGCATCTAGAAACACATTAATTGTGACAATTATTAATGAATTTACGATTGTGAGATTTAACCTTAAATTACTTTCAATGACGAATGCATGAAGTAAGAAGTTGATTGGAGTTCTAAAATTTAGTATTTATTAACAGCAAGAAATGAAACCTTACTGACATAATTTAATAAAGCTGGAGGACTGTGAAGAGTACATTCCGAATTTTCAGTTTTCAGATAAACTGAATTTTCTGATAATTCTAGTATATTCCGAAAGGGATTTAAGTATTAATATAATCTCCATAAATCCTAATTATATGCATATAATTGAACTGTTAAATTCGAACCAAACCCCATAAAATTCAAGAAAAGTCCAGTCAATCCTATCTTTTAAAATAAAATGTCCACTTTGTGAAATATTTTGCAGGTCGTATCACTAACATTACTATTACAGTTATGTATAATATTTTGTATGGAGTTTTATATTATTATTTTATTTTATTTCAATATTATATCAAAATATTGTCACTTATATGTATACATAAAAAAATTATTTCTTATATATTACGTTTGCAATAGCAGTTCCTTATTATTTTTTGTTTTTGTTACCTAAAATAGTTTCTGGATTAGATACATATTTCTTTTTTTTTTTAAGATGTACGCGTATAAAAATCTTGTTTAGCTTATATCTTTTTAAAATTTTATGTATTGCTTGTATTTTATTTTTAATGAATTTTACCTTCGTTTCAATATTATCATATCCATTGAATGTAAATCAATTTTATTGATTTCATTTTCTTACAATATTACAAAATATTGTTAATTTAATTAAATTAAATTAAAATAAAAAGAAGTGTCACACCAAAAATTTCGTTTTAATAGTTTTTTTTTTTTAATATTGATAATAATTTTTTAAACGTTAGTTTTTTTTTTTTGCTAATAAATTGTATAAATTTTTGGCTTTTTAATGTGATCACAGATTTCTCTTCTCATTTATATTACGTAATTGTTAATGAGGTTTTTTATCGATTAGTTTTAAAATACGTAATTTTATGGCTAATTATGATTTAGCTAATTTCATTTTATAAGGTTTTTGGAAGATTTCAAAACAAAATTTATCTAAATTTCTGTTGTATTTTGTTAACATTTTGATATTAAATTGTTTATAAAGTTTTTTTTTGTTATTATTTGGTAAGAGTCTGGTGGGAATTACTTAGGTCATAATATAATTAGGTTTAAAAGTTGTCTAACACAAAAAGGATTTATTAATGAAAAAATTAAAAGAATTATTTTTTATTTATCGGGCGCATCAGTAAATCTTTATGTACAGATAATTCCGCTATGCTCCTCTCTCGCACTAATAATTTTATATTATATTATTTTATTATTAGTAATAATTATAATTAATGTTCTAAAATGTTCATGATAATAGTAATAATAATAATTAGAATAATTTAATATATAATACCAAAAAACATTAATTATTTTATTTGTTTCACTATTTAAATAAAAATTAATCACATTATTATTATGTTTCATTAGGTTTAGGTGTAATAAATTTTAATGAATTTAAAAAGATAACATTTTTTATCTAATTATCTAAAGTAATTCTATTTAAATATCTTAGTATAAATTAAAAAATGGTTGAAAACACAAAATAAATTGAATAATATTTTAATTTATATTTTAATACTCATCGCATTTTTGTGAGTTTTCTAGCACAACCATATTTTTTTATTTATTTATTTATTGTAGTGTTTATTGATTATTTTTATGTCTGTTTTTGTTAATAGAATTTAATGTTCGCAGGATGTATTATTAGCCCAGGAACTTTTCAACCATCTGGATCTAAGGTAGCAAAATAAACTGTTTTCAATTTGTTGATGATAGTTTTTGATGTTTAAAGTTTTGTAAATGGATAGCCTCTCATAAATCAGGGTGATTTTTCTAACACTTTTGTTAAAAAACTGAAAATAATGACGAATATTCATAAAAGTTTCTGCTGAGTATTGAATTGCTTAAAAATTTCATAAATTTTCTGCTGGTTTCACAAAATATCAGCAGAAAGAATTTCGTTTTTGTGATAGTGATGCCTCAAGCGATGAATAGCAAACACGCATTTTTCTGTTGGAAATTTTCAGCTATCTTATACAGCATCAGTTCGTCGCCTTTTTTGTATCGATGAAACTTTTGTCGAATCTAAAATTGATAATAATTAGTACAATTACAATCGATACAAGTCATTCTATTTTCAAAAATTTAGATGTCTAAATATGAGAATAACGATAAATTTTATTTTGAATTCTTGAAATAAACGATTTACTCTCAAAAGACGTTTTGAGACAACCCCAATTATATGGCCATTAAAATGTGGAACTTTTCTTTCCATTAAACTTTTTTATTACAATACCCTTCAAGATACAAGGTGTCCTTTAAATGGATTCCCAATTTTACGTTTATCTTTCTCGAATGCTATTCTATAAATCTGCTCTGCCTGTGGTGATATAGTTATTAATTTAGTGCTTTGATTTACAAATGTACAACTAGTTAAGCACAAGTAAAATTATTGGATCATATATTAATTATTTAAACCAAGTAAAAAGTTCCTGAGCTACCATAAATCAAAAGCTTATTTATACAAGAGCTTTTCACTTTTAACATAGCAAAGTTGAAATTTGCTAAGAGAAAAGTTATGTTAGGAATTGAAAACATTGGAAAGAAAAATTCCTTTTACTAAAATTACGTATTGATTTACTCTTAATGTTCTTTTAATTTGCATTAATTCCATAATCATATCCGCATTCTACAATAATTCTATTAACAAATTCCGTATATTATTAAACTATGTTTAATAATTTATTAAATTTTATATTCAGATTTCGATTGAATTTTATTTAAATATTGTTTTTTTATTAATACTGCTATGAAATTATATATTTTTTATTTATGTATTTATTTCCAAACACTCCCAAAAGTAAAAATTAAAAATTATCTACACACGAATAATTATGTAAATTGGGTATGTTGAAAAAAAAAACAGATATCATTGATTTCAGGTCTCAAACTGTACGATACATATTATTAGTAATTCGATTGTTATTTTGTGTTTTAATAATTAATTAATTTTATTAATTAATCACGATTAATAAAAATTAAAACTCATCAGGTAACTATATACAAGCTCTACGTAATGAGATTTCCTAAAGTTCTAAGTGAGAGACAAAGAGGCTATAAATTAGAAAATAAGCGCATCTCATTATTTTTTAATTAATTTACTATATCGATTTTGAAATTAATTTAGTTATGTAGTTTGAGACAAAAAAAAAATAGTATATACGCTTAATAATTAGTATAATATATAATAATGGTGAATATAAAAACACTGATTTAATATAATTTTATAATTTAAGACAAATAAATGAAATACAGAATGATAATTTTTAATTAATTACGAGAATTATTGTTTTTAATAAATAAGATTATTATTGTATTTTTTTATTAAATTTAATTAGGTACAAGTTTCTTGGTATTTTCTGTTTTTTGTGTGTCAATTAATTATAATTAAAATTTTAATTATTTACCAACTTTAACTTATTAATTTATTTTATATAATATATTGTTGTTTTTTAATAATAGGACATTTTTTATTTTTTTAATGTTGAAGCACCTTTTATATTTTTAAATTAATTTTTTTTTTTTTAAATGCAGCTACTAAAATTTACCTACCTAATTATTCTCTAGTTTTGAGAAAGTTATAGGTAAAAGTTTTACATGTGGCTTTTATATGTGGCTCTTAATCACAGATGTGCTTTTGTTTAAATATAAGCGATAATTTTATAAGAATTTTGTAGAAACCTTGTCAACTTAAATGAATGTTTTTTTTTATTATCCGGTGTGCTGCAAAAAATTTGGAAATCTGATTAGTTTTCTGAGTTTGAATTTCGGAACTGAAAAAATGTTCATACCTAAGATAAACTGTTTGTCTTGAAAAGACCGATATGAACAAACAAGGCCAATTTTTCATACAACAATTTTTCATCATGAAAAATATTATTAGAGATGTATCTTTCTTTTCCGGTACTCCTATTAGTTATGTTCAAGCCACGGTTGGCGATATAAATTTAGGGGCTACCTTATAGCACTGTTCATTAAACAACTCCTCTTCTTGGGACCTATTATGAAATTTTTCGATATTAAAAAATTGGATTCAACACTGGTTAGTCTCATTATGAAAGCGTTATCGCAAGTATCCTGGAGTAGCCGTAATTAGAAGTAGTTCTTTCTGATTTTTTAATTAAAACATATGTAAATAATTTCAATAAAACTACGCATACATCGTAATTTTTTAGAACGTGAATCGGAAACGTAGTTTGTATATTGTAGATTATTACGATCAGTCGTAAACAAATTTCGACAAATAAACTCTGTCATATGTACTGCGAAATTTTACTGTATCGGAAAATTTCATAAAAGGGCCTCTAGATCCATTTATCATGTTGGATCAAAGTAATACGTCTGGGGTACGCGATATTTTACTAACTACTAAGTAGCAAATAAACACCCGCATGCCCAAGGGTTATCCATTTATACAAAGGTATTTTATTCAGTGTAGAGCAGGATCAAAATTCCGCTAGAGGAACTATAAGAAATAATAAATTATTTATGCAACATATTTGGTTTCCACTGAAGACAAAGAGTGGGCATTTCATTTGATCGACTGTTAAAAGTTAAGAAATTAAAGTTTAAACGAGAGTTCAAATAATATGTAGTTTAGGTTTGCAGTTCCAAAGAATCGGTTTTTACAGCTTGTAATTGTCTTGAAACATTTTGAACAAAACGTGAAACACTCGCTTTCCAAAGAGATGTTACCATTACGTTAATTTCTTGAAAGTTACTTATTCTCTGGTAAATTTTTTGTAAGCAACAATGTGTGCAACAGTGTGTTTAAAAACTAATTCAGGTATTTTTCATATTATTTTCTCAAACGAATACTAGGCATCTTAGCAACCATTTGAGTATCCTCAGCATTCTAAAGGTTCTCTAAAGATTTTATAATTAAGCAGTGCGCTGGCCGGCCCACAAACATGAGATGGAATAGCCCATTGCTTCGTCTCTTTAGTAAAAATTCATTGACATTCCCTTATAAAAGGGTTAGTATGCAGTGTGCACCTCGATAAAAACCTTTGGTATAAAGCTAGGTAAATTAATTAAATGATTTTCAGCAAGAATAATTTTAATCCATAAGAAAGGAGCAAATTTGACTTTATGGAGATTTCAAAAGCGCCTTTTAAAAGCAAGAAGCAATCCACCATATCGATTGTGCGTTTAAATAGGCCGTTAACGCACACACAATATTATGTATCCAAACTATAGCTGACTTACAATAGCCCAGGTAACAATTATATATTTAAATTGACTTCCGACTGTTACTGTAGTATGTGGATAAATAACTTTGGAGCCAGTTCTTCATTAACAAAAATCTGGACCGCGATTATCGAATCTATGACACTTTCTCGAAATCGAAACAAAATGCCAATTCTAATGTCCCTGATCAAAATTTTACACCCGTATGAAAATTTGACAATTGTCATTTAACTGAATTGAATCGTACGATAGTTTGACTACTGAAATAATACGATTCATCTTACAATAGCCCATATGGGATTCCAGCGTTGAATCAACCCATTTCATTTCATAGGGACATTTCTTTCACTTTTATTTGTCCCTATATTCATAAAAATAAGTGCCTGTCTGGAAGGATTTGATATTCCGGCTTATCTTGATAAATACTAAACAAATTTTAATCAAACATTTACCATTGTACTTAGCTTTGACCTGAGATGGTTTTGTGCGTTACAGAGCTTTATAATTTATCTTCATTATCATTTATTTTTAGGTTAGTAAAAGTATAACAATTATCCAAGATCATAAGGAGTTAAAAAAGGGGTGTTATAAAATGTTACCCGTTTCAACATAAATTTCTTATTACTCGTTTGGTCAGGTGGCTGCATATTATTACGACAATATGAGTTTAAAAAGTTGGAAGCAACTCCAGTTCATTGCGGCATCCCTAAGCCCATATTAAGTATGGTATAGGACTACCATACGAGTATGTTAAGAAATTGCTGAAACCAGAATCTTTTTATTGGTCAATACTTATATGGGCCTATAGGCCCATATACCGATTCTTAGCTGGCAAATTCACTGATAGAATGTCTTACAAAAAATTTAAATATCTTTTCACGTCAATAATCTAATTACCCATTTCTGCGTGTCAATCTAAGAAGTCAAACCAAATTATATTATTGTTTAGCACGAATCAATTGATAGTTAGCATACTAACTTAGTGGGAGTTAGTTTTAATAGCAATAATAAAACTTTATCATCTCTTGCAACACCTCATAATTGAGAATTCGATTTGAAAAAAGAACCCTAAATTGAATTGGTTTTCAATACAAATAGTGTTCGAATTGGTTTCAAATCAAAGTTTCTAAATTGAATATCCCCCCTGACGATTGTTTAACAGCCAGGAAGAATAACAATCATATTGCTCATATTTTGGTTTTACACAAATCGATAGGTGAATCGTATAAAGCCATATATCGCAGAAGATATCATTGAATGTGAAGCTCTATCTCGTCCGTGGGCTGCATCAGATATAAAATCTCGTCATGAGTGATCGTGATTGCCCGCTAAGCTCAGAGTCACAGAAAAATTATCTATCAATAAGGCACAAACGGCCATAAGCATGATAAAGTAATAAAATTGATTGTTAATTTATCTCTTGTTTTTCGATAAAGTATCACTCATAAAAGTTGCAATAGAAACAACGTATTTGAAAAATGAAAAAATCTTTAATTCGTGATGATAGAAATGCAAATCTCGATAGTATCGAAGAAATGATGTTACAACATCCCACCCCTGAGTAAAAATTTTGTGTTAACTTTTTCGATGCCACACTATTAAATTTTTTTATGTTCCTGTACTTCTTGTTTAACATACAAAAAAATCCAACAAATAAAAAAATGAAACTCTTAGACAAACTTTTTATTTATACTGTGATCGAAGAATCGAAAACGAACATTGGAATAACACTAATTGCTCATTAACGATAGTCGTTCATAAATTTAATAAATAAAATAGAAAACGAAGATGATCGTTTTCAATAGTAGGGCCCATTATTTTGACTATACGAGTATGATAAACAAAGTGCAAAGCTATAAACTGCACTGAACTTAGCATTTTTGCTATGGTCGAAGCAAATTCATTATGAAAGAATTGATCCACAATCTCTAAATATGACAATGGCAAGTAAACAAATCTGATTAACTACTTAAGAGCTTTTCGTTTACCCAGAAAATTTGTTGCTGCAGTGTTTATACTAAAATGTTCTAAAGCATATATGTATTATAAAGTAAATATATACAGTGGACCAAAAAAATTTGACTTAAAAAGTTCAGTGCTCACTCAACACTATATTCAAGATTTGCACACCATTCAAAAATTTTGATAAACATGATAGAATGATTTGATCATCCTTAGGTTAGGATTGGTGACTAGTTTTCATCGTTTGGTAAATAAATAATGGAAATTTAAAAAAAATCCCAGTTGGGTGGACCTTATTCCAAGAAAATCATACCGTTTTCATTTTATTTTATTAGGCAATCGTTAGGTCAGACCAATGGGTCATATTTTATTGCAAAAAATTCGCATCCTTATTTGGGAATTTTGTTTTACAAAATTATCAAGAAGATGATATGCGGAAACGCACTATGGCAAATATCTTACTTTGGATAATCCTAACATGTTCAAAAATCCATCGATCGGAATCGTTAATACAACTGTCATTGAGGATTGGTCACTTGTTGTATTCGTTTAGTCAACCCTACTTAACGATTTATTGCGAAAATGCCATCAGTTTCGGACTGTTCGGGTCTGGAAAGTTTACCAATACAACGATAAATCCAAGGACAACTGTCATTGAGGATTGCTCACTTATTGTATTCGTTTGGTCATATATCTAATTTTCGCAATAAATTCTTACGTAAGGTTGGCCAAACGAAATCAATTTGTGACCAACCATTCATGACAGTTGACCAAATGATTCCAAACGAAGGATTTATAAAATTAGTAGTACTCATTGGTACATATTTGGCGTTCAAGACCCGAACCGTCCGAATCTAATGGAAATGTGGGTTTTTAACGAATTTTCACAATAAATCATTACGTTGGGATGACTAAGCCAAAACAACTAGAGATAAATTCTTAATGACAGTTGACCAAACGGTTACGATGTTTAAATTTATCAAATATTTTATATTGGTTATCTTTCCAGACCCGATTACTTCGAACCATGCGGAAAGAGCTTTTAACGAATTTTCGCATTAAATCACCAATCCTCAAAAACAGTTCACCAACCAATTTTGATATTTGAATTTGTCAAATTATTACTATTGGTCGGAATGATCCAAATCGGAATGATTAACTTTTAACGAAACAGCTACTGATTAATTCTCAATGACAGATGGCCAAACGATTCCGGTCGTTGAACTGGTGATATTAGGATTATCCAAAGTAAAATATTTGCCATAGTGCGTTCATTCCCGTATATTATTCTTAATAACGTTGTGGATTTAATTGTTGTCGAGTTAGGAAGAAACGAAAAATTTAGTTGATTTTAACTTTATGTCTTCTACTTTAGATACAATTCTTTCATAAAAAATCAAATATTTTTAACCAAATGTATATTCCAATTCGATTTATTGTTAATTTGTAAAATGAATTTCCCAAATAGTGACGAACCTGATTTTATTGAAATAATACAATTTTGACTTGTCTTCGCAATAAAAAAATGACCCATTGGTGAACAAACAAAAAAATACGATGTCTAATGCTGACCTAACGATTGCCTAACGAAATAAAACGAAAACGGCATGTTTTCTTGGAATGAGATGCTAATCGTAAGTGACCAAACGATTCCAATCATCATTTGTATCAAAGCCTTTGGACGAGGTGTTAAAAAGGCGAAGTGTTAAATATTCTGCTCTTTTCCATACAAATCAATGATAAAAAACCAACGATATTTTTTCATAGAAAAATCTAGTAATGTCCCCTCTGTTTGTATTC
Organism: Nephrotoma appendiculata; assembly: GCA_947310385.1. Classification (NCBI taxonomy): domain Eukaryota; kingdom Metazoa; phylum Arthropoda; class Insecta; order Diptera; family Tipulidae; genus Nephrotoma; species Nephrotoma appendiculata. The sequence continues at coordinate 43,027,162 of OX371224.1, forward strand.
TGTGGCGAAAGTATGTGAATATCGGTGAAAATTTGTTGACGTTAAGGTAATTTACGTATTTGTGAAATCTCATTGGACGAATACTTAAATTAAGTTTGAGACATCTACCGGCACATAAAATAATTAGCTTTAATTTATTTAAATTTAGTTCATATTAAAATAACTGCTTAATTTTATTTAGAATTCCTTAACAAATGTAAATTTCTACAAACAAATAATATTTCTATAGTAAATATCAAAATTATAGCGTTAATTAATTACATTTTTTCCACTACAGCACACCCTACCATTCGACAGAGATAAATACCTAAATAATTTAGCTAGGACTTTGTGTTGTTTTAATTGCAATTGATCCTCAACGATCAATTCATATGGATACTACTATCTAAAAATTTAATCAAAGAAGAACAAGTAGGAATGGAAGAAGTAATGGACGTGTGTTTGTGTTCGTTTCATTGTCGGCTCCAGGGTCCGATACGCCCTATGCAATATTCTATAACGTCCCTAATGGTAATTATGGTAAACCTAGAGAGGCATTTTCCTTTATGTAAGAACGGTATCGCTACCGGGCAGGCCAACACTGAGCCCAAGTTGCAAAATTTGATATGTTGTTTTTAATAAACACAATTGACGAGCATTTCGTTTGGTCCCAAGCTATTATGGCGTGGCTGAGCATAAAATAAAAGTTTAACCATAAATACATATATCTACTGGACATTGAATTTCATTCAAATTGCTGAACTAATGTAGTTCGAAATTGCTCCTTCAAGTGATTTGTTGATTAACTCTCAAAATTTAATTCGAAGCTCTCCAAAATTCCATTTTTAACATTTAGATGATTGGTCGATTTTTTTTAGCTTTTCTAAATTTTAAAAAAAAACCATCAAAAACCTAAAACTTTTTTATAACGAACAAATTAATAAAATATTCCAATTAGAATACTTAATAAAGATAAATTAATTAACCAATATTTTATTTTTTAGTAACTGCATTTTTATTCATTTTTCACAACGAAAACTTAAAAATAAAATAAATCAAATTTTTAATAATCGTAATAAATTCTTTATTGAAACAAAATAAAACAAAAATTAAAAATATAAATAAACACATAAAATATTTAATTTTAACATAAATAATCAATACGAAATAAAATTAAAGAAAAAGTTTTTAAAAACACAAATTCAAATAAAAAAACAATTAACTAAAATAAAACAAACGAAAAATAAAATAAAACTCCAAAAAAAAAATAATATTTCATGTTTTTTTAACAAAAATAAATTTAAATAATAATTTTTAACAGAATTGCCAAAAAAGATTTTATATTTTTTTAGAAAAATACATTAAACATGGAATAGTTATTTAATTATATTCTTTTCAATATATTTTTTATAAATAATTAATTTAATTAATTATATGTAAATAATAGTTTTAAAACGTGATCGTTTTTTTAATGTATTTAGTTTTTATCTCCAGAAATGCAACAAAACAAAAAAAAATCTAATATAAAAATTATATAAAGATTTATAGATAATTAATAAATAATATTAATTACTTTAAATATAAATTATGATTGTAACATTTTTCTTTTGTATTTTAAGTTTTTGGTTTTTCTCAAAAATATTCACTATAAAAAATTGTAGTTTTTTTTTGTTTTGTTTTTTTACTTTTTAATTACACATAATAATGGAATTTTTGTTTGTTTGTAAATTTTAATTTAATATAATAATTAAATATAGATAATTTAATATATTAAAGACATAATTTATAATAGTTATAAATCAAATTATAATTTTTTTGTTTTATATAAGGAAATAGCCATAATTCAAACTAAAAAAAATTTGTTTACACAATTTACTTATTTTTTGAATTTTTTTTAATTTCGTTCTAGACAAAATTTTAATTAAATTTACTACAGAAAATAAAAATGACGAAAAATATTAAATTCAATAATAATAATAATAATAATGTGGTTGTGTGTGAACAAATTAAAATTAATCAATTTTATAAAATATCTAAATTAATTCATTCACGCATTAATTGTTGTTTTCGCTTTATTTGTCTTAAAACTAACTTGCAGTACGCGATTACCCAACGTGTAACCATTTAACGATTGTATTGCTACAACGGCCTCATCGTAATTTGTCATTGTAACAAAACCAAATCCTTTACATTTATTAGATTGTAAATCGCGAATAACCTTAAAAAAATAGAAATGTAATTAATTTAATATTTTAGATGTATTTAATATTTGTGGATTTATTTTTGGTGCATCAGGTTTAAATTTTTTTAAGTAATTTTTCTCACTAGAGTATCAAAATGTTTCTGAATATTTTTTAATGTTTCGTTTAAATACGAAATAAATCATAGAGGAGATATGCCAACCAAAAAATTCGATAATTGGTATTTTTGATGAATTTTTAAGTAAAAGAGAGTAAAAGAGATTCAAATTAGAGGTATTAATAAACTATCAGGCGACTAGATTGATCAAGGGGATTGTGATAAAGAAACTCAGACCACCTTTCTAGTTACGTTTGAATAAACAATTGCAAAATGAAATTTAGAGAATTTTTAAGCGAAGTTTAAGCAAATCAGGAATATGACTGAACGACTTTTAGAGGATTCCATCAATAACTAAAGTTTCTAACTGTGCGTTCTCCACAACTAGTTCAAATAAAACTTAGGATTCGACCTAATTCGGTTTTAAAAATTGTAGGCAGTTGTAACGCGATCGTATATCCCGTAGTTTTCCTAAGAGTATATATTGCAGTTCAGTTATAGGTAGGCAAAGCAGGCAAATTCCAACCAAATCTGAAGGCTTTCTCGTCAGGATTATTTAGAATAAATACACGTTTTAATTTGTTTTATAAAACATGAAAATAAAAATGTGAATCGCGGAATTTGTAATTTCTGAATCCCATAATTCTAGGATTGAAAGAACTATTAATTGGACTTGTTTTTTAACGCAAACTTGTTTTACGAGGGCGATTATCAGAGGCTTTTACAAAAGATGATACATAGCTCTATGATATTTGAATGGAAAAAGAACACATCGTGTGCAATAATACATTGTTGTTTATGTGGCAAACCCGTTAATAAACATTGCTTGGCCGCACAGAATTGTTCATAAGTAAAATCAAGTAAAGATAGGCGATAGAATTGCTAGAAATATTAAGAAATATTATTTAATTTTATAATCGATGATGCTTCAAATTCTTTTGTAATCATTATCACGGAACCAGAAAACACTCCTTTGCCGCAAGAAAATAATAAATTAATAAAATATATATTGTTTTATAAGAAAAGGCTAGATTACCTAGAATCTCCGTGATACTCATATATACACTGAAATTTCTTTAGAGAAATGGTCACAATCTTGTAACACATAACCAAACATGTTTTGCCACCGGACTATCCACAATGTTTTAGACGATGCTATCAATAGTTTTATTAATACAGATCGTGTTCTGAGTACAACGATTGAGTCTGATATCAGTGATGATTATAGGCTTATTGTCTCCAAGTTCATTTTTAAAGAAAGTTACATAACTCGGAAATTTTTTATCCTCTATGACTTTTGTTGTTCAAAATCCTGATTGTACCATGAAAATGATATTTCAAAAATACAACATGTCGATTGATAAATTCTCGAAACGCGTTCAGGTGCAAGCCAAAATAAAAACTACCTGTAATTGCCCGTGGAGGATTTTTCACCTGTCGAATCTTATCAAACAAAAGAATAAAGCTTTAAAAAGACTGAAGTCAAATGCTACGAATTCTTCCCTATAAAATAAACTAGCCTTACTCAACAAACAAATTAAATCAGAATTATTTTGCAAACTCAGCCGACAATTTGTCACGAAAGGAAATTTGGACGCTTATTAACCAGTTTATGAAAAATGATAGTAATTCTGAAAAACGATTAATGATTTAATGATTATTTTGTAAATGCTTGCATTATTCCCACATCAACTTATATAAACTTTCTATAAATATTAATAAATTTAAAACGATAATACCTTGCCCACCAAACTCATTCTTTCTGTCCCCAGTTTTTGATTCCGAAATATTTAAGGTAGTGATCATGATAACCATACAGAACACTGTTATTAAAAATTATGCTGTTTTTTTCGATTAGTATCCAAATTATACAAACTGTCTGATAATATCAAAAGTATCGCCGAAATAAAATCATGTGATTGTAAATATATAAATAATTACCCTGTACTGCCTACTTTTGATAAGATACTTGAAAAATTAGTTCTCATCAGTTTGGATTCCAGAAGGGTGCCGATATAGATCTAGCCCTAATTGACATTACGGATTTAATGCATCGGCTTTCGATAAACCTACTCATCCATAGACCTACTCATCTTCCATGTCAGTATAGGCTGGCATGGAGCTTGCAATGTGCTGATGGTCTTAAAATCGGCCCTATAGCCGTACGTCATCGAATTGGCTGACTGAGGTAAAAGTAAGGACGGAATAAGCAAACCGCGAAAGAGCAGAAAAAAAACTTTAGTAAAACGAAAATTGTAATATTTCATTCATCGTTCTTAGTTCACCAAGGTCTACCTTAATCATCCCAAGCAGCGCAAGCCCAGCAGATTTCGAACATTGTCGACATCTGACGGTGCGTTACCGATTGTCGATGTCGCGCCCTCAGATTTAATGAAGCAACTACATCACACAGCTCGTTTTAAAATAGTAAATTTTACAATAGGAGTGTCTCAAAAGATTGCCTTTTCATCTCATTCGTTTTATTTTCCTATCTCATTTAGAGAAAGCACGGTTGCGCTGTTTGGGATTCTTCGACAATGTTTTTTCAATACACCCTGGGACTCAAACGGTTAATTATATATTTCAAATAATCTTATTGCCCCTTGACAAACTTATGTATTGGGAAGATCATATTGATTGAGCTTGAAAATTAGTCCGTTTATTTATTTAATTAGAAAGCTGCCTACTTTCGTACCGATACAGGTTCTTTTTGTATTTTATGCTACTACCACATTTGGAACTGTTGCTACCATGCATTGGAACCTTTCCAAGAAGAAGTGGTTGGTATTTTTCCTTCGTTTTTGAAAAATTATGCAATTTTAATAATTTTTCTAAACATTTAAATTATTTGTACCAGAGCGTGATATTTATTTGCAAAACCGAATTTAAAAATTAGGTTTCGTTTTACAGAGGTATTACGTCTATATAATATTTCAACCCCTCGCATTGTTAGTTAAAGCTAAAAGAAGAAGTTAAATTTGTTGTGCAACAATTTTGACGAAAGTTCTTCTTCCTTAGATCGTACCGAAGATTGCATTGCCGCTAACACCAAATCAATCGCGCTTTCCAATTTCGGTACCGAAAAATATTTTGCAAAAATTAGCAAGTTTATCGACAATTTTGACTCGATCATTAATGAAGCGGTCAGTAATAAAATTGATTCAGTTATTTCCAGTATTAAGAACAATCTGACAAATATCCAACACAACAATGAACTTACAGCTGACAACATTAAGAACAATTTGCTCATAAATAAACAGCTGGCATCAAATACTGAATTAATTTTGAGGTTGTCCAACGATTTCAATACTCGTATATCAGCACGTACTACTTCAGATAGCTCGAGTAAAACCATTGATGACTCGCTAATCGTGCGACTTGAGCAGGAATTGAGAACTACAAGTGATGCTTGCTATGATCTAACAAACTCCCTCTTAATTCACAAACCAGCTGCAATTACAGATCGCGCTAATATTCTTAGTCTTCAACAGGAACTTTTTCCTGCCACAGCTATCAACCATTTAAATAGCAGCCTAGCCCGATCATCTCAAGTGGTTCCTGCTAACATTGATACCAACTCCAGCAACTCTCAACACAGCAACTCTCAACACAGCAGCAGCAGCAGCAATGTTAATCCTCCACGCATCCTTAGGGCTGTCCCTAAACCGAAAATCATATTTGTATCCCGGTTGTGTAACAATACAACTAGCGCCGATGTTATATCACACGTTAATCCTATATTAAATTCGCATAGCATACAAGGAGAAAATGTCAAATGTAAAAATATATCCCGCTTCAATGGACAAGTTGCGTCATTTAAATTAACCATTCCTGAAGCTACATTTGACCTATTACTTTCCCCAGAGTCATGGCCCGAAACAACGTATCTCAAAGAATTTGTCGATTTTCGAAATAATAATAATAATAACATGACAGTTCCAAAAAACTTAAACGCTTGTCCCTCTACTACCAGAACGTAAGGGGACTTAGAACTAAATCTCGCGAAGTCTTTTTAGCAATTCAAAGACTCCCACATTTGATGTTTTTGCCCTCACTGAGACCAATTTGAACAATGATTTCAACAGTAATGAATTTTTTACCTCGGATTTTAACGTCTTCCGGAAAGATGGTTCTTATTGTCCAGACACGAGTTTAACAGGTAGAGGGGTTCTTATTGCAGTGCACATCAATTTTGATAGTCAAACTGTTATCATTCCCAACACTGATAATATCGAACTAGTGTGTGTCAAAATTAAAAATAATAAAAATAATATTTTTATTTTATGTTGCTATATTCGCCCACTAAATCAGATTGTAAGCTATCAGCTTCATACTAATGCTGTTGACTTTGTCATTGACCTGATGAATACTCAAGATGACATCTTTGTTGTGGGTGATTTCAATCTCCCCGGGCTTAAGTGGAATTATTCAGACGATAACACTCATTATGTTGCTTCGAATGCACTAACCGCCAAAGAAACTTTATTCACTGACAATATGTTGAACTCTGAACTATTTCAGATTAGTAACGTTAAGAATAGTTTGAACAGGCAGCTCGATTTGGTGTTTTCCTCTGTTATCGACAATAGCGTCGCTTCTGAATCCAATCTAATCCTCTGTGCCATAGATGTATACCACCCTCCCATTTTGATCACTTTTGGTCTGGAACAAGACAATCCCAATGTCAACTCTATAACTCCATTACGTTTCAATTTTCGTAAGGCCGACTTTGTGAAGCTTAAACAATTATTGGCTAACGTTGACTTTAACATAATTTTAAATGATCATAACGATATAGAAACACAAACAGTCAATTTTTACTCTGCAGTTTTTGAATGTTTTAAACATTCCATTCCGTATACCCGCCAAAAAACTGTATCGCCATCACCTCCGTGGTATAATAAGGAATTACGAACGTTACGTAACCTTAGAAACAAACGTTGGCAAAGATTCATGAAAACTAAATCTGACTCTGATTACTCTAACTATTTAAATAGTTATAATGATTTCAATAGTTTGTCTGACGAACTTTATGGGAATTATATCAGACTCATGCAATCCAATCTAATCGCTGAGCCTAAGTGTTTCTGGCGCTTTATCAATATGAAGAAAAAGTGTGACGGATACCCTTCCACTTTCAAATATAAGGATCATTCCTCTAATGATCCTAAAGTCATAGCAAATCATTTTGCTAACTTCTTCAGTTTGGCTTTCACAAATAGCGGTTTTGAGCCCGATGAAGGTTACTTTACACATATGAATAACTGTACTCAAACAACCTTAACTTCTATTCAAATCGATTATGAATCCGTGGTACATAAGATTTCCAAACTTAAAGATGATTTTTCATCCGGTCCTGACGGACTACCATCCATCGTCCTAAAAAACTGTAGTGATATTCTTGCTCAGCCACTGACTACACTTTTCCAAAAGTCGCTTTCACTTGGCATTTTTCCATCTACCTATTTGGAAAAGTTCGTTTATAGTTCCCATTCATAAGAACGGTTGCAAGTCAGACATTTGTAATTACAGACCGATTGCGAAATTATCTAGTATTCCTAAGCTGTTTGAAAGTATTGTGTATGACTCACTGTACTTTCATTGTAAACCGTTGTTTTCCGACAATCAGCATGGCTTTCTCAAAGCACGGTCCACGACAACAAACCTTATTGAATTCACATCACAAACTTTAGATACAATGGAGGCAGGGAATGAGGTTGATGTCATTTTCACGGATTTTAGCAAGGCGTTCGACAGGATTTCTCATGAAGTCATCTTGTTCAAGCTTAAGGCCCTTGGTTTTCCTCCCCAAATTCTCCGTTGGATCGGCTCTTATCTAAAAGAGCGTATATACCATGTACTGTTCAGGTCATCAGTATCAGCTCGTATCTCAGCAACATCTGGAGTGCCCCAAGGCAGCCATCTGGGTCCAATTTTTTTCATTTTGTCAATTAACGACGTTGAATGTTTGATTAAAAATTCATCCATATCTATATACGCCGATGACATGAAGATTTACAAACTGATTTCAAACACAACGGATAAGAGCCTATTACAATGCGACCTCAACAACTTCTCCACTTGGTGTGCTAAGAACAACTTCGATTTGAACGTGGGTAAATGCAAAACAATCACCTACTCTCGAAAACGTGCACAGTCTATCTCTCGCGACTATTACATTAACAGCGACGCCGTTACCAGAGCCAGTTCTGTTCGAGATTTGGGGGTCATTTGCGACAGTGAATTGAATTTTAGACATCACATCGATCGTATTATCAGCCAAGCCAATTCTGCGCTCGGTTTCATCAAGCGTTGGTCGAAAGAATTCGACGATCCTTATGTTACGAAGGCTCTCTATTCAACATTCGTTCGTCCCCTGCTCGAATATGCTAGCCAGGTGTGGTCGCCTTATCATGAGGTTCACATTAAGAGGATTGAAGCAGTCCAGCGTAGATTTCTTCGCTTTGCTTTACGCGGACTACCATGGGTGGACATGTTTAACCTGCCTCCATATCAAGATCGTCTGCAGCTAATTAATCTACAATCATTTAGTAAGCGCCGAGTTGTTGCGGACGTGGCTTTCATCCATCAAATACTAACTGGGAGTATCGATTCTCCTGCTCTGTTAGGTAAAATCAATCTAAATATAAATTCTCGGGATTTAAGATCAGTACCTATGTTTAGAATCGACCCTCATCGAACTGATTACGGAAAGAATGAGCCCGTCTCTAGAATGTTGTACGAAGCTAATCAGCACTGCCATCTTATCGATTACAATATGACAAAACGTATGTTGAAAAAACGTCTTTATTTTTCTTGACTATAGTTTGATATTTTATTTAACTTATTTGTTTTTTGTTTTTTTGTGTCATTTTATTTTGCTTGACTTTATCTTTTATCTATTTAAATTTTTTAAAATCTATCAAATCTGTTTGTACTAAGCAGACTCGACTTCCGTTTTCCTGCCGTCTGCGACGGGTATCATCTTGCTTAACTATTCATTTAGCTATCTATTTATAATCACATTTGACTTTTTTTTTTGCCGCTTTAAAATCCAATTTTTTAATTTCTCTGGTTAAGCATCTCGATATCCTTGTTTATAATTCACTTGAATTATACACAAAAAAATAATAATAATACAGATGGAGACTCCCCGCGCGCGGTTGGGAGGGGTAATAGGTCGTCGGGATAATTTATTATTATTTATTATTATTATTAAACTTGTTATGAATAAATTTGTTCATGGGAAACATATTTTTTGACCTGTTTGACTAGGTCAAACTTTTATTCAATAAGTATCGATCCGACGACTGACAGACAAACTACAATTTGAAAACTACGGTGCTAAACTACGAGTTGCCCGAATCAACTTTTTGCATAATTTTGGCTTACTTATACCAGCACTAAGACTTTGAAATTAAGTGCCTAATCTAAAATGTTATATTTAACATAAAAAATAATAAAAGAGAAGCAGTTACACATTGAACTAAACAATAATTTACCGAGAATGATTTACCACTCCACAATGAGTGTGATCAGAATGTAAATATTAATATTTTAATATTGTTTAATATTTTTAATATGTTTTAATATTTTTGGAGGATTTCAAAAAAATAATCTAAGTGAAAAGGCCAGATAGTGGGAATCACTCAACATTTAAATTTGGGAAATCATTCCGCCTTTTCAAATTATTGAGATTTCAGGGCACATGGACGTGGACTTTTAAATAATGAATATGAATGAGAGAGGGAACCAATTTATATCTGTATAAAAAATAAAATTTCAAATATGTTCAGTGTTGAGCGTCTAGAAACTAATTGTTTTATTTTATCGTAAAATATAACTTAATTTTTCTCGGAACAAATTATATCGCTTCGCGTAACAGTTTATGGGCCAGATTATAATGTTTGATTATAAGGTTACATTCCATCGATTGATAAATTGAAGGGCCGAAAATATTCACGTCAATTATAGAACTCACCGGATTTACTGCGGCGGGAGTCCAAACTCCATATAAAAAAAATTAAAATCATTAATTCAATCAAGGCTGCGGTGAAAAACTGATTTATTTTCATATAATTCAGTTTTTACGTTTCGCACACCATTCGTAATGATTAAGCTGCGGATTTTGAACGAATGTTTTTGTTTGATTTGTGTAAACTATTAAACCAGTTTTACATGCAACCTTGATCTAAATTCATGATTTTAATTTTTTTTTTATATGGAGTTTGGACTCCCGCCGCAGTAAATCCGGCGAGTTCTATAATCGACGTGATTATAATACTGTTACCATATTTGGAACACGAGTATTTATGACAGTATGTTTAAACCGTAGATGATACTAAAGTGCCAACAGATATTTTTGCAGAAACCAAAAACTATTTTGCTTATTTGACCCGGTGAGATTGTTTTTCTCCGTGAATTAATCACAACTAAATTGGAAAATTACGAAACGTTGATCAATATGTTAATAAAATCATGATAACCGCCCATAAACTGACAAGTATTGGATTTGTGGTTTCCGATTAATGAATTGGTACATTTCCATTAGATGAATTGTCAGACCCGATGATTGTGGGACTTGAAAGCTCTGGTATTTCCATTGCTGGTGATTCAATCAAAACCAAATTAATTCAAGATGTGAAAATTGGAAAGAAAAATGCTAATAATGCGGCTTTATGTGAAAAATTTAATAAAAATTCGCATTCAAAAACTCGAAATATTCAAAAGGTTTGGGATGTCATCAAATCATCAGAATAATCAGTTGTCATCTAATTTACGAATTTACTCTCACTGTTTGATAGTATAAAAACTGAATCAGCAGTTGATACAAATGAGTGGTACATTGATTCCGGTGCTTCATCACACATGACTCTACATGGTGAATGGTTGCAAATATCAGTGATCCTATTGTTAAAATTGTTTTGAAGCAAAATTACACCACTTGTGTTCGTTTCGCAGAAAAACCATGCTTGGCCTAACTAAGTTTTTTTCTTAAGAGCGTACGCTCAAGAGTAGCAAGGTTTTAAATATTTGCAATGATATCGTGTCAACGGCACTAAAGCACATGCAAAATATGCAACTTGTAATATTGGCCGATAAATTCTAGTAAAGGCCTTTTCTGAAACGTTAGTAGAACGAGATTAGAATTGATACATTGAAACCTTAGTAATTTTAAGGCTACGAATTGCTCGCTTGCCAACCGATCTATTATTGGTTTAACACGCATTTTAAAGAAACCAACAGATTTTGTATAAATGCAAACTTGATTTTTGGAATTAATTGTTACAGGTAGGTGATGTTTTACCACGACCACTTACTAACAACATTTCATTTTAATACTCTGTCTAAAAATAAACGATAATTTAAAATTAACCTTGGCACCAAAAATAATCTATTTAAAAATTATTTTCTACCTTAACTGATTGAACAGCACCAAACGGGCCAAATAATTGCCATAACACGTTTTCTTCTGTTTCAGGCGCTAAATTATAAACGAATATACACCAACCTGATCCATTAATTGCCGTTCCAGGTAGCATAGTATTTGCCAGTAGATCACCGGTCAATGGTGAATATCTGGACGTGATTGAACTGTAATTCATACTTAAATGTAAATTAATAAACAATTAAAAAATCAGAATAATAAAATTTATTTTAGTTACCTAAAACGACCGGCTGCAGGATGTATACCCGGTCCAGGGTATCGTCGTGCTGTTTGTGGTGTTAAATATGCAGCCAATGGTGGATATGATTTATTACTACTGGGATTGTTTGCGAATTTAACCGTAATCGGCTCTGTAGTCCCTTTTGGTGTTGTACCATTTAGTTCTTTAATCGCTCGTTCCGCTTCCATGCGCTGATCAAAACGGATGAAACCGACACCTTTAGAAAGACCTAACATAAATTAACTTTTTTGTACATTTATTTATATTACATTACAAAAAAGCGATACAGTAACAAATAAATAAATAATTATAAATATGAATTCGAGATGTACACGGTTTATCTTAGGTACATAATAAGACAATATATTAACAAATGCTACGGTTTTCTGGATTTTGAGAATTTTTTTTAATGATTGAAAATAAAAAATTTAAATAATGATTTAAAACAATTAAAATTAAATAAAGGAAAAAACAAAACAAACCAAAGCGTTATGAATTTGAAACACAAAAAAAAATTTGGTTGAATGTGTTAAATGTTAAAACTAAAAAAATTGTTGAAAATGTATGTTGGTCCGCCATGCAATTATGTGACTGATATGCACATAGAAAAACTTACAAAGCTAAGCGATATATGTAATTATAAAATTTACAGTTAAAACAAAGTGTATGTAATTTTATAAAGAGTAACGAAACAGAGGAAAAAATTTCATCCAAAAATGCATGGCTTACACAATAATTTTGTTATTTTTTTTTTGTATCGAATATTGTCATACTCGTGACTTGATAGAAAACGACAAAAATTACCATAAATAAAGATGTGTAAGTGTGTTTTTAACGCATTTAAATTGCATAACCCATGAATTTGTTGATGAAAAATTTCCATTTTTTTCGTTACTCTTTATAACATTAGATTCTCTTTGGTTAGAGTGTTGTAGAGGTTTTAAGAAATAACTCGATTCGCTAATAATTATCCATTATAATTATTTATAGATTTAGCGGTATTTTAATTGTTAAAACGCAGAAACATTGAATTTACCTTAAAATTAAAGTAAATGTGCCAGCCTTAGCAGCTCGCTCAAGCTTTAAACCCATATTCTTAAAATTACTGTACTTCAATTATCGTAGAATCGTTTTTGGTTCAATTTTAGGCTAGCTCACCGAAGTTAATTAAATTTCCGGATATTTTTACCAGGGGAGTTGTATAAATTCTAATTTCTGTTAATCGTTTTAAAAATTCCTGCATTTTATAAAAAAAATATCTGAACAAAGCAACAACCAGAATTATTGCGTAATTTTTTAAAAACTCAAGAAGTGACTCATTCGTTAACCCTTTAGATTATTTATGATTTTTAAATTGTAATTTCTTTAATTAATAGAAACAAAAATCAAAAAATTAAAAGTTAAACCATTTTGTACCAAATTATCATTCTTCTATCTAAAAAACAAATTTACACAATTGCGTCGAGTGTAATTAATTAAAACAATAAAATTTCAAGAATGCGATTTAAAACTTTAATTAAAAAAAACAATTTTCAATGCAACCTTGATCAAAATTAATTGTTTTAATTTATTTATATGAAGTTTTAGACTCCCTTCGCGGCAAATCCGGCGAGTTCTACAATCGACATGAATATTTACAATTTAGGCGTCACCGACTTATAGACTTTCATCAACATTCGACACATTCAATACTTTTAAAGGTTTCAATTAAAATATTGAATAATTTTAAACTAAATATCTATTCAAACAAATAGACTCCAATTTTAAGTGCTTTAGACAAACACCGACTTAAAAAGCCTGCCTCACTCAATGAAACCACCATAATTTGTTAAACATTTATTACAATTTATTACAACAAATCCCGATTTTAATACAGTTACCGTTTTCAAGGAACGAGTGGTCGGTTTAACTTATAGTTATAATTAAACCTGCATCGCCAAAATTGTAAATTTTCATGAAGCTATGATATCGGGATGGTTCTTGGACCAGAATTTATTACAAATTAATTACATTACATTAAATAGTTCAAGACCATCCCTATAACTTATCTAATGGAAAATTTCACCCCAAAATGATTATTTATTTCTAAACGTCATTTTAACATCTAATAATTTATGGGGTTAGATGGATAAACCTGGATAAACCTTATCCAGGTGTGTAATATAAAAGCCGGGTTTACGACCTTTAATAATTTATTACACCAGACCGTCACTAAATATTGGGCCAAATATTACTTCGTGAGCCTTCTGGAGGGCAGGTCAAATTTATCCGGGTTGGTAATAAATTATTTTAGTGTCAGTTAAGATGGAATTGGCTTCAGACGATGAAGGCTTCAAATATGTAATTTAAAGTTCAATTTTGCTACCAGTGGGTCGATTTCGACTACAGATGTTGTTCGAAAACTGAGACTTGAGAGTTGGGAGTTTTGCTGCTTTTTCACTAACTTACTAGATGCGCAAAATTAATCTTATTGTAGATTGGTGTAAATAATACTTAGTCATTTTTATATTACCTAATTTACATCTAGTGTGCTGATGAAATAACAGAAAAACACTCAAGTCGCGGTTTTCGAACAAAATTCGTATACTGCCTGTTGAGTCTGGCTACCATAGGAATTCGGAATTTTTTCCTACATAGGAATTAAAAATATATTGCAGTTTTTTCCTATACAATATTTCCCCTATGGTTTATTCTGGCAGAATCAGGAAAAAAATTAGGAATTTTTATTTTTAGTTTTAGTACTCAACGACAAGGCGCTAATACCAGTTAAAAGTAGGCAAACTCTTCGTATTACGTTTTTATTTGCAAAAGTAATTTGCTTATATAGTATAATATATAGCAACAACAAACGGTTAATAATATATTATAGTGATACACCGAAGATGATGGAGAGTAAGCAAGAGATTATGGATTCAACCATATCGTTTTCGGAACGGATCTGCTCTATTTTAAAATCTGATGTTAGTGGTGCAAACCTTTTCAAACGAAGGTATGTAATACGCAATTATATAACCGTTTGAGATAGCATTTAATACTGTTTTGGATAACTTTCACAATTCTTAAGGCATTTTTGAATATAAGGGTTCTAGGTGTATCCTCGATCATTTAAAAAAAACCTTAAGCGAGGACATGCATTTACAAAGGAGTTTACGAAAGTCTTGGTTCTTTAATAATATTTCAGTAAACTTCAAGTTTTGTGTTTAAATTATTAATTTTTAAATATTATGTAATAATTATTTTAATTAAATAATTTTAATAAAAATCACATTTTAATATTGTTTAAATCCAAAGATTACTCATTCAAATATTATCTCGTCCTGCAATAATTGAATAGGATTTTAATTCTGTACCTCAAATAGGTATGAAAATTTAAATGTCAAATCTACTAATAGGAAAAAAGAAATTCCTATTCCATTTTCCCAGAATTAAGAAAAAACAGAAAACTGCTAGAAAAATGTCAAATATTTTTTTCTTTTCCTATTTCTAAGGAAAGCCTGGATCAGCACGCTGGTGTCTTTAGGAAATAGGAATTTTTTCCTATTTAAGAAAAAAAATTGATAACTTTCCGTCAAAACTACAAATAGGAAAGGAAACTGTGGATCGATTCTGGGGGTCGATTTTGTTCAAAATTCGACAAGTTGTCGATATTACCGCAAGTATATAGTAGTGGTATGTGTTAGTGCGAATGTGCGCCATTTAAATTAAACTTATTTAATTTTACTTTTGTTGTCTGAAGCCAAATCCGTATATCCTGTCACAAAACTAATTTATTTCCCAGGTGGGTAAGGTTGATTTTCTCTTCACAAGGCTCATGAAGTAATATTTGACCCAATATCTGGTGGCGCTCTATCTACAATTTTAAGCCTACATCGTCTGAAGCCAATTTCGTCTAATCTGAAAAAAGAAAAACAATTTGATTTTTGGTTGACCTACACTTTACAAGACCTCTACTCTAGAGCTACATTTGGCCCAAAATCTAGTGGCGATCTGATGTAATAAATTATTAAAAGTGGTAAAACCGGCCTTAATATTACACACCTGGATAAGGTTGATCTACCCTTACAATACTTCTTAGAGCTACATTTAGCCCAAAATCTTGTGGCAGGCTGGTGTAAATAAATTATTAGATGCGTTTAAATTACGTTTTTGAAATAAATAATCGTTTTGGAATGAAATTTAGCCTTAGATAATTTATAGGGGTGGCCTTGAACTATCCAATGTAATGTAAATAATTAGTAACAAATTCTGGTCCAAGAATCATTCCAATATCATTGCTTCATTACTCCAAAAGTTACAATTTTGGCGATGCAGGTTTAATTATAAACTAAACCGAGTACGATTTTTCCTCGATGGAGGTTTCGAATACTATCAACTCCATTAAAACATATTTCGAACAATCGTTATGAATCCTTTTGTGCGGAAAGAACGGTACTCCGAGCAAATATAAGTAGACTTAGTAAGCCGATATCTTCTTCCGAAGGCTCTTACCGAGCTTAAAATTAAATTTAAAGTTCACCATTAAAACGAGCAGGAAACGATATAAAAAGCTGTTTCGGGGAGAAAATTTGTTTATTTTAAAGTTGCCGTGCGAAAAAACGTATAAACTTAAACGTTCAAATTACATTATTCAAAAAGCGAATGAGAAAGTAATTTGATTTGACATTACTGATAACACACAAACGAAAAATAGCACTTCTTTTTTTTTTTTTTTTTTTTTTTTTTTTTCATAAACCAATCATAAGAAAGTTGAAGGTAAGTAGATGATATTTACAACTGCCTCAATGGGGTTAAGCGATTTGCTTAATGAGGTTTATTATGAATGCTCGTCCGAATGTATACAGAATCTCTTTTCATAATCGTAGACGAATTTTGGCCTAGTGGTAATTCAATACTCCATTTCGATACAAAATTCTCCAAATTTCAAATTTATTCAGAAGACGGAGGCTTTGACCAAATAAAAATGGAAAGCCTTAAAACTATATATAAAGTTCACCATTAAAAAAATTTCTCAATCGTTTCAACATTTTCGTGGCTATTGTCCGGCAATATGAAAGTATCTCTTTTTAAAATTATATCTACAGCATTTTACCCATTTTTAGTATAAAAGCTCCCTATGAAAAGCAAGCCATAAAAAGGATACGATGTTTTAAGAATGCACAATATATAGGGATGGACTAACTATCAAGAAGTTCAAATGGTTGGTTTACAATAATGTTACCCAGAAAAAATAAAGATAGCTAATTAGGAGAGATAAATATCTACAGCATCCCAATTCACAAAAAATTAAGGCGTAACTGAAATAAACAAACGCAAAATGATCTTTGAAAAGCAAGATTATTGTTATTATGTTGGTGCAAACTAAAACAAGGGGCGGGTGGGCGACTTTAATTTTACTGAATCAAATGTATTAAGCATTAAAAATTCTATATTACACACATAAGGCTCAACATTGTAACCAAATCAAATCACCTTTTTCCTCGGCTTAAGCATGATATGTGGTTACAACATTGACATTTTAACAAAATTACAAATCAAACAATATTGTTAACAAACAAAAAAAAAAGATACAAGTTAGAAATTTCGAATTTATGCGCTTAAAATTTCAAACAACAAATAAATTTAATAAAAATTAAACTGTGTATGTGTGTTTAAAACAGTGAATGAATGCTCAAGTAGTTCAATCCAAATTACATACCCGGCATGTTAACTGCCTCTGTAGTAACAAAAATTTGCCGCGTTTGACATGAAAATAAATAAAAAAAACAATAGAAAAAAAAACAAAACATAAAACAATAATAAAAACAATATTGTTTATATTAATTATAAATTAATACAAAAGAAAAAATTAAAAAATTGCCGGCCTTTTCTATATTTCAGAATTAGTCTACTTAATTTCCAATTTTCATTTCTGTTTTCAAGACGAAATTTATTAAATCGCTTAAAAATATGGAAAATAAAATTTTAAAACAATTTTTTATTTATATTTTATGTTTACAACGAAATCCAGAAAATAACATTTGTTACTTTACTTTACTAAAAACAGTTTCTCGTCTATATTTTGCGTAGGGATGATGGGGGAAGCCTAAATGTTTAACATATACATTAATATATGTTTTTGGTTGCAGAGCCTAATTATAATTCTGGGACGTGATCAAACACAAGGCGAATATTGGCATATAAAAATTGGAAATAAGTTCAGATTATGCACGCGCCTATAATGCGTAATTCCTTCACACATACACACAGGAACGAACGCAACGTATTTATACAAAAAATCGCGTTACTAAAATTATGTTTTTTTTTAAATAAAAATTATTGCTGTAATAATTATTCAAGCTTACCTGTCATGTTATCACATAATATTCTAGATGTAATAATACGCCCGTACGGACTAAAAAGTAATTCTAAATCAGTTTGAGTCATGCTTTTTGGTAGTCCGGAAACATATAAATTTGCCCCTTTTATAGACTCGGAACTTGGACGTGCAAACGATACTTTAATAGTTTTATTTTGAAGGCGTAAACCATTTAATGTGTTTATAGCTTTGTCCGCATCTTCTTGTCGATGATAATTGACAAAACCGTATCCTAAACTTTGCCCTAAAAATAAATACAAGATTAAATAATTATGTATATATAATTCGTAGAATATTGATGTTATGTTCATTTTAGAAATACATATTTAACTTATTTTAAGCAATAGTGGTAAACATTTAAATTAGCCGAAAGTTTCACAATCGTGAGTAAGTGCGATGTATTTGATGACTTGGACCACACAGATCCCAATGCAAAATAAACCCCTGCAGAATTAAGGTACACAGACTGAAAGGAACGCGTTTTGTTGTCCAGCGAGAGTTTTAAGATTTTCACCAGCTTCTAAATCGTTAATTTTATCTCACCAACTGTTTTCCAATCACCTTCAGGCTTACAAATTTTTTTGTACGAATATGCGACGTTTGAATATTTTAATATCGCATTTTTGCGAAAACCTCGTTTTACAATAGATAATGCTTAAAAATATGAAATCGCATTTTTTCAAGGGGCCCCTTTTCTTTCCCTGGGAACAAGGAATTGGGAAAAATATTTTCATAGCATTTGTGATTGAATTATATTTTTCTAGCCTTGTGATAGATTTAGTTTCGTGTAAATATTTTAGAAACAAAATGGAATGAGAAAGTTTTGTACGAAAAAATTATTATTGGAATAAATAATTTCCCATTTAACTTTGTTTCGTAAACATTTTAACCAAACTGATTCTATCAGTAGGCCAGAAAAATGCTACGAAAATATTTTTTCCAAATACTTCCAAGCCAGAATAGTTGTCGCTGGTCGTAAAATCCTAATAGAATCGAAAATTCCTAATATACCCGTTGAATCCGAATATCATTCCTAATGTCCGTTGAAATATGTACTCAACGAAAAGAACAGCTTAAAAAATAACATCATTTATTGGTACCGATACGTGGATGATAGCAAAATTATTTTCGGGTTCAATGCGCAACTTAAAAATCTCCGGTATTGATGTATTAATAACATACACCCTAGTATAAAATTGTGGTGTGAATCCCATTTCCATCCAACATATCCAATCCCATCATAATTGCTTAAGAACTTACCGAATTCCGCCCCAGATGCCCTTATTCCAGAACTTCTTCATAAAATCATTTATGAATCTTATTTCCGACCAACATATCCAATCCCATCATAATCGGTTAAGAAATTATCGAATAACAGTTTGTACGTGAAGGGGAAGGAAACGAGGAAAGAATCACGACGAAAGAATCAAAGTGTGGAACGGTGAAGGGTTTTTTCCATGACATTTTAGCACGGCATACTTTATGAAAATAAAAATTAATAAACAAAAATATATCCTACAAGTTTAATTTTTTTTGCTGTCAGATCTATTAAACGACTAGACATACCAAGCGTCGACGGCGAGCGTATTATTTATGTATTATGTAGAAACGATAGTATAAAAAATATATTCCAATTACATATTTATAAAAAAAATTACAATTCAGAAAATGAAAATTGACGCCATGTGTACTTTAGTATGAATATTAAAAAATATTGTCTAGTTCGACCAAATTCAATTATTCACATTCCTTATACAAAAATATCTAATGTTTATTCACAATATAATAGAAAAATGTAGGTATATAATAAAATAACTTTAAAACAAAAAGACTTACCAAGTAGATAAATGCATCCTTGTAAATAATAACTCACAATCACAACTAAAACAACTTTCACTTCACTTATATATTTCTATCAATAATTAATTACACAAATACAAAATTCAAATAAATTGAATTAAAATTTAAAATAATAAATAATAAAATAAAATTTTTATTTAATTTAATTTGATAGTCGACTGTTCTCGTCGACGGTCAAACACCAACTGCAAAAATATGACAGCGTGAAGTTAAAGTTTATGACAAAATAATACGCCCTACACGCTACACACGACCTGATTTGGTCAAGCGGTTTGATGGTTGGATGACGGTTGGATGAATTTTCCACCTGACATCACCTGACAGAAAAATTGTCATACGACAAATCTACACACGATCTGATTTTATATCTGATCTGATCTAATCAGCCCAACGGCCTAACCAAATCAGATCGTGTGTAGCGCGTGTAGGGCGTATTATTTTGTCATAAACTTTAACTTCACGCTGTCATATTTTTGCAGTTGGTGTTTGACCGTCGACGAGAACAGTCGACTATCAAATTAAATTAAATAAAAATTTTATTTTATTATTTATTATTTTAATTCAATTAATTTGAATTTTGTATTTGTGTAATTAATTATTGATAAAAATATATAAGTGAAGTGAAAATTTTAGTTGTGATTGTGAGTTATTATTTACAAGGATGCATTTACCTACTTGGTAAGTCTTTTTGTTCTAAAGTTATTTTATTATATACCTACATTCTTCTATTATGTATATTGTGAATAAACATTAGATATTTTTGTATAAGGAATGTGAATAATTGAATTTGGTCGAACTAGACAATATTTTTTAATATTCGTACTAAAGTACACATGGCGTCATTTTTCATTTTCTGAATTGTAATTTTTTTTATAAATATATTTTTTCGGAATATAGTTTTTATACTATCGTTTCTATATAATACATAAATAAATTAATGCATATTTAAATTCGCCGCTCGCCGTCGACGCTTGGTATGTCTAGTCGTTAAGTAGATCTGACAGCAAAAAAAATTAAACTTGTAGGATATATTTTTGTTTATTAACTTTTATTTTCATAAAGTATGCCGTGCTAAAATGTCATGGAAAAAACCCTTCACCGTTCCACATCTTGATTCTTTCGTCGTGATTCTTTCCTCGTTTCCTTCCCCTTCACGTACAAACTGTTATTCGATAATTTCTTAACCGATTATGATGGAATTGGATATGTTGGTTGGAAATGAGATTCATAAATGATTTTTGGAAGAAGTTCTGGAGTAAGTCCATCTATAGCAGAACTCGGCCATTTCCTAATCGATTATGATGGGATTGGGATGTTGGATGGAAATGGGATTGTTAAATTACTTTTGGAAGAAGTTCTGGAATATGGCCATTTGGGGCGGAACCCGGTAATTTCTTAACCGATTATGATGGGATTGGATATGTTGGTCGGAAATAAGATTCATAAATGATTTTTGGAAGAAGTTCTGTAATAAGGGCATCTGGGGCGGAACTCGGTAACTTCTTAAGCGAGTATGATGGGATTGGATATGTTAGATGGAAATGAAATTGTTAAATTATTTTTGGATCAATTACTGGAATATGGCCATCTGGGGCGGACCTCTGCAATTTTTTGGAAATGGGATTTTTAAATGATTTTTGGAAGAAGTTCTGGAGTAAGGCCATCTATAGTGGAACTCGGCCATTTCGTAATCGATTATGATGGGATTGGGTATGTTGGATGGAAATGGGATTTTTAAATGATTTTTGGAAGAAGTTCTCGAGTAAGGCCATCTATAGCAGAACTCGGTCATTTCCTAATCGATTATGATGGGATTGGGATATTGGATGGAAATGGGATTCACACCACAATTTTATATTAGGGTGTATGTTATTAATACATCAATACCGGAGATTTTTAAGTTGCGCATTGAAACCGAAAATAATTTTGCCATCATCCACGTATCGGTACCAATAAATGATGCTATTTTTTAAGCTGTTCTTTTCATTGAGTACATGTTTCTGTTCGAAGTATGAATCGATACAAACAGACAAACGGATTCAACGGGCAACTTAAAAATATCCTACATCTCTTGGCTAAGAAGCCCTTTTCTTATTGCTGGCAACACAGCTAAAGGCGAAAGAGTGAAGCTGTGAGAGCGCTTAAACGCTCTGTGAAAGCAAGGAAAGAATTGTCACAACTTTATGTCCACAACAGAGAAACGGCGAACTGAAACCTATTTTGGAAGTGCACTCCGCCAATTACTGTAGAAGAACTACCCATGGCTACTTGCAGGGTTAAGAATAACAAGATACCTCGTCCGATTTATTATTGAACATTGCCTTTAAAGTGGCACCTCATGCTAGAACATTGGTTTTCGTTCACGGGTATAGTTAATGATTTAATTTTACTACGTAAACGATATTTATCGTTTGATTTTATTTACCTCCAAGTATCATCTCATTTTCATTTAATGATTGCCCCACTTGACTATTACTGCGTGTATTACGAATTTTAACCGCTTTCTAAACCACAGATCATTAGAAATTTCTTCATCACGTGGCTACATACTATATATCAATTGTGTTCCTTCAACTTTTATTGTTGGCCAAGTGTGTTATATGAATATTCGTATCTGAACTCTCCGTCATGTATTTCTAGAAGACCTTCTTGAGCAAAATTTGAAGGGCTACAACAAAATCGCAAGTAGTCAGATCAGCTAAGACATTATTAACAATTTCCAAGGCAATTTTCGCCAAACCCATCACGTGTGAGCTAATAAACAAGACAGTACAATCCATGCACGATCGGCTCCTAGATTCCAAAAATGCACGAGCAAAATCACATGTTCAACATTTCACATGGAGACTTAGAAGGTAAATCAATCTCTTAAAAAGTGAGGTAGCTGAAATACTCCTCAGTGTTAATTTTACTGATTCCAATATCATGAGTTCCAATACCTTAGGCCAGCAAGGCAGATTATATTGATCTTAACAGTCTTCGCCCTATCGAACTTTAGAAAGAATCGCTATATTCATTATGAATAACTTCTTGAGACTTCGTGAAACAGCTCTAAAGGAACTTGATGCTTGGATTGAAAGAACCCTTACAATCAAAAATAAATCCTTAGTTCTTTCTGGATATTGCTGGAGCGCTTGATTATACTACTTTTGCTATAATTATAATTTCTTGTATCAGATTTGGTATCTAAAACACCATAATCAATTTTATTGACTCTAGTTCTAGCTTTGCTACATTATGCTTCTTGTGTGGCAGTAAACTTAAAGTGTTCGATTGTGAAACTTAAACGATCTGTAAAATAATGCGTGTAAGGTTAACCAATTTTTCTTGCTCAGTTCCAAATCTTCGTTCTAGGTACAGTTTAATCTGCCCCATATCCACTTAAATGCAATTGGGGTGGAATATATTACAAGCACATGTCGACATATTTGCGGTCTTACTCTCAGAAATTTACAACAACAATCCCATATATGTAATTCCAAATTGGAAAAATTTTAAACCAACTTTTCTGCTGGTATAGAATTATTCTATTCTACCTGTAGTTTTAATGTTCACCACCAGAGCAGTTTTATTGAATATTTTTATTTTTAAATGTTGGCAATAAAAATATAAAAGTGATTTTTGGTATTTTGACATCGAATTTTTCTAAACAAGACGAGAAATTAGTTATGATTTGTAATAATATTCAATAATGATCTAGCACATTACAATTTAATTAAATATATTTAGTTGCATTTTTACGTTGTTTTCAAATTCAAAATGTAATTGTTGCCAACTAATAGAAATAAAATAAAAAATATCGTTGGTTGTTACTTTGAGCACAAATTAATTCTATACTAGAATGGAATTAGTTTGTACCAAAGTAAGACCGCAATTATTCCAGATTGTCTGTACTTTGATAGAATCACTAAAGATCTGAACCATGAAATTAGGAGGGTAAACGGATGGATGGGTTCCAGCTATTTTAATAAAAAACCATTTAAAAACATATTTGAAAGCTAAAAAAGTTGATCACCGAAAATAAACTTATCTTGTAATATTTTAAACCTCCTCTTGTTATTTTGAAAATATTTTTCTATTATTTGGGTATACTTAAAATTTACAACATCTTACCAAAAATCTTTTCTTATTTATGGCTCTGGCCAAACATTTTTCATAATCTGAACATTCGTATTTTTTCTTCACACAAGAGCAATATGAAAAATAATGGCTTCGGTCTCTACTTCTAATAGATGTTCTTCGTTCCACCAATCATAAGTTTTTGACTGATGCGAGCGGTTTTCATTTCGCACCTTCCCGTTTTCGTTTCCACAACTCATAAGAGAAGTGTTGATAAATCTGAAGACCAACCCTACATGTGCAGCAATATAATTATTCTCGCCTTGGAGATAAATAATTAACAAACATCGCTCAGAATACGAGCAATGCTAGCTATGTTTGTATCCCACAAGTTTATATAGAGCTTTAAAGAAAAGGTCCACGAGATGATGGGTTTCATATATTTCGACTTCACAAATTAAAATAAGTAGCGGTGGTTTCTAAACAGAGCTCAATTCGCTCAAAAACTTTGCTGAACCGCAAACGAACCTTAAACTCTCCAGCGCATGTGTTCTGGCTAACAACATCCATTGATTAACTAAATATTCGGAAATCTGTTCAATTTTAATGCCAACTAAATTTTTGGGATTACGGGCACTTCATTGATCAGCTTCTCTATTTAGAAATAACTGTACATATGTGCATGCGAGTACATATAATATAACATGAATTGAAATATTTTTATTTTATATATTTGAACCAAGAAAAGACCAACAATTGAACACATTCGGAGTCTTCATCCGGAACTAGAAAATAAATTCCACACCAGAGGTATCCGCTGATGCGGTTGCACTAATAGATGCGGGGCAGAAGCCACGCGAAATGGTTCGTCAACTAAATTTGAGCCGATTTTCAGTTCGTCGAATGTGGCAGAGATATCAAGAAACCGAATGCTACAGAGAGCGACAAGGATCTGACCGACCTCGGGTTACAATACAGCGTGACGACCGCTTTATTGTGACGTCTTCGTTTCGAAATCGTCGTTTAAATGCGACCAGCTAGAAAAACGGTTTCAAGAAGTTCGTGAAATCGAAGTCAGTCGATGGACAGTTAGAATACAACTTCGAGAAGGTGATCTGACTGCATACAGATCAGCAAACGGGCCGAAATTGATACCGGCGAGCCCACTTTCAATTCGCTCGAGATCATTTAGATTGGACAGAAGAACAATGGAGAACAGCCCTGTTCTCAGACGAGTGCTTTATGTGTTTACATGGCAACAATGGATGAGGCAGGCTATACAGAAGATCAGGAGAGCGATATCGGCAAAGTTGCTTTGAAGAAGATGTCTCGTATTGCGGTGGATCGTGTGTGTTCTATGTAGGCATGTCAGTGTAGGCGAAGACACACCTTGTATTCTTCTCCGGAGCGAATACTGGCCGTCTCAAGAGGATTGATTTCTCAACGGTACATGGAGGAAGTGGTACATGGAGGAATATCGTAATCCGTATCGGAAACGGTACATGGAGGAATATCGTATGGAAACTGTCATTACGGAGGAGGAATATTTCTTATTAATAAAAATGTTTTTTTTATTGATTTCCATGTTTTAATTCGATTTTTACCATTAATTTTCATGAAGACAAATTCAAAAAAAACGTATACTTCAGATGTTGACCCCCAAAATCAGTTTTTTGGCACGGTATAAGTACAAAAACGTACCACTGGATAGGTGTTGAAATGGACTTTGAATTTGCATTCAAGAAAATTAAACACACATTGGATTTTTTGATATTTTTGAACTTTCGTTGAAAATTGATCAATGTGCGAATTTTTGCACTCAAGTGTACATTTTCTTTCATTTCCTTTCTCAGCAACTGACAACATAGTCTCTATCATTTTAATATATCCCCTTTAACAATTTTACAGATTCGGGTGGTGAAGTTGTTACATGACTTGAAAATTCATCTTGAATTTTTATTATTAACGTACTATTTAGAACGTGGACGCTTGTTTTCCGAATTGCGGGATAATTAATCGAATTTGAGAGTATCAATGAAGGTGAATCTACTCAATGCTATTTTAATAGTATCATCAACTAATTCAGAAATAATTTAGGTTGAGGTTTAAGCTTGAAGCTTCGACTCGAGTAGTCAATTTTGAAAACATCGGAATCAGTCGAATTGATATTTCATAAACTCAGTATCTGTGCATCTGAAATTCGGCCCAGCTTTTAATTGTTCAATCATAGAAAAATGCGAATTAGTTTGCCCCTGTAGCATCCCCTAAATTGAATAAATGTATTCGAAAACAATGACAACCGAGTTCGATTTAAATTAAAGAAATTTATATCAAGAGCTTAGTCCTTACCGAGTGATAAAATTTCTTTAATCTAAATTGGTATAATTTAAAACGAGTGTAGAAACTTTTTTTGCATGTCGAAAAAATAATTTTGAAACTTTTGCTGTTACAGAATAGTGATTGTGTTACAATTGTTTTATCACCGACCATTTTTGTATTTTAAGTTCTTTCCGGTTTACCCAAATTTATGTGAATGCTATGTTCACGTTTTTATTAGTATATCTTATTAAATCAACCAAGTCCTATTACAAATTTCACCTGATTACCGGGCAATTCGACGTTTCCTTATTTCAATTTTGCTATATGATTATCCTCGTGAGTAAGTATATCACATATCCTATCGCTACCTACTATTCCTGATGTCAAGAAGTAAGAATATTAAAATTTTTGACATTTTAAACCAAATATTGCATTTTAAATATATTTTATCAAAAATTCTTAAATTCTCAATACGGGTTTTAAAGAAATTGAAGGTAATGTGTGACGGTCGCAGCACCAGCTAACTCGTAAATGAGTTCAATTATGAAACTAGCATTGAAAGTAGTTTTATGTATGGTATTATCAAAAGTATTATTTAGATGTTTGGTTAAATATTATTTTGAAATTGTTTTATTTTGAGGGGATTAAGGCACACTTTTAATGTTTGTGATATAGTGTTTGTTGGTTTTCGGTTTGGTTTGCATACGATGTGTTCATCGAATATTTTTGTTGGGCGGTACTTCTTCTAGTTTATTCTGATTCTAAAGTGGAATTAGTTTGAGTTTCGCTACGTACCAGCAGAACATTTAGATACCCGTAGGGTGCAGAAGAATAAAAAACAAGCAAGTAAATATCAATTCAGCAATCCTAATGTGAAGTCGATAATTGATCAAAACCTGAGATTAACAAACTATAGTTAAGCCCATAATATGAGTAATACCCCATAATATGAGTAGTTCTATGTTAAGAGTGATGGTCCCCAAAAAACGGAATAAGACAACCTACCCCGTAGGTTTGAAAAACAATAAGACTCACTTCAAGGCACTTATTGATTGCCGGATCATTTCAAATTTTATGTGGAAAACTTGATCCAAATTTTGAATTGAAATCTAGTGAACGTCTTTGTGTTGTCTCACGATACGTGAATTAAACTGAACGAATCATCAAGAAAGAGAACTATTATTGAAAATTTGGAAAAGATTATGGCTGTTATGTTTCTAAAAATGTAAAGCCAATATAAAAGAAAGATTTTAAATTACATATTTTGAATTGCCACTACTTTTTCAACCAGTTTCTACCAAATTTCATATGCTATTTCTAAAATGGGAATTGTGTTTTGTTTCAGTTACTTTTTGAAAACGTTTCCACTTACCTGTAACTTTATCTCGTATTAATTTACAGCTCTCTACCGAGCCAATACTTCCGAATAATGATTTAATTTCTTCTTGTGTCATCGTCTGCGGGAGATAGTTGACTATTAAATTAGTCTTTGAGTCCTCCTGGCCTCCAATGCCAACACTGCCGCCACCATTTTGGGCCTTTTCTACTAATCCGTTAGTCATCATTACACACAATTTATTTGTATAAATTAAATTAGTTTAAAAATATTTGGTTTTATTTTAAAATAGTTGTATAATACTGAATAGCCTCCTTTATAGATAATCTAACTAACATACGGCATATATTTTCACGATCCACGTGTCGTTATATTTGTGTATAATATATCTAAAAAAAAACTAAACTCTGAAAAAAAAATTATCGTTATTTATCAAAATAGTATAATAATAAATTATTTGCAGACCTTATTACATCGATTATCGATCGTTACGTACAAACGTACAAAAAATTTCGTTACAAGTTAAAAGCTGTAAGGAGATAATGAAAATAGAAAAATTGTATTATTATTCGATTAACAAGCAATATAATATATAGAATACGGGTAAGAAGAATGCGGTTTCTAAACATTCAAGCCAATCATCCTCCCTTCCCCGCCCCCACTCATATTAAAACTTAAAATGTCATTTTTAGATAAAACTATTTGATTACGAATGCTTTACTTATATTCTAACCGAAAATTATCACAGAAGTATTGCTTTATATTTAAATCGATTTTTTTTATTCTAATCTGATAAATATTATAGGTAATATTGGATTATAAATGTGTTCTATAACTACACCTACTTATGAGGGATTGAAAAATTTTCATTTTACATGAATATGTATGGAACAAAATGATATTATTTGGATGTTTGGTAACGGTAATAAAACGCAAGAGAATGCCGAAACATATCATGTATTTATTGATTTAGTTTCACACAACAATTTTTTGTATTGCACCACCACATTGTGAGCTTAAAGCTTTTTCATATGGTGGCGCGTAGTCCATGGAATCCACAAAAAATGTTAATTTCACATTCGTTAGTGTTTTCCGTGTGAATTTTTTTTCGCTTCGTTTAGTCTAGATTTGTGTTTTCAACGGCGACCACCAGAGCCATACTTTAACTCAAAAGAATGCATAATGAAAAAGGAACATTATCACGTTCTATCGATCTATTTAGATGAGTTTAGGACATATAATCCGAAATGGATACCTATAAGCTGCGTTTGGTTCTTTCCTTTCCTTTTCTAGCTTCCAACAATTTATATTTGCTGTTATTTTTTTACTATTGAAAATAAAGTTAAATTTCCGTGTCACAACATGAAAGTCACAATTATAGGGACGTTTATGCGCTTTAAATTACCGTCGGTTGTCCCATAGAATTGTTGGTTAGTAAGCTGCCAAAAGTGTAGAAAATTGCTTAAGTATTCTCCACATGGAACCTTTTTTGTCATTATGACTATATTCGCGACTGACCAAAGTATGTCGACTATAATCGACGACTCCCCTACTTAAAAGTTTCACTTGCTATGTAAGCTTTACTTACTTTTAAAATTCTGGAAAATCTAAATGACCGGAATTTTTGAAGCAATATGTCTTGAATAAAATACTTCCAAAAAATGCACATTTAACGGAACAGCAAACAAACTAAAATTAGAAATTACGTACATGTGCAATATGTGGGTTGTTCTGAAAAAAATATATTTCACATCCTTAGTAAAAGGTCGAGATAAATTTTCGAAATTAAAAAGTACCTTTTGCAAGTTTTAACTCGTTTTTTAATTTTAGTAGTTCAGAAGTAAGCAATTAATCTTTGCCAAATAAAAAGTAGGGGGCTTTCAAAATAACTATACAGTTGATGATTTCCAAAAGAACAAACATTAGAAATTGGCTCGTTGATATTTTTTGTGCGAACATGAGTCAAACAATTTCAAGCGAAACAAATCTAAAAAGTTATATAGCGAGCTAATGAAGCAATAGCTCGAGGCAGAGCAGCGCTAAAATTTCAAAAAATATAAAATGCCAAAAGGTCGATACTCGTATAATGATTTGATTTCACGTTATCGTAAACTCGAACCATTAAGAACATAAGAACATATGTGTAAGCAACAGATGAAACTGAATCACAGGTAAACGATCAGATCAGTCAAGAAGAGCACCTAGTTGATAGAAGTGCTCTTCATAAACCCGAATAAAACACCAAGATTTAGCATTCAGCCATCAAATTTTTGTTTATTGTGCCACTTTAACAGCTAATTGATTGGATCCCTACGGTTTTTTGATGGACCATATGGTTTTGGGGGTCCTCAAGTTTTACGTTGGTGAAACAAAAATATGAATGTGCTGTAGTCGGGAAGTTTCCTGTCTTCAACAGAAAAATATAAATTTGTGTACAACATTAGCAATAAAATAAATAATACAAGCAGCTAAAACAAAATGTGCTGATGTGTGATGATCTTTCAAGTGAAGATGATTGTGAAGTTTTTAAATGAGTTTTGTTGGAATACTAAGATATTTTTGAGTTTGTTGCACCAAAAAATCCGTCATCTATCCCAAATTAATTCATTACGCTTCATTTTTAAAATTTTTATTATAAATAAATATTGGATTGTTCTGTATTAAGTCCCGCCCAATGCATGTATTCCAATCAGTGAATTTCCTTTATTAAACATTTAAAACACCAAAGTATGCTTTTAATTCAGCTGCAAGCTTAAACTCGGTAAAAAAACTATTTAGCTCCATCTATGTATACGAGCGGCTGTCAGGAGCACACAGCTACTTGCTGCGACATTTCAAAAAGGAATTTTTTCTTTCCTTATTCATTGAAACTTGCTATTTATTGGTACAATCCGTCTTTTTAAGAGCAAACTGAATAACTGAATATTTTTTAATTTAATTGAATATCCAAAACTTTGAGTAGCTGACTGGAAAATTATTTATTCAAACTTTTTCTATTACCCGTATTGCCGCTTTGATGCAAGTGGTTTATGACTTCATTTAGATTTTACAAATGGAAATGTTCTTACTTATCTATTATTGACGAAACTCATTAGTAAAGCGACAATACGACTAATAGAAAAAGATCGAATACATATAGAATTTCCCAATCAGCTCTTAATTGCCCGCTCTAAATAAAAACGAGGAAACTGATGCACTTTTGAAAAAATAACTGTTCAATCTTGTTTCAGGTCCAGTGTCACTATTCTGGCTTTCCCTGGGAATAGGGAATTGGGGAAAAAATATTTCATGCTTTTTTGTCCAAATTGTATTTTCCCGGCCTACTGAAAGAATAAGTTTAGTGCATACATTTTCAAAACAAAGTTAATTGGCAAACTTTTGTTCCACAAAATTTTTATAGGGCAAAATATTTTTCAATTTAACTTTATATTTCCTCAGTAAAGGCCAGAAAAATGCAATTTAGACTATGCTATAAATATTTCCCCCAATTCCCTATTCTCAGGGAAAGCCAGAATAGTGCCACAGCTAAGTGTAAATTAAGTCCTCATAGCTAAGTGTTAGTCAATCAAGTGATTCTATCTAAATCATCTACAATACACAGGGATCGAATTTATATATTCAAAGAAATGAATGTGGCGTAATCTTTAATCGTCTCGTGCAATGTATAATGGATTGTTATTTTGCATTTTATCTTTAAAAATTGATAAACTGAACAATCAGATTTTAAAAGTTGGTTTAAATGCTATCGAATTTAGAAAAACCTACAGATACCAGCTAAATTTTTCTGAATACTAGAACAAATGACAATTTCAGTGATCAAAATGAGTAATTGTTGAGCAGAACACTCTAAACCCAAAGTATAGCGACGGGAAATAATTTTAACACACTTTACTATGGTTTTGTCTGTTTCAAAATTTTTACGAATTTGGATTATATCGATTTAATATTAATAAATAGATTTTGGAGATGTCCACAAGAGTTACTTTCCACAGCGCAGAATTTAGAAATTGTTACTGAATTTTTTTTATTCCGCCGATCCGGATGTTTAGTAGACGTTCTCAGTCACATTTTCAAAACGATTGCACAATATCCGTTTATGGTATCTGTAAAGCATCATTTGTGATATTACTAATGGTATCCAAGTACCTCTAAAAGGTTAATATCAAGGATTTTTTAAATCTTAGATTTTTTTTTTTCTAATTGTATTTTAAATTAGCTTTCCAAATTAAGTAATGAACTATTATACATTATAATAATTGAATTTCTAAAGATGCCCAACAATTCCGTCCACATTTTGAAACACTACTTTTTAACAGTGGCACTATTCTGGCGTTCGAATGATGTTTTTTCTCAATTGTACTTTTCAGGCCAACTGATGAAAAAAGTTTGGTGTAACTATTTTCCCAATTTAACTTTTCGAAAACAGATTCCATTAATAGGCCAGAAAAATAAAATCTGTGTTAAAAATGCTATACGCAAATATTTGCACGAACTTCAAACTTTCAATAGAATTTAACAATTTCCGTATTTTAAGTTTTTATTCTGGCGACGGTATTACAAACAAATTGTTGCTGATGAGCCCAACACTACTTAACGATAATAGAATTGTACGATATTTATTCAAAATTGTGTGCCAGACGCGAATTATCAACCTAGACTTGCAATCATAAAAGCAAATTTTAGCCAAATTTTAAACTCTTACTAATTACATTTAGCCCAGTAAATGAACGGGTCAACCTGTACGTTATTAGTTGCGATTTTCATTTTCTGGTGATAAGTGGCATTTGGTACCTCATTAAAAATGAGATCGAGTTTTCAAGAAAACATTCTGTTGTAGGCGAAGAAAATGGCCCCAAAAAACCTGGAAAATCGATTTTCCGCGAATCTTTCCCAAAATATGGCAGTTAGAGATTTTTTGTTCAGATAAACATTGAAGATTAGTTAATTCTCTACAAAAATGGTCCTATAATAACTTTTCCAAAAAGTTGACCGTTTTCGAGATAAACGGGCTCAAGCGCACATAGAATATTGAGTTGTTGTGTTGTATGCCGGAGAGCACAGTCCGTGCATTTACACATGAGCGGGCGAACAAATTATTCAATAACTTTGTTAAAAATGGATATTTTCTCATGATTCAAAGTTCATGTGAAAGAGGAAATCTATCGCTATCACACCCTGTGACTTGAGTCATGTTTTGGCTTTATTGAAAAAACGGGTCAAACTTTCTGCTCCCGCGCAATTTTGACCTCGCCAGGAATTTGTTTCTTATTTTTTGTGTATTGCACTAATTTGCTGCAAATTTTCTTGATTTTGGGTGCTCAGAGGTTCTTTGTCATCTGTGAAATTTGTATAATCTAATTTTCTACCATTTTGATTAAAACTTTGTTTGTTGAATCCCAATTTTTTGCTGTTTTTGGAGCGCGGGGAAATTTTGTAAATAACCACCAATTAAAAATTCACACATGATCGGATTGGTCTCTATGACATATCATTTGAAAGCTGAGAACGTCTACCTTTCGGCTGTGCAATTATTTTTTTCACAAAATCGGCCATTTTCCAATAAATTTGAAAAAACGCGTGCTCAAGGAAAAAACGCACTTTTTCTTTTCGTGGCTTTTTTCTCCCGGCTCTTTATTTCTGACGTTTTGACACCTTGACTAGTGTAAAATTGAAATTCTTACCTTTCCATCAATGTATATTAAGTCATCCCATTGATACGTGGGGAAAACCCCGAGTCCTAAACGTAATGCTATAATTTCATTACTTTCATTCCTTCCGTCGTTCGTCGCGTGTGTGCTCCATGGTTTCTATTTCATTTTTTAAACCACCTAAAACATAGAAAATGAAGATTCAAATCTTGTCAAATTGGAGCAAAACGTGAGCATTTGTTTCGTCTACTGTTATAGAAAAATGAAGGTTAACTCCGCTACACCGGTGTGTTTCCTTTGTAAGGAAGATGTTTCTGGGGATGATGCCGTCACCGTAACTCGGGGCTTAGAAAATTTGATTATTGTTAGCAAGGAAAGGAAGGATGAGCATCATTTATTTTTGGAAAAACAGTCGTCTTTGCAAATGCACAAAGCGTGCAGGAGACGCTACATTCTCAAACGGAATGACGGATCTTTCCAATGCCAAAATTTTGTCGCTGACGAGAGCAAAAGATTTAACCATTTGAGCAGCCCCAAGAGGAAAAACCATAGGAGTGATGGGTTTTATTTCAGGGCAAATTGTATGTTCTTTGGCTTCCCAGCTTCCGAAGAACATAACAAAATGAAAGACGTCCAGGGCACCCTTTTCATGTAGTTAAAAACTCGAATCCAAGATGAACTCTGTAAAACATTATTGGATAGAATTTCAACAATGAATCTTGTGAGTGCCAAAGCAAGATACTACAAAAAATGTTAAGCAAAGTATTTCAAGCCTCCACCTGTCCATTCAAAGACTGGACGTCTCAAGCAGGAACATATTCTGGTCCAAATGGACAGAGTTCTGAAGTATATTGAGGAAACTAAAGAAAAACTGTACCGCCTAGCTGATTTGCTTGAAATTTCAGGTGAGTGTTTCAAGAAACATTAAGATTCCAAAAAACGGCCTTTTACAGGGCCAAAAAAACTTTCAACGTAGAAACAATACTTGGTTCGTCACCATATGTGATTCATATGTACTATATGAAGAGAATTGTAGAAGAGTGTTCAGATGTAGTGTGTTTTTTTTATCGTGTCCAAGTGTTTGTTACCTTGCCATGTGTATTTTTGCCCTAACAAAGTTGATGACATCGTGCAGTGTATTTTTGTGTGATTCTGCTCCGTTTCGTTGCTTAAAAATGTGGCTAGCGACAAATTCTAGGCAATGGAGCGTAAAGTGTGTAAACTGTGTAAAGTTTGTATAAAGTGTGCGACAAATTGTAGGTAAAGTGTGTTTATTTTTGTCTGTTCTTGCTTTGAAACAAACAAATTGTTATTGCGGGGGTATTATTGGTAAATATTCTTCACTCTTTAGAGATTATAGTTTACGTTAGGAAAAACCTCATTGGACAATAGTTTGTCATATGGGCAAAACTGATTTTCGTTAGTTTTTCGGCAATTGGTGGGGTCCATCTTGCTGTAATTAATCTTATGGTGTGCTTTCCTAATACTTATAATTTGAGACCTCATCTCCGAGAAAAATTAGACGCTCGGGAACATAAAAATTCTTGAAAATCACATAAAAGGTTTACGGTGTTTCCCATTTTTTTCAAATTTTGTAAAAAACTTGCATATTTCATGAGTCTCAAAATTTTGGATTTTTCAATCCGACTTTTGCAAAAAATATTAATGTTGCGAAAAAAATCAGACCAATTTTGTAGAAAATTAACTGATCTTCAATTCTTATCTGAACAAAAAATTTCTAACTGCCATATTTTGGGAGATATTCGCGGAAAACCGATTTTCCGGGTCTTTTGGGGCCAATTTCTCCCCCTACAACAGAATGTTTTCTTGAAAACTCGGTCTCATTTTTAATGAGTTACCAAATGCCACTTATCACCAGAAAATGAAAATTGCAACTAATAACTTACAGGTTGGCCTTTTTTCCTCCTTCAGTTACTGGACTAATTTTGAACAATAGTAGCTGGGTTTCTTTCCGGTTCAGTTCATGCTTCATGAAACAACTCAAAGGCCCTAACTAGATTTCAAATCTAAATTTGTGAAGAATGCTAGCGATTCTGAACTTTCCTGTAAATAAGAATTTA
This sequence comes from Nephrotoma appendiculata, assembly GCA_947310385.1. Lineage (NCBI taxonomy): Eukaryota > Metazoa > Arthropoda > Insecta > Diptera > Tipulidae > Nephrotoma > Nephrotoma appendiculata. Next base: position 43,062,765 of record OX371224.1, read on the forward strand.
GGTAAAAAAGTTTAAGAAATCTAGCGACAAATTTTTCATTTTTTTTTTTTTTTTTTTCAAAATCGGAACTAACCAATTTATATTAGGCTCAACACAATTGATAGATATTCTCCACATAGACCGAAATATTATAATAGACTTAAGCTACTACATCAGAATCGGTTTCCATTACCACAACGGTAGAATATTGAGTAATTAAATTAACAATATTCGAAAATGTAGATGAGAACTTCTGGACATCTCTAGAATCGGCGATAGAGAAAAAATGCATTTTACTTTCTTAGTGTAATAAAATTTGACCAAAATTGATCCACCCAGCTCCATAGTCCTAGATTTCATTTGTTGCAAATATTTGGATTTCGTAAATTATATTGCTTGCCGCCCCGGTGGCATAGTGGTAATCATGCTTGCTCAAGCGACCGGAGATCCCGGGTTTGATTCCCGGTGGTGACAAGCAAAAAAAAATCACGGCTGGTTTAGTTAGGATCAATGAATCAATCACTCATTATCTGAAATGGACAAGTGGTGCAGTGGTTAAAGCTTCGGTACTTGGACCGGGAGGTACTGGGTTCGAATCCCATCAGAGGCTAGATGCAAATCGAATTTTCATCATCGATTACGATCGGTGATGTTAATAAACACAACTAAGACCCTCTGATGGAGTGCAGAATTCAGCGCCGACCCACCGTCCATGTCAATGTACAGGTTGACATGGAGCTTGCAATGTGCAGGTGGTAATACTGTAGTTGTGTGAGTAGGTGAATAGGTGACTGGGTTAATGATGTAGCGTGAATGCGTGGTATCACAATGGGCCAAAAATGGCCTAAGTGTCAACCACTGAAACCTATCTGAAATGAAAATATGATTATGAAACCTCATTTAAGGCGGCCAAATCCTGGGATATAGTGCCAGAGAGAGAGAGAGAGAGAGAGAGAGAGAGAAAATTATATTGTTTACTATAAAAAAGAATGAACTAAGAATTTAAATTAATTTTGCAACAACAATATCTTTCCAGATCTGTTTCCCAAAATTTAAGCGAACGATTTTTAACAAAAAACTGTTTTTCAACAAAAATTCGGCATCTGTATGTCCCAACGGATTGATTAGGATGGAACTTCATACTTAAACTTTTTAAATAAATTGAGATTCCAGAAATTTTTGGTCGAAATCGGTGTCCATCAAAAATTAGAAATCATGTGTGGTGTACTCCAGATATATGTCAACATTCGTGGGAAAAGAAAATCGGTTTTTGGCTGACATTTACCCCTCTAGTTTTTGTTAGGTCAGAACATGAACACATCTTCAGGAAACATTGGGTCACATATGACAATTTGAAACTATTTTCAGTTGTTAAATTTTAGAAAATTAATGTCAACATTCTAAAAATATTGGCGGAAATCTTGGAATATCTCTAGGAGCGATGGCACAAAATTTTGGTGATTGTCATAATTTTTCGAACCGTTAAAATTGTGTATAAAAGTAAAACGGGGGTGGGGGCTATTTAGTAGTCATCTAGGTGATTTGATGGTGAATGTAGTCTATATGTAGTTTATATTATAAAATTTTGAATAAAAGTTAAAATTACGAAAATTTTATATTCTATAAAGCATAGTAAAAACAATAAACCAGAATTACATGACAGTAATGATATTTAGACATTTTTTGCGAAGATTTAAAAATCATCTAAGCTTACTCCAATATCGATAATAACCAGCGAACAATAACAACGAATACATGTTTTTTTTACAATGGTTGTCAATTTCCGTTGTACTTACATAAGTGGTTCATATAATGATTCATATAATGATACATAATTATTCATATTGTAAACCTAAATATGGCCGTCTATGTTAACTGTTGCGTTACATGTGTTACATACATGCGTTACAAATTTTGATATAAACGCAGCAAGTGCTAGTAACTAGCGAAACTTTCAAGGGCAATTTACTGAGTAAGGAGAAGAAGTTCCTAAGTTTCCGTTGATTAGAAATACTAGCGGAAATGTTCCAAACAGAATGTAACTTAAGCTTTTACGGTCTCTGATTCAGTTTTCCAAACATATTTCACGTGAAATTTTGCATTAGGTTTTTTAATATTTATTTCTTATACGTGATTACTTTTTATACATGAATAACTGTGTTCAAACAACCTTGACTTCCATTCAAATCGATTATGAATCCGTAGTACCATCCATCGTCCTAAAAATAATGCAGTGGCATTCTTGCTAAGCCGCTGACGGCACTTGCCCAAACGATTCTTTCGCTTGAATTTTTTCGATTCATATAGAAACGTTCCTTTATAGTTCCGATCCATAACAACGGCTGCAAATCAGACATCTGTAATTACAGAGTAATTGCAAATGAATTCACAAAAAATAAATATGATGGAGGCAGGGAATGAGGTTAATGTTATCTTCACCGATTTTAGTAAAACGGTTGACAGGATTTCTCATGAAGCTACTTTGATAACTTAGGGCGTTTGGTTTTCCTTTTCAAATTCTCCGTTGGGTGGTAGGCTCTTGTCGGTGGTGTTTGAACGAATTTCAAACACCACCGACAAGAGCCTATTACAATCCGACCTCAAAAAATTATGTGCATGGTGTGCAAAGAACAACTTTGAGTTGAACGTAAACAAATGCCAAACAATCACCAGACATCACCTGGATCGTATAATCAATATCAAGCAAATTCTGCGCATGGTTTCATCAAGCATTTATGTGGAAAAAATTCGACAATCCTTATGTTACGAAGGCTCTTTATTCAACATTCATTCGTCCCCTGCTCGAGTATGCTAGCCAAATGTGGTTCACATAAATATGATTGAAGTAGTTCAATGTTCAACCTGCCTCCATACCAAGATTGTCTCAAGATAATTGATTTACAACCACTTAGTAAGCACTGAGTTGTTGCAGACGTGGTTTTCATTCATCAATTATTAACCGGCGATATCGATTCTCCTGTTCTATTAGAAATGTCTATCAATAGGTTGTTATGTATTTACGTATTTTAAAATCAATTTGAATTGTTAGTCATACCCCCTGCCGAACGGTCAATATTAATAAGCTAGTAACTCTTAAAATGATTAGAAAAAATGTTGTGAAGAATAATAATCTGATGAATATATGATTAACATTTATTTTTAACATAAGTATCATTGATCAAAATATTCGATACAGAGATCGGAAACCCAAGTGTTTCAAAACAAAGCCCAACTATGTTCTTGAATCCGTAAATATTACGATGACCTTTATACGCATTCTACACAATTTAGCCTCATTCCGTTCAACAATTTCACAATACATTTCCACACTTAATTTTCCACTTCACCACAAATAATTTTGAATATCCCGTGCCATCAAATAAAATGCTATAATCCAACCTCACCTCTACACAATATATCGATTTCCTATTTAATACACATATTCACACACTCGAATATCACAAACATGAAAAATTAGACCATTAATGAATCCGGAATTTTCTAAACAGCCGAACACAAATTTACACCGAAAGAAAATTTTTAGTTTGCATAACAATTGTTTTTTTTACACCTTACGGCTTGCACACTACCACACGCGACACGCACGCATGTGACAAAAATAAAATTAACATACAACAGCGAATCAGCTTTTCTGACGAAATTTTTTGCAAAATATTATTAAAATTAAATTAAAACAAGTGAGCAACAATCACTATTAAAATAAAAATATGTACAAGAAAACTTACCTATAAAAAAAATATTTTCCTTCTAATTTATATGATAAAAATAAAATTTTATTTTCATAAATTTATTTTTAAAATTAAATTTTTCATACGCTCTTTTCAATTTTCTTACTTTATTTTTTTTTCTTGAAATAATTTCATAAATTTTAACAAAATATAAACTAATTGTATTTATAAATTTTTTTTAAGTAAATCAATAAAATATCACACGTAATTTCTAATTATTTAGTTTGTTCCTTTATTTTTTTTTTTATTGAATTTAATTAATAAAATGCTATCACATGTCTTATTATATTATTGGGTGGTGCAAAAAACAAAAAAAAAATTAATTGTGAAGAAAGTGTGAGAGTCTTATGGTGATTTTCATTAAGATTTGACACTTATAATGGATTTTTTTTTTTAGATTAAATTATGAAACCATACGCGGTACACACACACTTTTATTTGGTTTCTTGTTGTGTAATTTTAATATGTGGTATTTGGTAATTCCAAAAAATTTTTTTTACACACAAACAATAAAAACCAAAAATTCCAAAAAAAATTAACAAAACACAAAAAAAAATCGAAAAATTATAAAAAAAAAATTAAATTTAAAATAATTAAAAAAAAATGAACTGAACTCAACGAAAAATCAAAATAAAATAAACACACGACTCTAACGTAGTTGTGTATAGGAAAATACATGTAGGAAAATTGTTTCGGAAAAACGTTATTTTCACTGTGTTATTGACGTTTTGTTTTTTGTGCGATCAGTAAAATAAATTTTTGCTCAGTTTGATCAGGAATAGAATTGAAGAGTTGAAAGTTGCAGTCATCACTGATAGTTAGGATGATATTGTAGAGGTATATAGCACCTACAGGGCTGAGCAAAGTAACTATCCAATTGTTAGATCGATGGCTTACCACCATTTAATTGGAACGATTGTGAAGTTTTCAACAAAATTAAAAAATAACAAAACATGGCGAACTACAAAATTTGTCGAAATAATAAAAATGCACGTGTATTAGTAAAACAGTTGACAAAAGCAATTTAAAAAATTTATTATAAAAAGCAAGTGCTTGGTATTACGCATTCAGTAATTTAGTGACTTCGGCAATGATAATAACAAAAAATATTTGTGTTGGTGGGGCTTGATAGTGGGAAAACATGGTCTCACTACTGTATTACTTTTGTCACCTTAGAAATTTTATAATTAAAATACTTTGTAATTATTTCTACAATATAGTGAAAATATAAGAATTTTATTTTAGAAATCGATTTTGAAAAATACAATTTTCATCTTCAGTTCAAAATTAAAACTATGCAAATAGTTTCGAGGTAATTTCGATTATCGAGGATTGGTCAAGTCATAAGAGATTTCCAACGGACCTGGTATATATGTGTAGTTAGCTTAAGACATCATAAACAAATAAAAATTTTCCCCATTTTAATACGATGAGGTAGACCTATTTGTTATTGACTCCGAACTTGATCAATTTTTTCAATATTGAAATTAAAGCACGAATTTCCACATTCACTGTCTTGGCCAGTAGCCAGAGATTTCCAACAGACATGGTATACAGCTAACCCCCGCTTTACACGGTACTCGCATTACACGGTTTCGCTATAGCACAGTTATGCAAATGCGCAAACCCTCGGATAACACGATTCGTTTAACACGGTTTTCGCTTTAACACGGTCGTGAAAGTGACTCGTTTAACACGATTTCAATTTTAACATAAAATCCTCAATCAATCACCGTTAAATTACCGTTTTATTTAATTCTGCTATTTTACGAAGCCTGTGTTGCACAAATGCATGTAAACAAAATATATTTCTTCACGTGCTTTGAGAATTGTCAAATTTGGTCTATGCATGCATAAAAAACAAACAATAAAAGATCGTCGATTACTCGCTATTACCGTCGATTACACTGACAACAAAAGCAACAACAAAACAAAAATGTCTACGTTCTTTGGCAACTGGAAAGATTTGATTTATTTTTTGGTACGAAAAAACTCGCCATAATTTTAACGCACAATACCAAAACCAATGTGTACAATCCCAACTACATATGTATATAGTTTCACATTAAACTTATATCGTTTTCTTTGACAAAAAAAAACTAATCCTACTTGGATCAAGATTTTTTAGTGCCACAAAACACAATTGTTGGATTTTTGTTGACGTTTACTCACACATAAAAAATATATAATAAAATAGAAATGGCACGAAGTCTTTTTGACAATTTCACATGACTTTTAGTTTTTTTTATGTGTGAGTAGACGTCAAAAAAAATCCAACAAGTTTTTTGGATTTTATTTTTGATCCGGGATCAAAAAACAAAAAGACAAAAAATGTAAACAACGCCATGTTGGATCAAAATTTACGTCAAATTGTTGATCCAGGATCAAGATTTTTTTGTCAAAGAAAACGATATTATACAAAATGCATTTCTAATTTAGTTTTAGTTCTAAACGTGCACAAACTGTATTTCTATTTTAGTTGGAATATGTTATAATTTTTAATGAACATTTTGTTGTTTAGACATTTAAATTGTTGATTTTTTTTTATAATTGTGGCAAAAGATACAAACCATACAAACTCGAATCAATGGATAAAAAAACTAAGTGCAACGTGTTTAAGAGAAAGCCAAACTTCCAAAGAAAGAGCCACCAAACACTACGTCGCTCATTCAGCCGTTGAACCACCAATATGGCCGGAAATTGCTTCTAAGGACGTTGAAATTCCAGCAGTGAATGAAGAATATCAACAAATCGTAGACCTGTCACATGCTGTAGGAGGAGAAGGATTTGAAGACTTAACAATTCACGATATTCACGAGCTGGTAACTCAAGAAAATGATTTGACTGAACAAGATCTATTGGGTATAGTTGATGAAAAAACACTTGATGAATCAACTGATTGCGAAAGCGAACCGCCAACTCCAAATTTTACATTGACAGCAATTAAAACAATATTCGAACTTGTTGAAAGATAAAAAAATCAAATTTTAGAGAATGACCCATCCATGGAGCGGAGTTTAAAGTTTGAACGGGAATTGGAAAATTCTTTAGTACCATACAAGGAAATTCAGAGAGAACTGAAGGCAGCCTCTAATTGCGAAATTTATAAACATCGGTAAAAGAAAGCAAAACGACGACCTCCAAGGTTGCTTCAGTGAAGAAAACCTTAATTTTAAAAGGACACATATCAGGCTACTATCACACAGTTCCTTCTCAGAGATAGAATCGAAAATGAAAATGATGAAAGTAGCAGTGTGAGCGATTGGGTGAAATGTGTTAATTTTTAACCACATTACATACGAGGGCAAATCAAAAAGTCTTGCAATATCATATGAAAAAAAAGAGTGAGAGAGACAGCAATATTTTTATTTTTCGACATAATCTCCTTTAAGGTTTATACATTTGTCACATCGATCAATTAACTTACCTAAACCCTCTAAAAAAAAAGATTTCTTTTGCTCCATAAAATATTCATTTACAACAGACTGTACTTCATAGTCACTGGAAAATTTCCGGCCCCTTAGTGTTTTTTTCAAATTGGGAAAGAGAAGTAGTCACTGGGTGCCAAGTCTAGACTGTACGGTGGATGCGGAATTTCCACGAAGCCGCAGTCCTTTAATGCAGCTTGAGCAATATTAGCCTTGCGCACTGGTGTATTGTCGTGAAGAAGCAAGATTTTTTTCCTAACTTTCCTTGGCCGTTTTTCCCGGATCGCTTTTTTCAATTTTCGCAAAACCTCTGCGTAATATATGCCTGTGATTGTGGTTTTCGGTGGCATATAATCGATTATCAAAATTCCTTCAGCATCCCAAAAAATTGTTGCCAAAACCTTACCAGCAGACGGTTGAGTTTTGAATTTCTTTGGTGGTGGTTCACTACGTTTAATCCATTGCATCGATTCTTGTTTGGATTCCAGATCCCAGTGATGAAGCCATGTTTCATCGCCTGTTATTATGTTACCCAAGAAATTTTCTGGATCTGCTTTGTACATATCTAAAATCGCCTTTGAAGTTTAAACACGCATTTTTTTTTGTTCAGCATTCAACAAACGGGGAACCCATCGCGCACTTACTTTCGACATGTGAAGGTGGTCATGTAATATAGTATATGTGGTACCGTATGAAAGAGAAAGTCTCCACGCTAACCGCGGAACAGAAATACGCCGGTCCTCCAATACAATAGAATCAGCCAAAATTACGTTTTCATGGCTAATAGCATCTGCTGGCCGACCCGAGCGGTTATCGTCTTATAATGACTCCCAACCACTTTTGAATAATTTTACCCACTTTGTTACTGTGGCATATGATGGTGCAGATTCGCCGTAAACTTTTGATATATAGTTGAATATATAAATTGCATTTCGTCCATCTTTATAGAAAAATTTAGTAACGGCGCGATATTCAATTTCATTCATTTTAAGAAAAATTCAAAACACATGTTACTAAATTGACAAAAACAAACGAACCGTAAAATTTACATCGAAATGTTCTTCTAGAAGTTTCATCGTGACAAAAAATGGTTTTGAAAAATATATTGTTGTCTCACTCACTCGTTTTTTTCATATGATATTGCAAGACTTTTTGATATACCCTCGTAACAAATGAATTAGTATGTAGATTTGTAGATTTTTTATGTTAATGAAGTTTATGATTCCTAAAACATTACCATAAGGAATTTGAATCCTTTAAGTTTTTTATTTTAATTTTTATTTAATTTAAATTAATTCTTATGAATTAAGCGGTTTATGTACTTTCTAAAAAATAAAAAACTTACACTATAAAATCAATGTTTTAATATTTTATGAAGAATTTAGCTATATTTGAGAACCAAACTAATTTAATTGTATGAATTCTGAGTATCGCTAACACGATTTCATTACACGGCATTTATATGGAATATAAATGTGTTAAGTGGGGATTAGCTGTATATGTGTAGTTAGCTTAAGACATCCTTAACAAATAAAAATTATCCCCATTTTAATACGATGGGTATGACCCATTTGTTATTGACCCCGAATTTTACATATTTCAAATTTGCAAAAATTGATGAAGTTCGGGGTCAATAACAAATGTGTCTCTCTCAACCTTTTAAAATGGGGATATTTTTTTTTGTTAAGGATGTCTCAAGCTAACTGCACATATATACCATGTTGTTTGAATTTTTGACTTATATATCGATGGAAAAAATGTGTAAGAATCACAACAATCAGTTTCGAACGGATGAGATTACTGATTTGAAAAAATCAACCTTCTCATATTACTATGCTCAAAGCCAAATTTCCAACACAATTAACGCCAAAGAAGGTTTTTAAATTCTGATGTTTTATGTAGGGTGGTACTTTTAGATGATACTTACTGTTGGCCAAAACGACATGTGGTAACTATCACTTCTTTCTTTTCGACGGAAAATCCCCTCTTTGGAGGGGAGTCTTAGATTCATCCTCCTTGCGGTATACTCCTTGGATAATTTTAAATTAATGAAACGGTGTAGAGGAGACGAACCAGAGGAAATTATTTATAGTCATGAACACTACCATGGTACGGCCAGTCATTCGGGCGTCTGTATTGTATCAAGCTACTGGCTATATAAATATGCATAAGGTAGGACTGAATGCCTTAAGATTTTTCACCAGTATCTGACCATAATCTGACACGTAATAACGTAGCGCGGCAGGCTAACAACATTCTCTAATAAAAACAACCTAGTTATGATCCCTACACAAAGGCCTCGGAACATTTTGGATTCATCACAAACACGAACTCAAAAATTGTACACGAACGCGTTTAAAATGTAGGTTTGTAAAACCTTTCGAACCAGGCTAAAAAGTACACATTAAACATCAGATGGTCTGAGAGTGGGATTCAAGACACCATCAATGCATAGGAGAATTTGGAGTTCGCTCTCTCATCCAACCGCGCGTGAAGAGACATGTCGTAGACTGACAACATGCCGATATATACTGTCAAAAAAATGAACATCACTAACATCTATAACATAACGCACCACGACATTTAAATCATCGTGACTTTAATGCAAATACGTCGCACATCGGTCGTAATAGCGTGTACCTCACCTGTAAACAACAATGACCAACTCGTCATCGACCTGACAATCACGTACAATTTAGTTGTATCAAGTATATTTTCTCCACTAAGAGAATCCACAAGTAACGTAGAGATCTAATGATGGAAGAACGGAAAACCATATCATTCACGTCATGCTCTCTAAGTCATTCCTCCAGCATACCCATCGTTAGATCCAACAGAGGTTCCGGCCGACATGAACACTGATCGTTTGCTTGTCATATTCAAATATACCAGGTGTGTAAATATGAAAGCGGAATTACCGGACTATCCAAAGATTACACAATTTTTCTGAATCTATAATTTGCTGATATAAAATGTAGTTTACGGAAATATTTTATCTACTAAGTCGGAATGCAATACACTCATGGAAATTACTATAAGAACAAAATTTGTTACTATCTCTTTCCTGAATTTACCGTAATCAAAATATTTTTGTATTTTTTTTCACATGTTACGACAAGTTTGTTAAAATTCGTGTAAAGGTTTTTTTGTTTTTTGTGCTACATTTTAGTAGCTCATCAAACTCAATAAGAGCGATTGGAAATAATTATAAGAACAAAATTTATTATATCGAAAAAATTATAATTAAAATTAAATTAAGGTAAATATATTAAATTAATTACTTTTAAATAAACTAAAAATATACTTTTCGAGAAATAGCTCAACTTATGAATAAAAGTGTTTGTGTTGTGCACAACTGTATAAGATTGGGGTCAAATTATGGACAGAATAAACGATCCGGACGAACGCCCATTATCACTGAGCGGTGCAAAAGAGAAATTAAGCGACTTGCAGTCAACAAGACCCTTTCATCGAGTGCCATAGTGCGTGAAATTCGTTTGCCGGTAACCAGTCGTCGTGTTCGTCAAATTCTTAATTTAAACATAAAATACTCAAAACGGATGGCCCTTCCACGACTTCTATTGCGGCATTCAATTTTTGACTTCGTCTAGTACAGACGTGTTTTAATTAATGTGCATATTATACTTTGTATAATGAAAGTTTCTATCTAAGATTTTGGCGCGGCACGTCGAAATATTTTAAAATCTATGAATTAAATAATATTAAATAATTTGTTCAACTATAAAGTGAATATTTATACTATTATAAATAATAGTGTCTATTGAATTAAGTGAATAATTTTTAATTAAAATTTGTGTAAAATATATTAACTGTGCGTATAATACATAACACTACTTTTGGTACATTGCATTACTACGGTTTTCTGAATTGTGTTTCTATAATTTTTTGTGGCGTATAATACTTATTTATATTGAACTAGTACCGTTTTTGGAAAATATAATATACAATAATCGAGTTTTGGTTGGTGTGTGTTGTTGTTGTTACGTTGAATATCGTAACTGCCGTTTAGTGTCGACATCACAAAATAATATTGTTCCATCAATTTGTGCGGCCATTCACAACCAATACTGACATTAAAATAATCAAATTAACGGGATTAAGAAGAGACGCATTGGACATTATACAACAAATATAACACGATTACTGCAGCTAAGTATCTTTTTTATGTTTTAACGGTTAAATTTGTTCCGTATTCGCGTGCATATAAACAGTTGTTTTTTTTTTTTTTTATTTTACTTTTTTAATTATGAATACAATAATTGTATGCTGCTTCTGCGGCTCAGCGTTTGATCACTCCTCTGAGAGAGTACCTCACTTGCGCGCTGATTCCGCTTTTTTAAAGAAGTTTTCCTTCATCTGCATTGAATGCAAAAATAGAAGCAACATGTATGCCAAAATTCCGTTTATAACCGAATCCATTGCTACAATTGCAAATCGCGTGAAGGACTGTAAATTAGACTTTGACGCAAACTGTAACCGTCTTTTTAATATGGAAAAAAAACTAAATTTATTGTGCGCTAGTGTTGATGACATGTCGAGTTCGCTTGACCGCATTGATGACAGTATTGCAAGCAACACCAAATCGATCGCACTTAACAACTTCAGTCATGATAAATACTTTGTAAAAGTTGTAAAATTTATCGATAATTTCGACGCTATGGTGAATGAGATGTTTTGCAACAAATTTGATTTAATTTTTTCGGACATGAATACGAATATGTCACTAATTAAACAACACAACAATCAACTTACAAGTGAATTTAGGAATCACAGCCAGCTCACTCCAAACCGAACATATACATTCATCTATCTCCTGCTTTGAGAATGAACTGAAACTGAAACTTAAAACTACGAAAGACATTTGTAGCGAATTGATGAATTGCGCGATAACAAACCAACCTACAGCATCAGAAGCTCCTCCAAATGCCATCTCCCTTCAACAAGAACTTCTATCAATAAATTCTCAGTCAAACAACAGCCGTATTTCACCTACAACATCTGCAGCTCGCGTTTCTCACACTACTTCAATCAACAATTCTACACCTCCAACACTAATAGCCCCTATATCCGCTCACTTCTCCAATAACCCTGCTAATCCGCCATGTATCCTTAGAGCAGTCCCTAAACCGAAATTTATATTTGTATCCAGATTGTGTAACACCACAACTAACGCCGATGTTATATCACATGTTAATTCTATATTGAATCGGCATAACATCCAGGGACAAAGTATCAAATGTAAAAATATATCCCGGTTCAATGGACAAGTTGCTTCGTTTAAATTAATGATCCCTGAAGCTGTATTTGATACGTTGCTCTCCCCTGAATCATGGCACGAAACAACTTTTCTTAAAGAATTTGTCGACTTCCGAATTAATAATAATAACATAGCAGAGCCAAAAAACTGAAACGCTTGTCCCTCTACTACCAGAATGTAAGGGGACTTAGAACCAAATCTCACGCCGTTTTTTCAGCAGTTCAAAGACTTCCATTTGATATTTTTGCACTCACAGAGACTAACTTGAACAGTGATTTCAACAGTAACGAGTTTTTTTCCTCGGATTTCAACGTCTTCCGCAAAGATGGTTTTTACTGTCCTGACACAAATTCAACAGGTAGAGGGGTTCTTATTGCAGTGCACATCAATTTTGATAGTACAATTGTTACCATTCCCAACACTGCTAATATCGAGTTAATATGCGTCAAAATAAAGAATAATAAAAGTAATGTTTTTATTGTATGTTGCTATATTCGCCCACTTAGCCAGGTCGTAACCTATCAGCTTCTTACTAACGCTGTTGACTTCATCTTTGACCTGATGGATACTCAAGATGACATCTTTGTCGTGGGTGATTTTAATCTCCCCGGTCTGAAATGGGACTATTCAGACGATAACAGTCATTATGTTGCGTCGAATGTACTAACCACCAAAGAAGCTTTATTTACTGATAATATGTTGAACTCTGGATTATTTCAGATCAGCAACGTTAAGAACAGTTTGAACAGACAGCTCGATTTGGTATTTTCATCTGGTACCAACAATAGCGTCGAATCGGAAACCAATCTCATCCTTTGTGCCATAGATGTATACCATCCTCCCATTTTAATTACATTTTGTCTGGAGCAAGGCAGTTTTAATGTCGAAACTCCGCCATGTTTTAATTTTCGTATGGCCGACTTTGTGAAACTTAATGATTTGTTGTCAAATATCAACTTTGACACCATTTTGAATGATAATAATGACATAGAAACACAAACTGTAAATTTTTATTCTGTAGTTTTTGATTGCTTTGAACAATCCATTCCGTATACTCGCAAAAAAACTGTATTGCCATCACCTCCTTGGTATAATAGCGAATTACGAGCATTATACGCAACCGTAGAAACAAACTTTGGCATAGATTTCTAAGAACTAAATCGGACTCTGATCACTCTAACTATTTGATTAGTTATAATGATTTCAGTAGTTTATCGGACGAACTTTATGGGAATTACATCAGACTCATGCAGTCCAATCTTATAGCCGATCCTAGGAGTTTCTGGAGGTTTGTTAATTTGAAAAAATAATCCGACGGATACCCTTCCACTCTGAATTATAAAGATCATTCCTCTAATGATCCTAAAATCATAACAAATCATTTTGCTAACTTTTTCAGTCTGGCTTTTGCAAACAGTGATTTTGAACCCGATGAAGATTACTTCATACACATGAATAACTGTGTTCAAACAACACTAACTTCGGTTCAAATCGATTACGAATCCGTGGTACAAAAGATTTCCAAACTTAAAGATGATTTTTCACCTGGTCCTGACGGTCTACCATCCATCGTCCTAAAAAACTGCAGTGATATTCTTGCTCAGCCGCTGACGGCACTTTTCCAAAAGTCGCTTTCACTTGGAATTTTCCCATCTATTTGGAAAAGTTCCTTTATAGTTCCGATCCATGAGAACGGCTCCAAATCAGACATTTGTAATTACAGGCCGATTGCAAAGTTATCTTGTATTCCCAAGCTGTTCGAAAGTATTATATATGATTCATTGTACTTTTATTATAAACCGTTGTTTTCCGACAATCAGCATGGTTTTCTCAAAGCTCGCTCCACGACCACAAACCTTGTGGAATTCACTTCACAAACATTAAATATGATTGAAGCAGGGAATGAGGTCGATGTTATCTTGACCGATTTCAGCAAGGCGTTTGACAGGATTTCCCATAAAGTTATTTTGTTTAAGCTCAGGGCTCTTGGATTTCCCCCACAATTTCTCCGTTGGGTGGGCTCTTATCTTAAAGACCGTATTTATCAAGTTCTGTTTAGGACATCAGTATCAGCTCATTTTTCAGCAACATCTGGAGTGCCCCAAGGCAGCCATCTGGGGCCGATTTTTTTCATTCTGTCTATTAACGACGTTGCATGTTTAATTAAAAATTCAACTATATCTATATACGCCGATGACATGAAGATTTACAAACAGATTTCAAACACCACCGATAGGATCCTATTACAATCCGACCTCAATACATTTTCCGTATGGTGTGTAAAGAACAACCTTGAGCTGAATGTGGGTAAATGCCAGACGGTCACCTACTCTCGGAAGCGTGCACTATTTCTCGTGACTATTATATTAACAACGATGCCGTTACCAGAGTTAAATCTGTTCGTGATCTGGGGGTCGTTTGTGACAGTGAATTGAACTTCAGAAATCACGTAGATCGCATTGTCAATCAAGGTAACGCTGCGCTCGGTTTCATTAACCGTTGGTCGAAAGAATTCGACGATCCTTATGTTACGAAGGCTCTCTATTTAACATTCGTTCGTCCCCTGCTCGAGTATGCTTGCCAGGTGTGGTCGCCTTATCATGTGGTTCACATAAAAAGGATTGAAGCAGTTCAGCGTAGATTTCTTCGCTTCGCTTTACGCGGGCTACCGTGGGTGGACATGTTTCACCTACCTCCATACCTAGATCGCCTCAAGCTAATTGATTTACAACCACTTCGTAGGCGCAGGGTTGTTGCAGACGTGGTTTTTATTCATCAATTGCTAACCGGCAGTACCGACTCTCCTTTCCTCTTAGGAAAAATCAATCTAAATTTTAATTCACGAGCCTTGAGATCGGTACCTATGTTTCGAATCGACCATCATAGGACTGACTATGGTAAAAATGAACCTGTATCTAGGATGCTTCACGAGGCTAACCAATACTCCCACTTCATTGATTTTAATATGACGAAACGCACTTTAAAACAACTGTTTTATTTAACTTGACTGGTTTGGCCTTTAATATTTTATAACTTTTATAACATTTTGTTTTGTTACATTTTATTTTGTTTTATTTATCAAATTTTATCAAATTTTATCAGTTGACTGCTATATTTTTCAATTTTAATCTGCTTGTACTAAGCAGACTCAACCTCTGTTCTCCTTCGTTCTTCCTCTGTTCTTCTCCTTTGTTCTCTCTCTAGTTTGCCTCTTAATAATCAGATTTGATTTTAATACTAATACAGATTTTCCCGCTTGCTACTTTTCTTTAATTTCACAGGTTAAGCAGTTCGATATCCATGTTTATAATCACTGGAATTATACTCAAAAAAATAATAATAATACAGATGGAGACTCCCCGCGCGCGGTTGGGAGGGGTAATAGGTCGTTGGGAATTATTATTATTATTATTATAAAACAGCAAAACTTGCATTTGCTGAAAAATACCAATTTTGGGATGAAGAATGGAAAAAGTCGTCTTTAGTGACGAAAAAAAGTTTAATTTAGACGGACCTGATGCCTGCCAGAGATATTGGGCCGTTAAGTGATCAAAGAGACAAACTCGTAAATCTGGAATTTTTGGTGGAGGGTCGCTGATGATTTGGGCCTCCTTCAGCTATACGGCAAGGTCACCAATATGTATAATTTCCACAAAAATGACGTTGAATTGTTAGACGATGTTTTAATCATATTTGGAGGCATTTACATGCCTGTAGACTGGATTTTTCAACAGAACAATGCGTCCATCCACAATGCCAAAACGACAAAAAAAAAATTTGAGTGAACGAAACATACCGATGTTGGTTTGGCCAGCATGCAGTCCCGATCTCAATCCAATTGAGAACGTTTGGGGGCTGCTTGCACACCGGATGTTTGAAAATGGGCGACAGTTCGACACAGTTTTAGAATTAAAGAATACAATTAAATTGGAATGGTCAAAAATAGACGAAACTACCTTAAAAAGGTACATTGATTCAATGCCGCGAAGATTGCAGCAGGTGATAATAAAAAATGGACTACGTATTAAAGGTAAAAAAAAACATTTTTCATTTTTAAACTACTTAACTGTGTTCTTATATATATTTCCTTCGAACTATTTTTGTTTTTGCTTTAAATATGATACTGAAATCAAATGTTCTTATTATTTATTATTTTATGATTTATGAATACATTAAATACTGAATCAAATTATTTTTATTGGTTTTATATTATAAACTTATATAATACATTCATTGATTTCTTGTTCTTATAACCGTGTTATAAGAATGTTAGTTATTTCCATGAGTGTATGTTGGTGTAAAGTTACACTGGAATGTTGAATATTTCCATGAAATAAGAGAAGTTAGATACGTTGCATCTGATATAACAATGTATTGTTACGAATTTCGAGCGTTCGATATGTGGATTCGTGTAAGATTTTACAAATAAAACACGCAGCAATTTAAGTTATAAACTTTATTTCCCAACACCTTTTATTTCCGCAACTATTCACAAAGTTCACTGCCCATTAATTCACTTCTACTGTTCACTACTCTTTCGAGATTAATCTTTTTATTGCATCCGGTGATGTATGGGTATTACAATTGTAAAACATTTTCAGGTATAGGTGTGCGCGAATATTGTACCTAATAATTTACCCTGTCTTGATGATTAACACCGGAAAAATGTATAACATTTGGCAATACTTTGAACAGAATACTCTTAATCATTATCATTTGATGAACGTGTACTACAAAATTCCGGTTTCATATTTACACACTTGGCAAGTACAAACTATCATCTACATTCAATAGACAAGCACAAAAGACCGAGTAATAACGAAGAACCTCCAGAAGCATAATTTTGATAGCGTAGAAAACTTTAAATACCTTGAGTCAGTCAGGCAAGAATAAAACCGACACCGTATAGACCACAAGATATAGCAATTTCTCGGAGGCAGCGATACTATTGGGTTCATTAAATTCAATCGAATTAGATGGCTGCTCACGTTGCAAGGTCTGAACAACAACGAATGCTATATAAAGTGTTCCAATAACAACCAGCCGGTGTATCCATATACAGTAGTGAAAGATCTCGACTGTGATGGTGCGACTATATCGAACAAGACCCAAATCTAATAGGATGTCGAACTGAAGGGCGAATGCGATGGACCGAAACATATTGAGGACTACTTTGATGAAAATTTTAAAACTCACATCAATAACGTTTTTCCTTCTAAAATACTACTATTATATCGAAAATGTGTCGGAACGAGAAACGTTATAGTTACGACACATAAGATAGAAATTGGGAAACATCCAAATATCTAAAGCAACCATTAGTCGAATAATAACCTATATTCAATCACGAGGAGCCACTTTTATAGTCTTTTGAAACTTTTATCCAATAAATAAATATGTGTGTGTGTAAAACATAATAATTAATTTTTTACCGCAACAAAACGAAGATCTCGAACAAAACTTCCACCAAGATCTTAAACAAAACAGAAACAATTGGCAAATTAGTTGGTTGCTCTGCGTTAATTATTTTGGAAGTTATAATTGTATTGTGTTACTCGCACTTGTCCAGATCCAAATTTATTTTTTAACACTCTGTAACGCAAAGGATATCAGAAATGAACCTCCGCCCTTCAATATTATTTTTTTTCTCAGGATGCGACAAGAAATCTGCCCTTAACGGATGAGCACCTCAAATCCGGACACCCTGTATGTTCTTGCAGATCTATAAATAGGGGGGGAATATAATACAAAGGAATTACAGATGAAATCGTGTTAACCTAAGCTCGTTCATTATTGCATATCAGTAAACTACTAAAAGAAGGTATTTGTACGAAATTCCAAAACTTATGACATATTGTTAAGAATCTTAACGATGATATTCTAATTTGAATTTTGTTATTATGGAAATTTATTGTTAGAAGGGACAATCATTCCAAACCAGCACTTAGAAAAAAGTTTAGGAGACTGTCATGATGTACTAATGTGAATGGTGCGATTTCTGTCATTCACAAATGTTAACCAAGTATTATTGCGGACGTTACCGCTAAATCTCCCAGTACTAAGTAGCATGCTTGAACATTTGGAAGTGGACGAATTTGACCTGATATGCAGACTTCACGAAATTCAAGGAAAATCACTAGTCGAAAAATTAGACAAACTAAAACAACGGCTTTTATTAGAAGCTACGCATTCACAGTTACTACCAATAAAAAGCACATACTACAGCACGTAAAAGTCCTAAAACCGAATCCGTTTAGACAGGTTAAAATAATCTATGGCGATCGCAAACGAGATATGTGAATTGTTAAAGATATGCGATCAACTAATTGGGTTGGTTGACAAAACTACGGATAATAAGGACGCAAATCAATTGATATAGACGAATTTAAGGGTACTGAGATGAATATTGAAGCGCAAGATTTAGACTCGGACTCGGTAGAGGCATTGTCACATACAAGTCGTTCTCAACCAGATCTCACATATTCGAATTCCGCGAACAAACCTCTCCCACTACTCTCAGTCTCAAGGTAACTTGGGTGGTACGTCATATTAATTTGCAATTGCAAGAACGAAGTAGTAAGGCATTGGGTGTCAGTTGTAATAATAACCAAGCACAAACAAACTCACCGCAGAATGTATAAATTTCGAACCCATAGTTTTACAAATGCCCTTCCAAATATGCACACGCCTCCACCAAGGTTTCCAAATTTCACTTTGTTTGTTCAAGCTCGAATCAAATGATGTAGTACTTCCTAGTAACCTGACATTGAATAACAATAATTTTGAACAAGTTCCTTTCAAACATTTTATATCACGAACAGCTTATGTCCAGATGGAAAATCTCGTTCGATGGATCTCCTACTGGCCTTCGTATTAAGAAATTCTTATTTAGTACAGGATTTCAGTGATATTCTCCAAGGAACTGCATATAAAAGACATTGAGATGATATTCAGCTTAAAAGAAACGTCAGCTGAAACGCGTCGAAACGATTTCAAGGTCGCCATCCCGATCAAACTTATGACGTGATGTTGGCCCAAATGATGAAATTTCGGCCATACGATTAAACCACATCTCACATCGCAATTGAAACCAGAGTTTTTTCACATCGGGTCCCGTGAAACTAATACTAATATACGCCATTGTTCAACTGCGGTAGGAATGATCATATGTTCAAAGAAAGTCCTATACCGAAAAACCGCATATTTTGCTTTGGATGTAGTTTCCGAGGCGTATTATATCCACATTGTGGTAAATGTTGAGTGGATTCAGAAAATCGGTCGAAAGGGGTCAAGGAACTCCGCTCCCAGACAAATTCCACAAGTTACTCTATTTCGGGAAGACGCAAGTACCAACGTAGATCCCGATAACGTAACTTGTACAACTTCCGAAAAATTATCAACTAAGAAAATATACATTTAACCTCTAACAGAACTTCGGTATTGGAGCATGCGTAAACAATTTAAGAAAAACACGGCAAAATCTATTATTTCTGATGGTGTGGATTGCAGACCATATGCTCAGCTCGTGGTCTGTGGTAAACAATATCTCGGACTGTTTTATAACGGGGCAAATATTTCAGTCGGCAAAAGTTCGAAACAATATTTAAAACCACCAAAAATTTAATTCATTAATTTCCATACGACCATTCGATTCTGCAAATTGAAATCAGGCATCCATTTTGGGTTATATTAAATCAAACGTGATCTTTGTAGGAAAAACTTGTAGCCTTATCTAAGGGCTATACTTAGAGATTCATGTAGAAATTTTGTCTGACGGACAGAAATAACAATCGCTCTGATTGGTTGAAGGTCGGCCATATTTTTTTATCGTACGACAAAAATTAAAAATTGCACATTGCTCAATTTTGTATAAGATTTGACAGCAATGAGAATCAGAGCGATTATTATTTATGTGTGTCAGACAAAATTTCTATATGAATCATCACCTTAACAATTCGAAATCAAGGCCATTTCAGATTTGAATGGATGATTTTCTATAGGAAAAGATTTGTTCGTAAAACACGAACTAACTTCCGAACAGCAATTAATAGTACGGAACGCAATAGAACAATTCCCGTCCTCTTCTCTCATTGGGTTGGGTAAAACCGATTTAGTCAAATACACTATTGACATGGGGAACGCTAAGCCCATAAAACATTGAGGTGTCATTGAGCAGAGCGGTAGTTCGTGAAGTTCACCAGTCGCAAAAAAATTCTCAAGCCGCATTGCAAAATCCATCTATATCTGGATACAAAAAAAGCCGAAACGAAGTGACGGTGAAGGATGCGTATCCTTTGCCCATCATCGAGGATTTGCTGGGGCGTCTAAGCAAGACTCGTTGTATATAACGTGTTTAAATCTTAAAGACGCCTTCTGGCAAACTCCTTTAGATGAGGAGTCAAGGAATAAGGACAGCATTTATCGTCGGCTGGCCGTTATATCAATTTACGGTCATACCATTCGGCTTGTGCGGTCATGCCAGTCGGTTTGAACGACCTTTTGATGACCAGCGCAACTTTCCGTGCTCTTTGACTCGTGCTTAAAGTCGCAAATCTGCTAAAACGCGCTAATTTATCGATAAACGTCGATAAAAGTAAATTCCTTCCCGCAAGGTAATTAAATATTTGGACTACATAGTAAGCAAATAAATGTAGATGTGTGCCGGTGGAAATTCACAAACTGGTGCTTGGCAGTCGAGAACTCCAACTACTGAAGATACTGAACATTTAAACGGTAACCGCGAGAAAAAATGAAGAAAAACTAATTTTCCGAATAAACTAAAATATCTTTTTACACGAAACCAATCCGATTAAAACGTTATTGTGTTTTATTCGCCTCGCTATCGTAAATAAATCGTCACATTGAATAGGGTTACCTATCTTGTCTACTACGTCATTGATGGAAATCGAAAAACACTTTTTAACTCTTAATTTTTTTAATTTTGCTGGGGGAGCAATAGAAAAACGAAAATTTAATTATGTCAAAAAGGAATTTTTGTTGTTTATTTTTTAGTTGTGTTTGTGTATTCACCATGCATAAAACTCGATCGTCATTGTCGATTGAAAATTGGAAAAATCGGATATAATGTAAAGAAGATATTATGTTTATGAATAGATTACTAATTACATTGCACATAACTATGTGTATGTATTGTGAACTTGTGTGTGTGTGTGTGTGTGTGTGTGTATTTTATAATACTTGTATGCAGTAAAAGTGTTTCTCTTATTGGAAATATTGGAAATGTTGATGATTTTATTTTTAAGTACGTGGAATATAAAATAAATTTGTTATTGATAAAATGAAAATTGATATCTTGGGTGGAATATTTGTATACATTACAAACATTTATATATGTTGGTATAATGCTTTACCATGTCGGAAAAGTTATGTATATATGTGTTTAGATATTTAGAAATGTATTTATGTACAGCAAAAAGGTCGTATGGGAATTTTTATATAAATTTATGTATTTAATCCCAAAACCCTTAAATATTTCTTGCAGTTACACTGGCAGAAGGCGGCCGGAGGCCTGTGTAAATGGTCTATGTAAATAAGCGTTAATAAAATGAATTGTAGGGTTTATTGTTGTTTGGTGGCTTGGGGCATATTGATTCCCATTACTAAAATGTTTACTTTTCTTTAGGGTGGGAAAAGCTTAACGTGCTGATTCAACACTTTATTTTGTATAGCGGTCAAGGCTAACAAAGCTGTTTACATTTAGCATGAATGGCGTGCTTGTTGTCTAGTAATAAAAATAGTAATCGAGGTCTAGACTTAACTTTGGACTAAACTACAAAATAATACGAAAATAGGGTGGATAAATAGGTGATGTATGGTGCATGGATTGGTTACGAAACCATTATCTGTTCTATGCAAAATGTCTTATTAAAATTACAAAGAAAATGCTCTCACATTGTATTTTTAATTGAAACTAAATACATATTTTAGGATAGGTTAAAAAATAAATCTCGAAAGGGTGCAGATTCTTAATTTCAGATCTGCAACAAATAATATAAACAAATAACGAGCAACTCTTATCGAGTTAAAAAAAATATAGATGTTGGTTACTTTTGAACGGAGTAAAGTTTTTAACGTTAATAAAAAGTTTAACTACACATTTTAACGAAAAGTGTAGACTCAAAAATTGTAGATACATAAATTATCAAAAAGTGTACAACAAAAAAAAAGTTTGGGATTCGAAATAAAAAAATATTGAGTATCACAAGATTGCAAAAATAAGTTTATTTAAATCCCTTTTGCTGCCCGGTAACACAATTGTGTGGGTACGGCAAAAGTACCATGTCAACAATTTATTTTTGTATGTTTTTTGAACCAACTTACACATTTGTGCATTCCTTTCAAACTTATTTTCGTCCGAAAAAAACACTTTAACACAATTGTGTTGGTTGTATTTCAAATGAAGAGAAATTTTTTATCAAAAACGCCATTACATATGTACTATGGTTTTTACTCGCACATTTGTGTGGTTTGGACTTAAATTGAGCCATTTTTTTCATGGTTGAAAAAGGGATATACCTTTTACACTCGCGAGCAACTAAATCGACTCAAACCTCCGCGCGTACAATGCGTCAGAAAATCTTCGGCCATTCAGGAAATCTTCCGAACCATAAGTGCCGAGTGTGGAATTTAGTGTTTTGTAAAATTTAGTAATTTGTCCAAAGACGTTTCCACGTGTAGGGCCATTTTGCCAATTACAACATGCAAATTAACTTAGAATTTGTTCTCAGTAAATAAGTAAAAATTTAGAGAACACTAAATTCCACACTATAGGCACTTATGATTTCGAAAAAAAAATTTAATAAAGAAGTTATTTAAACTTATTTTTGTATAGTTAAATTAATTTTTATATAATTAAACCACGTGTTCAAAACTTTCCAATTCCAAACTTTTGTTTGTTGTGCTGCTACACTTTCTGATAATTTGTGAGTATACACTTTTTAGCCTATACTTTTCGTTAAAATGTGTGCTACACTTTTTATTAACTTAATAAATACTTCACTCCGATTACGTTTAAATTGAATAAAGACTACACAACTGTATTTTGAGAGAAAATTGTAAAATTTATACATAGAAAGAGCATCTCTGTAATTGAGACTTTGGAGTTTCTTCAAACTTTCAGATTCTCAATATAGAAATCGCAGGAATATTAGGTAAAAAAAAAATATTGTAATTCAAAAACTCGCAATCTGATATAAAAAAAATTCTACTTGTTAATAATTTGTCGTGTTCATCAATGAAGATTGAATCATACTAAGCAAAATTTGAATCGTGGTCCCACGGATAATTGAATTTAACTTCGTCCCAACCATAGAAATTGTGGAATAATCAGTTTATTTTCTGGGAATAGGAAATTGGAGAAAGATTTTACCTATATTTTGTGTTCAAATAATTTTTTTCCATTCGATAATGATCAGCTGATCGATCAGTCATCATCATTATTACCATAAAATATTGTTCACCGTTAAAAATATTAATTGATAAGTCAATAACAGGGCATGTTTGATTTAAATCATTTGATTTAAATCGTTGATTAAAATCAGATTAAAATCAATTGATTTTTTTGCTAAAAATCATTGATTTAAATCATGTTGGTAAAAAATATAAAAATTCTCAAAAATAAACGAACGCACTCTAAAACTTAACGAAAAAACTTAATTTCGCAAATATGGTAACCCTAAAAAACTAAAAAATACGATAACAATAAAAACGTAATTCCATATTATTTGGTGAATCACATAGTTAGTAAAATACTATCTGTCAAATCGTCAATTATTTTATTTTTTATTTTTCACGTTTTAAAAAGCTAAAGAAAGTTGAAGGAAAATAATAATAAAGTGTTAAAGTTTGTTTTAAATGAAGGTATGGTTTTTTAATGTTTAACATATAACCAATCGAACAATATATAACATTTATTTTTAATATTTTTATGTTTTTTTGCAATAGCCACGCTGAAAAAATGTCGCATGCTGGTCGAAAAAAGAACGTAGTCTGGTCATATTATGAAGAATTGCCGAAAGTTCCAAATAAAACGGAAGTACGTGTTAAGTGCATGAAATGTCAACATGAATTACAAGGTTTGCTTGCTCGTATGATTAAGCACAATCAAATTTGTTTATCAAAATCTAATGATGATGTTAAAATTGTCGATGACTTCATAGAAACGGGGGATGATTTAACTTCTTTTTCACGTACAACTATTTCTACGGCAACGTATGAATTGAACCGTAAATCATTTCAGAAACAGCATACAGCTTCAACTTCAATTGATAAATACGTGGTAAAAACTAGTAAAAATGATAATAATAAGTTTGATAAGCAGCTAGCTAGATTTTTTTATGCGGAAAATGTTGCTTTCAGAAAAGTTAATAATAAGGAATTTATTAAATTTTGCAACATGGTCCGACCTGGATATAACCCTCCTTCTGAGAGACATTTATCTGGAAAATTATTAGATTTAGTGTATGAAGAAGAGCAAATGAATTCTGTCGAATGTTTAAAAGATCAAATAGTTTGTCTTACTCTTGATGGATGGTCGAATGTTAAAAACCAACCCATATTGTGTGCGTGTGAAATAAAAGAAGACGGAGAAGTAATTTTAGTTGAAACAATAGACAGTTCTGGGCAGAAACATGATATTCAATATTTACGAAATTTAACGGATGAAATTATTAAAAATACTGAAGCAAAGTATTTATGTAAGGTATCAAGTATTGTAACCGACAATGCCCCTAACATGGCTGGTATGAGAAGTAATATTGGGGACATAAATGAAAAGTTAATCACTTATGGGTGTTCGGCCCATATATTAAATTTACTCGCACGTGATTTGGGGAAAAGAAGTGAAGAAATAACGCAGCATGTAGTGCAGATTATTAAATATTTCCGGAACCATCATCAACCGAAAGCTTGGTTTACAGCTGCTAATGGAAGTGCATTGATCGTTCCGCAAGAAGTTCGCTGGAACTCATATTGTGACACTCTTGAATCATATTTAAAGAACTGGCCAATATTGGTAAAAGTTTGTGAAGAGCAAAGACAATATATAAATAATTATATCCCTTTTTCAACCAAGAAAATAAAAAATTTTGCTCAATTTTAGTCCAACCCACACAAATGTGTGAGTAAAAAACCATAGTATGTAATGGCGTTGTTGATAAAAAATTTCGCTTGATTTGAAGTAAAACCAACACAATTGTGTGTATAGATATAGTGTTTGTTTTCGGACGAAAATAAGTTAAAAAGGAATTCACAAATGTGTAAGTTGGTTCAAAAAACATACAAAACTAAATTTTTGACATAGTATTTTCGCCCTACCCGCACAATTGTGTTAGTAAATCACAAAAGGGATATTTCGTCGAAAGTGCTGAATATGGGTATAAAAAGAAGTTGTGAGAATTTAGTTAAAATTTTAAAGCCGATTTCAACTGGTCTGGACAAAATGCAAAAAAATACTTGTAAAATTGCGGATTCTGTCGAAATATGGAAAGAGTTAGAAGCCATATTGAAAAACGAACTTGATCTATCACAAATGAAATTATTTAATGATCGCTATTTATTTGCAATGCAACCTTCTCATTTTGCAGCTTTTGCACTTACACCGTTAATGCAATTTCGAAATATTAAATTAACAGAAGCTGAAAAATCAATGGCTATGGAATATATGGAAGATAATTTCTCGCTCAGTTTCATGACAGTGTACCTGAAGTTTCAAGCAAACATTCCTCCATTTGCGGGACCAGTTATGCAAGAAGAAGTCATAGCAAATATAACGTCCTTTGAATGGTGGAAATCGATGTTTGCTTTGCACAAAGGATTGATACCGACGTTAGACGAATATAAAATCCAACAATTAACAACAGCTACGGCTTCATCAGCTGGAGTCGCACGTGTTTTTTCGACCTTTGGGCTAGTTCATTCAAAATTAAGAAATAGCCTAGGGATAGATAAAGCGGTAAAATTAACATTTTTGGCAAAGCAGCTGAATAAATAAAAGGTTTTATTTTTTATTGTTTTATATCATTATGAAATACTTGATTTTAAGTTTTAAACTACTTATAATTTATTTTAAATCAATATTATTACTGAAGCACCACAACCAATAAAATTTACTAAATATGATAATTCCTTGATATTTAAATTATTTAAATTATTATAATCTATTTTTAAATGAATTTGTTTCTGTATATTATATTTTATTCCATTTACTATTATAAGGAAATTATGAAATAAACTGATTGATATAAAAAAAAGTATTTAATTGTTTATTACAATTTAAGATCAACATTAAAAATTTTTTTTCAAGAAAATCTGATTTAAATCAAAAAAATCTGATTTTAATCAAAAAAATCTGATTCTTTGATTTTTTTCAAAAAAATCAACAAAATTACATGCCCTGGTCAATAATAATAAAAACAGTTAGATTATTTTGTGCAGTGCAGTCACGTGTTTATTAGTATTTATTATTTTATAACCCATGAAATAGCACCAACAAACAATAATTCTAAAGCGTCCAGCAAGGATTCCCTTGCTGGAGCTGCTATAACAAAAACCAGCAATAATAATGGATCCAAAAATCCAAATAATGTGAACGCTGAAATCCCAAAATAAGTAGTCAAATTAAATCCTTCTATTAGACATTCCACTAATAGACTCACCACCCAAAAAAGTAAAGTTACAATGAGTGATACCAGACCTGAAATGGAAACTGAAGACTTATCTTCGGAAGATGATTTTCTTGGGTTTCCGGACGAAGTGGTTCCGAATATCCCAACGAGCAATCAATTTAATATCTTGCTGGATAACACAGACAAAGATCGTAACGCAACAAACCACACAGTTAGATCCTGTCCACCTGTAACCATAAAATATATGAACTACATTAAGGTCAAACAAATATTCACAAACACAAATATTTCCGACAACAAAACCAGGATCAAATTAACAGGCAATGGAATAAGGGTTCAATGCCAACAAGCTGCACATCACAAGAAGTTAATTGATCATTACAAAAATAATAATATTGAATTCTTCCCTTACCAATATGCAGAAGATCAAACGACAAATTTTACTCTAAGTAGTTTGTTTGAAATGGACCTCAACGAACTTAAAACCGAATTAATAAATGCTGGTCTGAAATCACTAGTCGCCATAAATCTCGGTACGATGATCACACGGTATATTTAATCAAAGTTAAAAGAGGTTCAATGTCATTAAGAAACGTAAAAACATAAACAATTGTGAAATGGGACTACTATTGGCGCAATAAAAAAGGGCCGAATATCCGTTCAAGATGCTCGAATTATGGTCACACTGCACAAAATTGTAACCTAAAACTACGTTGCTCGTATTGCAGTAATGAACACAAAAGAGAGGATTGCAACTTTCTCAAAAATACGGAAAGAGCGAGTAATCCAAATGACAGCCAGCCCAAATGTTGTAATTGCAATGGCGAACATGAGGCAAACTCTTCTGACTGTCCCAAAAAAGAGTTTTTGGGACAAACCAGCGACCTAAATCTCAAAACCGTATACATATGAGAAATTCGACCGAGAGTCCACCACCTGCCATTGCCGATCTAAACGAATATCCAGTATTAAGTGAGCCAAGTCATTTGATGATACAACGAAACCTGGTACCATCCTGCAGGATAACACCAACCAACCAAATAATGGTCAACAACGCAAGGAAATCTTAGGTAACAATTTTACTAACAGTACTAACAATAATATAAACAAATAACAGTAGGGATAATAATTTATTCTCGTTCGGCGAGATCAATAAATTAATTAATGATATTCTTTCAAATTTATCAAATTGTATAACTCGGTTTGAACAATTTCACGTAATTATGAATTAAGCCATTGAATATCTGTATGGTAAATAATAACCCAAGTCATACTTCTCAACCAAATAATAGGTTGTTGAATTTTGATGGACGATAAAAATATATCTATTGGATTACTTTGCGAAACTTGGCTAAATCAAAATTCTCGATTGCGATGCCATCCTGACTATAATATACACAGAATGAACCGTTTAAACGGTGCTCATGGAGGAATAGCCATTATTGCCAAAAAGAATTTAAAATACAAATTGCTTCCCCATTTCATCAACCTTAAAGTAATCGGGACATTAGGAATAAGCATTGAAGATCCTTGTGGTGCACATCCCCGATAGTCAAATCAAATTGCCAAAATATATTTGGGGCTTTCAATAAAAATATAATCCAACGCGCTTTCACCCGCGATCTTCTAACCCTCATGAATATGCGGGGATCTCAACTCTCGTAACGGCTCTTGGAACTGTGCTCGCAATAATACTGCAGGTAACACATTATACGACATCCTAACACGCAATACTAGATTTAAAATTATATTTCCGCCAACTTCAACATGCATTCATTCAATAGATATAATTCTAACAAACATTCCTAACTTTATCCGCCATGTGATTGCTCTAAATCAATTTTCCTCAGTCCACCTTCCAGTTAAGTTCGATTGATTGTGATTGCAAATACAATTAAGAAGCTTGTTATAGCCAATTGGAATAACATCCTCTCCAAAATTAACCAACAGACGCACGATAGAAGCAATAGCCACATATGGAAACTCAGTAAGGCATTAAGAAGGAAAACGACACATATTATTCCTTTTTTAGAATCTGATGGATTAAAATTTATCACAGATGAAGAAAAATCCAACCTAATTGGAAGGACTTTCTTTAATTCTCATAGAAATTTAACTACTGCAATCAGTTCGACAAATGAGAATATTTATCAGACCATCGTAAATTTTAATGATACAAAAAAATAAAATAATTCAAAAACTCGCAATCTGATATAAAAAAAATTCATACTTGTCAATAATTTGTCGTGTTCATCAATGAAGATTGAATCATACTAAGCAAAATTTGAATCGTGGTCCCACGGATAAAAAATTTGACTTTGCTACAACCACAGAAATTGTGCAACAATCAGAAATATTTTACCTAGATTGGGAAAAATTATTAATGAAAATTGTTCCCAAGCTCGCTGTTCGCAGGCAATTGCCAGAATAGTGCCACCCACATAATTTCAGTATTAAGCAAAATTAAATGAGAATTGCTAATTGACCATAACCATCTTATTAGTATCCTATCAGTTGAAAATTGCTCGTACTACACTGGCGAGCAACTAAATCGACTCAAACCTCTGTGCATGGCATCAGGAGTTAGTAACCATGCGGTATCACATAAAATGTGTTAAAACAACAACAAAACTAAAAATATTTCAACTCGAGTATGGAACTAGTAGGATAAAGCATTTCACGAAATTTGAACGGTTTTGAGTTCGGGAGCGAGCATGATGCTTTTATTTCAGTTGTCATGTATGCAGCATTAACTGATTTTCGTAAAACCAACTTTTTTTGACAGCTTAGTAGTTTATTTTTAAAAGGACACCATTATCATACAGTATTTTTCAAATTAAAGCAATTGTAGCAAAATTCGATATTTCGGTGGAAACGATTCGCGTATAATATCACGCTGACCGATATTTGCCATCAGTCACTTATTAATTGTTGACGTGAACAAATCTCCAGTTTAATTCGTTATTTCCTCAAAATTATGGAACTACTTCAGAAAAAGCCGCACAAGTTGTTGTTTTATTGCAAGGAGGATGTAATTAACGAAAAGTCGCTGGTCTGCTAAACATGAGCCAATCTGCTGTCTCAAGAGTATCCAGAAGGTTTTGAGGAAACTGGTACCTTCAATTGAACGCCACATATGAGCCGGTATCGGTTTAAATCTGAGAAGGACGATCGATTTATCGTATTAACTTCACTGCGAAATCGCAATCTCGTGGGCGTCGACTTGCAGCAGGAGCTAAGACAAGTTAGAGATGGAGCTGTTAGCCAATGAACAGTAAGAAGACGCTTGAAGGAAGCCAACCTCACTCCAAGACGGTCCGCTAGAGTACTAAAATTGACAGCACGCCACCGCAAAGACCGACTCGAATTTGTTCTCGAACACAAAATTTAGAGCATCTAGCACTGGCGGTCCTTGCTATACACTGACTAGTGCAGAATATGTCTCCATTGTAGTGGTAGCAGAGGCCGGGCCTACCGACGTCCAGGAGAGCGATTTTCGCAAATTGCTGTTTTTGATCGATATACTACTGAAACAGTCTCGTACGGCGGCGGTTTGTTCATGGTGTGGGCTGGCATATCGCTTGAGGGAAAAACAGATCTTGCTTTCGTACCTATGCAGGCTACATAGGGCACGATTTTACATTGATGAATGACAATGCCCGTCACACAGCGTTCATGGATGAGATTGTACTCAAGACGATGAAGTGGCCAGCCCTCAGTATAGACATGAATCGAATTGAGCATTTATGGGACGAACTAAAACTAAGGGTCCGACCAGAAATCAGACGCAAGCCCTTCTCCCTTTCCTTCAGGTTTCTGATTGCTCTTTAGTGCACGGTGCATATCTGTTTAAAGCATGGAAATTAAATTCTGTCACGTTTGAAGCATGATGTTAATTCGTACATTCTTGAACCAACCAGCTCTGTTTGTAGTGAAATTTCGCCAGTAGAATCTGTAATCTTTGTTTTAATAATCTACCACTAACCCTTCGTGGACTTAATCAAATGGCTGGTTCTCTAAAATCTTGAAATGGTACTCTCCTGCGTCCATGTATAGCATGATTTTTAAACGCCCCTTATTGAAAAAATATAGACCGATGTTTTTTTCACCAGCCCATAAACCACACCATACCGTTTTGTCTGGATATAATGGTAGCTCTAGAACATCTTCGGGTTGCTCTTCAGCCCAACCCATTGCTGAACAAAATTTTAATAGAAAAGAGTGGATTTTTTTCAAACTTTTCAAGAGCCCAAAGACTGAAACGGTGACGATTGGGAAGATTGGCCGGCTTCTTCTTTTAAACCAAGATCCTTACGTAAAAAAAGCCAAGTTGTTGCATACGACAAGCCAAGCTCTTGAGAACGGCGCCGAATCGATTCATCACGGTCATCGCGTACACGCTCAGCTACCGCCGCTATATTTTCTTCACTACGTGCTGGATGTGGTCTGTTTGGTCGCGTATTATCCAATAATGAAAATTGGGTTTCAAATTTTTCGATGGCATAGCGAATTGTGCGTTCTGTAGACCGGTTATGTGGTCCATAAGTTGCTCCAAGTGCACGAAACACATTCCTCGTAGAACGGCGATTTTCGTAATACAGCTGAATAATTGTTAGACGCTGTACCGGGCTAAGTCTTTCCATGATGAAATGCCAACAATACTGAACATAAATACCATAACTGTTTGCCACGACTCACACGTGATCTGTCATAAAATCCCTACTGAAAAATTACCTCTAAATGAATCATCCGTTATAACCACTCGTTTTTCCGTTTTTTTAAATATGAACTGACTTAGAAAATTTCAAGAAATTAATGCCAACAGGCTGGGTACTCGGTGAGCCAATGGACTAGATTAAGGTGTTATGCGACCCGTGCTGATGATCGGCTAGACTGGAGGCCCATTTAACAAAGCCCAGTCGTGAACGGAGCTCTCTGAATACTTGGCGACCTCCAGTTTAGCCTTGCATGCGTATACGAATCTCTGCGCAGGCTGATCTGTGTTTCTCCGATACTCGTGGAAAAGAATGGAAGATTTACAAAAAAAAACAATAAAACCAAGGGGTACCCACCAAAAACCGGAAAGTATGAAAGAGAGGAGTAACTCTAACCAGAAAGGTGGGGCTCCCTCATTTAAGGCAGGGGTAAGCGACTCCATGGCATCGAAACCAGGAGGAAGCGAAACCGGGAGACGGTCGGCGTTTAGAATTCTGAAGAAAGTGGCTGCGACCCCTGAGGAGCAGCTTGCAGTAGAGTAGAAGCAATATGTAGCATGGGCTAAGAAAACTGTCGGCTGCGATAGCTCTGAGAGGGCCCTTTTGTCTAAAAGACAGAGGTCCCAGGAGGAGCTTGAAGCGGGCCGCAGGACGTCGGCCAAAGTGCAAGCAGACATGACGTCGGGTGTTCCTAAGGAGCAGAAACTGTAGTTACTCAGAGAAATCCTGAAGGAGTAAATGTTGATGCTAGCCGTCAGACTAAACTCCATATTCTTGAGGTACCTGAGAGAAAATCCGGGATTCCCCTCGTCCTGCAGAGATGCAGGATGGCACCAAGGACACGTTAAGTTAACTGCGTGCTCGGACCAGCGATCGGTCAATCTATAAAAGGGCAGTGGCCGAAGTAGGCGAGGTGTGGCCAGGCGCGAGGCTTGAGGCAGTCAGCAGAAGTGAAATCCCGAGCACACCGGGGGCACGCTTCTGGTTACCAACCGAGCTGGATAAGCCAGAAGAGGTCATTGAGATCATTTGGGCCAGTAATCCCGATCTTCCAACGGAATACTGGAGGATTGTTAAGCGAGAGGAGGTTAACGGAGGCTTTAGATTGGCAATCATGCTGATCAATAAACAATCCCTGGCCTCTTTTGCAAAATCAAAGGGAGTTATCAGCTTCGGTTCGGGTCGATCACCCTTAAAATATATAAAAAAGACGAGGCCGATGTAATTGCAAAGACCAGCCTGAGGGCGACGCCGAACGGACCCTTGGATTAACAATAACAGGATCTGTGGCCTCAGAATGTGAAAGGGTATAAATTATTATACTCAAGCAACTCTAAAAATATCAGATCGTGTATTTTAGCGAAAAATAATCTGAATATTTTTCTTCTTCCTCAATTTAGTAGCGGCGATGTTACAGTGGTGAGCTTTGAGGTTGGCTGTGAACAATTATGGCTGGCCTCAGCCTATATGGATCGCGGAAAAGGAGGTTCCACCGGCTAACCTGCAGGAACTGATCCGAGAGGCAGATCAAAGAAGGGTAGGTGTTATACTCGGATGTGATGCAAACGCGCATCACAAAATATGGGGAAGCACAGACATCAACGAGAGGGGTGAGTTATTTTTTGATTACTTATTAAATAATAACCTTTTAGTTTGCAATATTGAACGAGAACCGACATTCATTGTTAAAAATCGACAGGAGGCTTTAGATGTGACCTTTGCGTCAGAAACGGTCTTTCATATTATCAGAGGGTGGAGAGTGGCGAAGGAGCACTCATTATCTGATCATCGATATGTAACATATAACCTCGACATTAAACCTGAAAGCATTTAGAAATCCCAGAAGAACAAACTGGAACAAATATGGGGATGGTTGGAGGAATTATTGCCGCTAGAGGTCCCTGATAAAGCCTAGGGGCAAGCAGAAACCGATATGGTGGACCAAGGAGTTGGGAACCTATCGGAGAGCGTGTAAGACAGCTTTTAATAAAGCTAAGAACACAAGGGGAAATCAGGATTGGGGCTCCTATAAGGAGGACCTAAGAAAGTACAAAAAAAAAAGTCGAGGAGGGAACAAAGAGGATCTTGGAGACTCTTCTGTTGTAGAATGGAGGAGGTCTCTGAGAACCCAATCAGTCCTAGTTACTTAATTAGACCGGACGGGTTATGTACGGCTTCAAGTGCGGAATCATTAGAGCTTCTCATTGAGACCCAGTTTCCGGGAAGCGTTGATGGCTCGATGGAGCTCATAGAGGAATACCTTTAACAGATGCGTATGGCATAGTGCACAGAGAAAGAATCATGTGGGCGCTGAATGGTTCTAAACCTTATACCTCGGCGGGCCCGGATCGGATTATACCAGCAGAGATCCAAAGGAACTCTGCAGTTATCCTCCCATGGCTGGATGTTATCTTCAGGGGATGTCAGAGTGGTTTTTATCCCGAAATCGGGAAAGAGCTCACAGGCTTATCCAAAGGTCCTGAGGCCTATAACTCTATCATCCTTTCTGTTGAAAACCTTGGAAAGGTTGATCGATGTACTTATTCGAACAAAAGTTTAGCCAAGGAATTGGGTAATATCGCAGCATGCATACTGTAAGGGAAAGTCGGTGGACACAGCTCTGCACGATCTAGTACGCATGACTGAGATGTCAATTTACTCGCAAGAATTTTGTAAGGTAGCATTTCTCGACATTGAGGGTGCCTTTAATAATGTAAAAACGGAGGCGATCATGGAAGGATTGTCATTTTTGAAGGTAGACTACCCTATAAGTAGGTTGATAAATCAGATGCTGGTAGGCAGGATTATTACCTCGAAACTCAGGAAGACCACCATTAGAAGGCGGGTAGTTAGAGGAACCCCACAGGGAGGAGTAATGTCCCCCTTTATTTGGAGTGCAGTGGTGAATAGATTGCTGTTGGAACTGGAGAAAGACGGGATGATCGTTACAAAATGGGCCGGCAAATGTGGATTAGGGATCAACCCTTCCAAGATAGAGCTGCTACTATTTACCAAGAAATATAAAATTCCGGTAATTAGCCTCCCTACCGTGAACGGCATTAGGCTGGCTTCAGCTGGAAGCCTATCATTGTAGAAAAGGTGAATAAGGCTAATGTAGCCATTTACTCGTGTAGGAACGCCACAGATAAAAGATGGGGTTTGAAACCACACCTGGTACACAAAGAACGGCTTGTATGCTTATAAGCGGGGCGCTTAGGACAACACCTACACGCGCTTTAAAGGTTATGTTCCACCTTATTCCAATCGAATTTTTTGATAAGCAGATGGAAGTGTCTTCAGGCGGGACACTCGACGGCAGTTAGATCGCTAAAGGAAGAGCTGGCGAATCTAGATTATATTAAACCAGCGTTGTGCTTCGATAAAGGTTTCCGGATCATCTGTCCTTCGAGGGAATTCTGGAGGAACGGATCAATACTGGAAAACGAGACACTGAAATTTTTCACGGACGGCTCTAAGGTAGACGGCAAAGTAGCAGCCGGAGTCTTCTGTGAGAAACTTAATATTAATATTTTCGTTCGTCTCCCTGACTACTGCAGCGTGTACCAGGCTGAAGTGATGGCGATAGGCGAAGTCGTGACATGGTTGAAGCATAACGTGCTATCCGTCAGGGATATCGCAATTTATGTGGACAGTCAGGCAGCGGTCAGGTCGCTAGAGGCAGTTTGTCTGAAGTCACAGGTGGCGCTGGATTGCCGAGCATCTCTTAATGAGATGAGGGAGTATTTTAACATCCTTATAATCTCGGTCCCTGGTCACTCGGACATCACGGAAACTACAGGGCGGATGAACTAACTAAGAAAGGGCAGGTCTGGGGAGGCCTATAGCAACGCTCAAATCGGCGCCCAGTAAAAAGGCAATCGCCTTGACAGATGAGAGAAGGACCAACACTCTCACGTGCAGGGTAGCAAAACAGGTTTAGCCAAAACTGAACTTGCGGCGCTCCAAGACACTAGTATCCCTGCGAGAACGAGAGTTAGGATTGGTCGTAGGGATACTGACAGGACACTGCCTTTTTGTGGAACATGCGAGAAGACTGGGTCTAGAGACGAATAACTTTTGTAGAAGTTGTATGGACGAAGAAGAGGAAGATCTTTTAGATCACTTCCTATACTCGTGTCCAGCACTGCCATACAAAAGACATAAGTACTTGGGTGTGTACGGTATGGACAGCCTTTCGGAACTCGCGGGCTGTGGAGTGCGAGATATTTTACGCTACATACGTAGCTCTGGATGGTTTCAGCCGGAGTAAAGGGGAGATAGGATCCTGTGGTATCACAACGGGCCACTATTGGCCTAAGTGTGCGATAGCAGCCACTCTAGCCTAACCTAACCTACACATTTTCCATCTATAAGTAAAAATTCAAATTGTATATTGTTTATTGAAAACTCTACCGAAAAATAAAAACATAATGTCAGAAAAATACGCTCATGTAGTTAACTTGTGTTTTCGCATGTCAAGACTTTAGAACTAGGAGAAAAGAAAACCGGTATTTTAAAAACCGGGTTATGAATTGGATGTTGACAGATGTCAAAGGCAAAAAATAGCACCGATGAAGTGGTTTGTCGAAAGGTACATTGACAGACCTGGAACAGACATAAGTATATTCTATTACATCGTAACATTTTAGGTTTATACGCAGTTTCCGTTTAAATAAAAAATCATTCAGGTATTTACTTGACGAACTGACACCTAAATATACGGCAGCCATTCGCACGTCGTTACTTCCACCTATTTGGAAAATATGCGTGGCACTACGTTTATTAGCATCCGACAGCTATCAACCAAATATTGGTGATGATTTTAATATCGAGCTGGCTCAGCCAACAATCTCATTAGCTATACAAGAGGTTGTGAATTTGATGGAGGAATATCTTTGCGAGAAATGGATAAAATTAAAAATGAACAATAATGACAAACTAGAATGTAAATTGTACTTTATGTAAAAATTGAACCAAATAATACATGGGTATATAGATTCGCCTATAAATTGATCGCACAAAATTCGACATTAAGTTCACTCACGGCGAATGCTATAATACGAATATGAAAACCATAATAGGGGTATGACGGTGAGTATCCTCATGAATAGCAGTGTGAATCTGAACGAAAATGTGACTATCACAGTCCATTGGGACAGCCGATAAGTTAAAAAATAAAAATAAATTGATGTGGTTCAAAGACCCTTAAATCCGACGTTACGTGGACAAAGGACCGGAACTGTGAATAGTTTTAGTTTTTAGATAAGCCATAAAATAGTGAATTAATTAAATTAATTTCGAAATAAATAATAAGGAATAAACGAAGCAGGTTCTCAAAAATACTTTGCTTCCAAAGAGCCATTTAAAAAATACATTTGTCACATCGTTATTTCATGACCGCAAATTTATCAATGCTTTTTTCGATATAGATAAAGGAAGGAAATAAAATTTATTGTAATTCCGTAGAAATTGTAACGTATCCTGCGCAATTGATAGCATTATAGAACCGTGAACTTGATGATGTTTATCGCGAATTTCTCTCGGAGAGCGGTTAAACAACTAAAAACTTGATTTACTCAGTAGAGCTAACTACTACTTTTCTGCATACGAGTATATCGGAAGCTGCTTAAACATAATAAAATTTTAATATTTTTTGCTATATACATAAAAAGCTCATAAACTTGCATAATATAAACCGTTAAACTTCTAAACCCGCGTACAAACAAAAAAAAATCAATACACAGAAAACTTTTTTTTTCTGTTAATGACAAGTAAATGTTTATAGACATAAAACATGGCCATAATCGATATACGAGTACAAAAAAAAATTTTGGAAACAATCCAAATCCAATAAAATAAAAACTTTAGGATCTTAGAATTCTAGACACCGGCAATAAATACACCTGCTAAAAAGGCATTGTTTATATATTTTAAAAAATTAACTGTGCTAGACGGAGGAATTGTTCGCTATTTTGGTCTAAGATCTTATAATGCACGAGCTTTCTCAAATTTTATTCAGTCTGGTATATAAGAACGATCCTAAAACTATTTATAGTTGTATATCGTCATACGTACATAATATATTATGTGATTTTTTTAAAACCACCCAAAAATTGGGTGTGGTTTATATATATAAATAGCAATATTTCTACTATATGTTGTAATATTTATTTAAATATTAAAATTAATAATTAAAATTAGATCTGTCTGTCAATATTGATTTAAAATCCCATCGGGATAGATACAGACAAAACGTATGCCACAACCACGGTGTGGTAAAATAAGTAAATCCCGAGTTTTTTTTTTTTTTTTTTGATTTTTACAGTTACAATTAAATTACATACATTTCAATCCAAAATCATGTGGGAGGGGGAATGGAAGAGTTTACAGAATTTAGTTTCAGAATATTTCGCAAGAAGAAAAATCGAACAAAAATACCGGAAAATTAATTTTATTTTGTTGTTGTTCTGCACTCACCTATAATTTGTTATTTTATGGGGCGGAAAATTATTTTTTTTTACTTCTTTTATTGCTGATAATTATCACCTCTATATTGTTAATCAATTACAGTACATGTCTTAAATTTTTAGATATGAAACTTTTTTACGATTACGAACTTTTTTATCTTTTTTTTTGGTTTTATAAAATAGCACTAAATACACGTAATTTTATTGATATGAAAGTTTTATTCTAACTATTGTAAAAAAAAAAAACTTTTATTAGAAATGTTTGTGAAACTGATAAAATTTAACAAAAAGTTTTCTTCCCACATTTGCCGGTGTCTGGCACATATAAATATGAATTTATATAAAACTGGGATGCAAACTCAAAAACTATCAAGATGAGATACATTACGACGAAAATGTATTTTGGAACCGAATAATTCGCGTGACATATACATGCGAAAAATATGTTTTGTTAAATTTTGCCAGTTTAACAAAAACACACCTAAAAAATATTATGTGATTGATTATGCAATATACCGACGACGATAAAAACTATATACGATGAAAGTTCTTACACTAGAGCTTTGATATATATAGAGTTATCAATGAAAATATATTTGAATCGAAAGAAAAACTATTTTCCATAATTTTTCAACACAGGAAGAGAAATTTTTCCCGTTTCCCGAAAGCCTAATATATTTTTTTCTCACTTAAAGGTGGAGGCGCCTAACTTTAAACACTTTAATATTTTTTCACACTTTATACACACATTTTTATTATTTTAGGAGTAGGTGGTGAACGACCAAATTATTTAAAACAAAAAGTAAATGAAAATCATGAAAAAACACAGAAAATTATTTTACATAACCAAAATAATATAAGTATTATATTTTTCTTTTATGTATAAACCGAAGAACTACAAAATCATCCGCGTCTACTACACACACCCACACACAACACAACACCGAAAAACCGAGATTTATAAATTAAAATAAGGAGATTTGTGAGTTTTAATAAAATACAAAAAAAGAAAACCAAAGTAATAAACGGAACAACTTGATTTCTTTAATTGCAAGAACTAAATGAACGATGTATGGGGAGCAGTAGAGTATACGATTTTTGTGGCAGGCGGACGACGAAAGAGGAGGCGCGCAACTATTCCGACGAAAAGCACGAACAGTAGAGAAAAAAAATGTAGACCAGACAAGGGTTGCCATATTTATTGTGTAGTAGTTTAATTGGGATGATTTTTCTTTGATAAAAAAAAAAAAAATAAAAATACCAAAAATTTTTATGTTACAGTTCGCATGTGATATGGTAAAAGCACGAGCATGCGCCTTGCGACCAACGAAAGCTTTCTTCCTCAACATATTTTACTATAGTGTACTAAAAATAAACAAAAAGTTGTATCTCGAAATACTACACTTGCTCAATAATGCAAAGTTGTGTCTTTCAAAGACTTTCTTGTCGTCGTGTCTAACGCACGACAAATACAAATAATGGAAGAAGGATGAAGAGGGCAGTCAATGGAATACATTTTTTTTAAGTATCGGATGTACGGCGTGTGTGTGTGAGATGATGAAGATGATTGTGATGATTGTGGTGACAAGTAGGTCAAATGTTGAGATTTTTGTTTCCAGGAAAATATTTGTAAATTTTTTACTGTGTAGAAAATGGTTCGATGTACGTATTTGTATTTTGGAAAAAAAAATTCATCTGCAACGGAGCTTTTAGGTTACAAACGAAAATATAGTACAGCTGACCATAAAAGACGCTAATATTAGAAAACCTACTTTTATCGTTATTGCCAATATTTCACTACCAGCCAGCCGCGGGCAATAATTGTTGTAAAATTTGAAACTATTTAAGAAAAGTAACTTTCTGAAAGCTGATAGGCAAGTTTAATATTTAAACCCAGGTTTAGCGGAAACTTCCTAAATTATCGGATTATTATAAGGCGCGTGGAAAAATATCATCCCATTTATTTTGCTTTTATTTTTTTTAGGGAATTAAAAGAAAACAAACAATTTTGTTTAAATATACCGTTATACACACCAACAGCGTTCTACTATCGTTTTAAGCACAACAGAAGATTAAAAGCACAATTTGGGCAGATCCGAATAAACTGTACGTTGCACTAAAACAACAGACCACCACGATTACATCGATCTTTGGAGGATATTGTGAATATGTGGCTGAAGGCGTTACCGTAATCACATGATTTCAAAGTAACGCATAGAGACGAAAAGATCCTAGTAAATTTTAACAAATCGGTCAAAATCATTTTTCCAAAATTTAAGTGGAAATGATTTTTTGATAAAAAAAACAGACGAGTCTATCAGTACTCGAAATAGCTACGTAGTGTGTATAGTGTATATACACACTGCAAGTGTCCTTTAGTAATTTCAGACGAACTCCGACTTTTTACTACCACTAATTTATACATAGATCTCGAATATACCACACTTGATTTCTAAAGCGAAAATTTAAACTTACCGAACTTTTGGTAAAACTGTCTTGTATAATCAAAAACCATCATTCCTGCTTAAATTTCAGAAAACCAACAAGGTCAACTTTAATGTAACATTTAATCTATGCATATACATAATTATTTCAGTTTTTTTATTCTTTCTGACTGTTTGTAAATGTTAAACTTTTTAACATCATTGGAAAACTGTCCAAAAGAATCTCCCAATTAATGGTAAAAGCTTAGTATGAAATTTCTTGATTATCTCTTTAGTCGAATTTTGTTGAAATACAGGTTTTTTTTATCAAAACTCGTCGTTTCCGGAGAAACTTTAAAAATAATTTGAACAAATAACGGAAAAGGACGCTATCACTTCCAGTGAACCGATTTCGGCGAAACATCATTGAGACCTACCAATTTATGGATCAAGCTAAAGTATGAAGTTTCATCTCGATTAATTAGTGCGCCTGGGCCTGTACAGGGTCGAATTTTTATTAAAAAAACAGTTGGTTTTCAAAAATCGTGATTTTCACAATGGTAAATTTGGATTGGGAGATACCGGGTTCGAATCCCGATAGGGGCAAGATACAAAGGCGATTTTTTTCCTATGGAAGCTGCTATTTCTGATGGACCGATTTCGTCCAAAAATCACTGGGATTTTAATTTTAATTTTTCGTTACGCATCACTAATATTTAGCACTATTTAGGATAAATTTAGGAGGTATTTGAAGCTTTCTTTTTTCATAAAATAAAATATTAATTATTCTAAGGAATTCTGCATCTACAGATTAAATTCCTTCAACATTTCCAATTTCATTGCGGCATTCTAAGCTCTAAGAGCTTCTAAGATCTCCACAAAATCTCATTCTAAAGTTGGAAAAATAGTTAAGCTTAGGTTTTGGATATCTGATCACCTATTAAATAATATACGCAAGAGAAATAAAATATGCCAGCTTACAAGGGAAAATCCAACTGACAATAGGCTTGCTAACTATAGTTGCAAACTATGTGACAACGTTAATACCAAAACAAGTCAGAGTAAAAAAACAGTACTACTTGAACAGTTTAATTCTAATGGCACTAATGCCCGGAAAAATTGGTATTCAGTTGGTGCAGAAATTAAAGAATTAAATTGTAAGTCGGGTGGTGTTATCTCTGATTCAGGTAGAATTGAAAATGAGTTTAACAACTATTTTGTGCGAGTAGGTGAATCCAGAGTTGTTCGACTGTTACTATGGATGAGTCGGTGAAACATAGATTGGTGACAGAAAACTACGATAGGACGAGAAGCTTTTATTTTTCCCGACCTTCCCGAGTGAATTATATACAATTATTAATTCGCTTAAAAATAATTCATCGGTCGGATTAGATGGTGTTTCGAATGTATTAGTATTAGTTAATTGTTATCTTGTGGATGTCCTAAGTTTCATCATGAATCTTAGTGTCAATACAGGGATTTTTCCGTTAGCCCTAAAGCAAGCTGTAGTTATCTCTATTTAAAAGAAATGATAAATCGAGTTTGGACAACTACCGATCAATATCGCTTCTTTCCATTTTTTCCAAAATCTTTGAAAAGACCATGAAAAGTAGGATGGCATATTTTCTAATAAAAATAATTTTCTGTCTCCGCTGCAATTTGAGTTAAGGAAAAGAAGAACCGGAACAAGCTATTTTAACTGGAATGTTCTAATATCACCATTTTTCGATTTTTTATCGAAGTCTACGTCTATTTCTGCTAGAATTAATTTAACTTCTGTTTTGTTTATCAATTATTTCTTCTCTATTGCTATCACAACCTACTATAATATATTTGAACAATATCTGTTTCACTTATTTTGGTTCTAGTATCGAAAATATTATTTAGAGCCAAATCGACAAACGACAATTAATTCGCAAATACGACTAAATTGTCTCTTTTCGTATTTTTGGATTTTTGGAAAAGCTTTGGATTCTATGTATTGATTGGGTCTACAAATAAATTTCCGACCTTTTTTACTGAAATAAAAGACATTCGTTTTTGTAGAGAATGAAAGAATGTTTTATTCAAAGTATGCTCCTTCGGAAACTATAATCTTCGCTCATCGTTCAGACAATAAGTGGATTTCCCGAAGAAAGAAGTCTGGTGGTTTCGAGGCGATCCAGTCATCGACCCATTTTTTGACGTTTTCATATGAAGTGAAGTGCTGCTGTGCCAGGGCTGATTGCATCGACCGCAACAAGTGGTAAAGGTAGCAATGTCTGGTGAATACGGCGAGTGGGGTAGAATTTCCCAGTTCTGCCTGTCCAAGTAATTTTTGACAGGTATAGCAACATGTCCCATTCCGGTCGTTTTTCAGCTAGAGCTTGCTTTAAAGACATCAGTTGTCGTCGATAACTTGTCCCGTAATGGTTTTACGCTCTTTCAGCAGCTCATAATAGACGACACCCTTCATATCCCACCAAATACAAAGCAACGCCTTCGAACAATGGATATTTGCTTTTGGCGTCGACGGGCCTGGTTCACCTGGCTTGACCCATGCTAGTTTGCGCTTTGGATTGTCATAATGGATCCATTTTTCATCCCCAGTGATGATCCGATGCAAAAACCCCTTCCTTTGTTGTCGTTGAAGCAACAATTCGCACATGGTTTTCCGACGTTCCATGTCCCTTTCTTTCAATTTGTGTGGCACCCAATTTTCCAGCTTCTGAACCAATCCCATTGCATGTATACGTTGCGGAACACATTGTTGGGTAATATTCAACTCTTCTGCCAATTGTTTTTCAGTCTGACAAGGGTCCACATCAAGCAAATCTTCCAATTCTGGATCTTCAAATTTTCTTGGTCTGCCTTCACGTTCTTTGTCTCTTACGTCAAAATCACCAACTTTGAATCGTTGAAACCACTCTTTGAATGTTGTTTTCAATGGCGCATGTTCACCGTAAACTTCCACAAGCAAACGATTTGTTTCCGCTGCACTTTTCTTCAACAAAAACTAATGAAGTAAAACTTCCCGCAAATGTTGTTTTTTTGGCACAAAATTCGACATCTTCAATTACATGAAAATAATTGTTGTTCACGCTTTGAACAAATGTCACTAGTAATTATTCAAGCTTGACATCTAACCTCCAAAAAACATGTATTACCCGATTGAATAATATGCAAGCAGTGATACTAACGAAGTACTACTAAAAAGGTCGGAAATTTATTTGTTCACCTAATAAAAGCTTTCAGTTGAGGCTATCTAAATTATTCGTAAAGTTTATATTACAAAAAAACAAATTTTATAGGTTTTAAAAACGGTTGGGGTCAATATGACCCCAATGCACAGAGTTAGGGTTAAACCACAATAAATTGACACTTTAAAGTGATGTTGTAGTCATGGATATCGACGACTACAATTCAATTGACGTTTAATTGTGATTTTAATCTTCGAAAAGTTTTTAATTTATTAATCATCGAATTATTATTTATTTGTGTTATATATATTCGTTTGGACATATTGAAATAAAAAATTTAGTTTTGTAATTTTTTTTTATTTTGAGTGTAATTTTGTATTACATAAAAATTGACACAATTTGCAGTTATAGTGTGGTTTAAAAATACGGAATTCGAACATCAATATCAAAAAATTACCGATTTGGTGTGGGGGGGGGTACATCTTGTAATTGTGATTGAGCGCTTTCAGGGCACCCAACAGTTGGGAACATGTTGAGTAAAATCGAGACCAACGCTATGAAAATGATTTTACTAATCATGATAGGGGACCTGAAAGCGCCCATTGATACGACCCCCTTAGTGATAGAAACGCAGTAAAAACATCACAATGTTGCAATCTAGCAGGCTGGTAAATGATATAAAAATTGACACAGAGGCAAATTTTATTTTACAGAAACGAGAAATAAACTTCGATAAATTATCCAAAGGGGATGATGTTAGAACATCCCACCATGGTATGTTTGTC
Source organism: Nephrotoma appendiculata (assembly GCA_947310385.1). Classification (NCBI taxonomy): domain Eukaryota; kingdom Metazoa; phylum Arthropoda; class Insecta; order Diptera; family Tipulidae; genus Nephrotoma; species Nephrotoma appendiculata. Next base: position 43,107,413 of record OX371224.1, read on the forward strand.
GATATGACTAAAGCTTTTGATAGAGTAATAGAGTAGACCATGCGATTCTCTTAAGGAATCTTTATTGTTGTGGCTTCCGTGGAATGATCTATAACTGGCTTTGTAGTTAGTTACCTATCTGATCGATCACAGTGCGTGTTAATCACCAACTAAGCGGAGAACTGCCAATTACGGCAGGAGTTCTTCAGGGATCGGCGTGGGACCCCTGTTATTCCTTGTTTACGTGAATGGAATTTTCCGACGCCTTTTTACAGGCTCTTGCACCCCTTTCGCTGACGACTTTTCGTTTGTGTACTCTGGTTCAAGCAAACGGTTAGCATTTCAGGGATCGAAAACGATTTAGATTTACTGGCAGAATGGCTTAAAGCTCATAACTTACTTTTGAGTGAGAAAACTAAAATACATAATACATTTTAGGGAGAGCCAGGAACTATCTGATGCTCTTTCTTTCCATGGTTTTGGCTGTAATAAAGCTCAGACTTGTACTTCGACTGGTTGTTTTAAGATTAGTTTAGTAAATGAAATTAGATATTTAGGTATTTTGATTGATGCAAATCTAAACTGGAAGGCCCACATTGAAGACTTGAAACGTAAACTATTATTAGTATCCAAGAAGATGTATGTCTCACGCCTCTTTTGTCCTTTATACCTACGGAGGTTATTATGAACTAGTTGATTCTATCCTTCTCTACGGGCTGGCATGTTGCGGGAGTACCTGTAAAATATTAATGAATTCGCTTTTGGTCCGACAGAGACATATTATCCGGTTAATGACTTTTCATGATGCGCTATTTCCTTCTTGGCCCATTTTTCGGACTCTAGGCATCCTGTCACCGAGACACATGTTTGTCTTCAAGGCCTTAAAGATTTTCTATATTATGAGTGGAAATAACTTTGTCACTTGTTCTGGATACGGTCTTCGATTGAACTCGCAATACAGAAAACATCCTAATTGGAGGTTAGATTTTCGCAGACATTTCTTCAATGTTATTTCACCCATCATCTTCAATAATTTACCGAACAAAATGAGTATATTCTTAATCCAAGTATAAATCAATTTTATATTTTTATATTTTATTTACCTAAGGTAATTTAAGTATTTTTGTATTATTTTCTTACCATACTTTGCCATTTGTAATATATAGATATGTTCTTGTAAATTGGTTAAAATAAAATTGGCACCTAATATGTACATGTAAAAAAAAATTATCCTGCAAACGAATTAGCACTCCTCCTCATTCATTCGCCCATTTACAAATTGAAACAACAACAGTATACACCAACTGTCCATTGCTTACTTCATATTAGCCCATTCTCGTGTGATTCGAACCCAATACCACCACCCGGTCTAAATTCAACTATTGTCCTTTGAATACTATAATTTCTTCCTCAATGCCATGTATTTTACGAATACTGTTTTCAGTTTAATAAAACCCTTCTATAACTATTTTTATATTATTGGGATCATATCCTATCTATAGGGACAACATATTGCCTGAGTTTATAATAGCCCGTCCAGAAAATAAATAATATGTATGTACATTTTATTTTGAAATGTTATCAGCTTTTTACTAAAAGTTTAGAAAAAAAACCCATGAAAATACCTTCTCATCATAATCTATATACATGAACAAGATAAGAATCGTAGCCGGCGTCAGTAGCACTCCTGAAATTGTTAAAGAAATTTTAGTATGACATATTTTGAGTGCTAAAAACCCCCTATAACTACCCTGAGTTTATGTTTTTATGATAGCTGAGATCATAATCTACATGAGCAACATAACAATAGTCGTCCAGAAATTTTCAAAGTCATCTTAATCATAAAACCATATATAAACCTACTTTTGTTAAAAAACTGAAAACATTTCATATTACAATGATTTTAAAAATTTCAGAAGTGCTACTGACGCAGGCGATTTTATTGGGTTTTCTATTGAATTTTGCGTTATAATTATTGAAATTTTAGAATATGCCGAATACGACCTTGTAAATAAACAGTAATTTATTTATTTCGTCCCAAAAAGTTTAAAATACATATAGTATTTTCCCTTCTGTTTTAAGAATCCTTCGGTTTTCCATAAAACTTTCTGCTGATAATTATTGATTTGCTATTTTTTGGTTTTTTATAAAGCCTCGAAAATTGTCATTCGATTTCAAAATCTAGCTTCTGCTTCTGATAAAAGTAAAACTAAACGTGTGTGAAGTGAAAATATTGTAATATTGGATGCTGAGAATAACTAACCCTCATGTGATTGAAGAAAAACTATCTTAATTTGAGTGACTAAGGTGACTTAATTTGAGTGACTACCTTACATGCAACTTTTCTTGAAACTAATTTTTTTTAAATTTTTTTTTGCAATTATGAAATTTATTACGGGTTTTGCTAAAATGACTTAAATTGAAAACAATTTTGCATTAGCTGCAACTTGTCAGTTTTCGAAGAACATTCTGTAAAAAACGTAAATAATCCAACATATCACATCAGTGTAAAAAATGATCGATAGTAATAAAAAAATGTTGGTTAATATTTTTGAAATAAATAAAAATATAAGCATAATGAAATAAATAAACAGAAATATAAACAATGAAATACAACGACATACTTATAACATAAAACTATAAAATATTTACATACTATTTCTTCCAAATATATAGTGTAAAATATGTAAAGGTACCCCTTTGTTACTCTAATTCGTACAACTAAACCACTTTTTGCTCTCACGTGTGTCCAAGTTATAAAATTTCTCATTTTTAAGTCTCATCGTAATCTATCAATTGAACTAGAAGTTCTCATAAATATAGAACTTTTTATTATGACTGGAACATACAAAGCTAGACGTTTAAAAGTGCAAAAGGTACCCGGGTACCTCGTCACTCACATAAGGGCTAAATGTGATTGCGGCTTATACTCAAAAACAAACAGAGAAACACAACAATTCGAGAATGGAAAATTCTATTAAAACATTTACAGCACAAATAATGGAGCAAAAACCAAGAGTCCTTGTTTAACACCACTGATACATTTTTTAAGGACGGATTTAACGATGGCAGCATTGCAGATAATATAAATCAAAACACCAAGAGTAACAACCTTCAAACGAGCATAGATGAACTCAAAAGTAGTTTGAGCTTCGGACCCTTTTGTACTTTAGAGACTGATTAACTTTTCAATAATGTATTACATAACAACTACTTTCCAAATAAGTGGAAATGCCGAAAATTGTACCGATAAAGAAAAAAACAAGAATTACAAATCCTAAAACAAGAACAGTAGCAAAGTTTTTGAAATACATACAATATTATAATAAAATAATAGCACACACCACAAAGGAAAACTTATTACCTGACATGCAATTTGGATTCAGATACTACCATTCCACCGTACATGTGACCAACAAATTAATATCGGACGTAAATAGAGGATTGTGTGGATAAAAGGATTAACCTATAAACTACAGAAAACGGGGTTTATGTAAACATAATATATTTTCTCCATGAAATGTTAAAGAAAGGAAATTTTAAATCTCAGACGGCGATATAACGAGTTGCGAATTTCATTTATACAACGGTCTTTAACAAGGAACAAAACTGGAACCAATTCTGTTCACTTTATGCACGGCAGATTTATTAAAAAAACGAATGCAAAAACTCAAAAGAATGTCAGGCGTTAGCATATGCTGATGAGTTATAACAACGCTTTGCCATTTATTTTGGATTTTAGAGAATTATAACACAGGATTGTACAAAGCGGAAAACCATGAATCAGCCGTAAAAGTTTGGGCAAATACTCTAAAGCCTCCGGGAAATACACCCGAATTAAAGCTAACGGTAATTAATTTCGAAACTAATTAATTTCATTAAAATTAGATAAAAACACAAGCGTGAATAAAGAAACCATCAAAAACGTAATTCGAACGGAACATCTATGCGATCAGAAAAAGGATGAATCACCGGTATATACCTAAACTTATAAGTAGTCGCATTGTTACGGAATCGAAGCAGTCCATACTCATGGCCAATCTGGGTAGTACCTAAAAAAGCAGACGCATTAGGTATTGGGAGTCAGGTTTGTAATTGACTATTAAAAACTGAACGAGGAAATTGAGGAAATATAAGATAATCTTCGGGAATAGAACATATTTTCCAACAATAGATCTCAAATGAGGGTTTCATCAGATCCAATTTATAAAAAATTCCAAAAGAAAACAACATTATCCACCAGATAAAGGACATTTCGAATTTACACAATTGCCATTCGGCCTAAAAATGGTCCAGCAATATCCCAAGGGCCATGAATAATGTCCTAAACGGACTTATCGAGAAAATATGTTACGTGTATCTTGACGATATTTTGTCATAGGTCAAGTTTTTAAAAGGTTGTCACAATTTAAGCTGTGTTGCTTTCAAAATATTACAACAACAATTGCATTGTATTCAAGCCGATTGTTTTAGAATGTTAAGAAAAAAATTTTTAGGATTAGGGGAAATAAAATCATGTTATGGTTATGGTGTTTACCGCAAGGCTTTATTTTTTCTATTTTTCTAGAAAAATTTATATTGAATAATAATTTAGCATTTGTTATTTGATAGCAAAATACCGAATTTAATTTATTCTATTTTTTAAAATAAAAAACAATAAAATAAATATTAAGAAAATGAACCAACACGGAAAAATTAAAACGCATTAAAAAATTAAATCCAAAAGTTGTTGCTTTCACATTTCTTAGCTAAGCTAAGCGGATTTGCGAAAGCAACACTACTTTAATCTAAGAAGTCATAAAGCCGAGTCCGGATAAAGTTTAAAAAAATCCTCGAATGGCCAGTACCAACAACTAAAAGTGTGTTAAAATTACCAAACCTTCGATCCAGACTTCTATCCCACATGTACGACAAAGTCGAAAAGCCAATCGCATTCGCATCGAGAACTCTAAAAGATACTGATTCTAGATATGCCACAAACGAAAAAGAAGCTCTCGCTATCATCTGGACAGTAAAATTTATCAACCATACCTTGAGAAAAACTTAAAAATACTACGGTGGTGTTTGCAGCAATGGTGGCACAGTTCATTCAGCCAACACCTCAGACGACTATTAATGGTCAGAACGCCCTATTAATTATCACAAAAACCAAAGTAACAAAAAAACAGAAATTTTGCACTATCTAAAAAAAATACGCAAAACAGTCAGCGATTTTGGAACCAGAAATTCTTTACCAAAAAAATCCAAGAATATTGCAGAGAACATTTCTCACAGATGGGCCTCTTCGTGTTCGTGTGTAAAAGCTGTAACGAGCTCAGAAGGCAAGATGCTATAGTCGTGAAAGAACACGACAAGGCACACAGAGGGAATCAGGGAAACAGAAAATCAAATCAGAAGAGCCCATTATTTCCCAAACATTATAAAAAAAATCAAGAGCTATATCAATGGATGCATTAATGCACATATATACGACAGGAAGACCTATAATATAAAAATCGCTCCCAGACCGAAAGCGTAAACATCGATATTTTCATTATAATGCTCATTTTCTAAACACCTCCACCCTGATATAGATAGTAACAAAAAATCTAAAAGATATAAGTAGCGCAACCAACCTTTATAGTAACAGACCAAACAAACAAATAAATAGAAGAATAGAGCTATTAACAGATACCAGTAACAAAGCGTAATTGCCAAATATCAACACCATAACACATTGCCCTACCAAACAATAAAATATTATCCTTCAAAGGAATGGTCGCCATAAAGAACATGTTAGTCGACCAAGATGTCGGAAGTCTTGTACCAGACGAAGCTCTGAAGTACATTATACCAACAATTGCAGTAAACGTCGTAACACTCTTATACATCCTGAAGGTGCCAAAACTTGAAGAAGACAACTCAACGATAATGATGAGTTAAGTGCTGTCCTGGCAAATTTACCACCGGAACAGCAACAACAACGCAGCAAGATAAGAAATAACTCACATTAACCATCGTTAGCAGTAATTAAAAATCATAATCACATTACTCGTAAATCATAAGGAAAAGGTGTACATACAGAACCGGTGTACATAAAACAGTACGGGCATCCGGAACATCAAAAACTCAACTTTTGCATCAAGGAATCATTAGGCTTTCATTTAGTCCTTGGTCGAGTCTCATTTGGATGGTACCGAAAACCCCCGATTCACAAATAAATTAAACCCTAAATAAATAAAAACCTTTGCCAAATATTAATAATATTTTAGATAAATTAGGTAAATCTATTTACTATACCACAATAGATGTAGCCCCAGGACTCCACCAAATTAAAATTAAATCATCAGACATAAATAATCCAGGATTTTCAATTGAAGGAAATCATTACGAATTCGTTCCTTCGGCCTGAAAACTGCAACCAGGATCTTTCAATAGATAATGGATAACATTTTAGATGATGAACTTCATATTACATGGACGACATAAAAGTATTTAGTACTAGTCTTCAAGGACATATAAATGTTCTGAAATAAAACTCATTTCTTACAAAATGAAATTGGATTTCTTGGACACGTTATATCACATTTGCAAAAATATTCTAACATCGGAACCTATTTTACAATATCAAGATTTTAGTAAACCGTTTATATTGACAACTGATGCGAGTGATTTCGCACTAGCAGCAATACTGTCACGGGGTCCAATAGGATCCGATATTCGAATCTGCAATGCATCCAGGACATTATCTAAAACTGAATGTAATGATAGCACCAGCGAAAAAGAACTACTAGAGTATACGGAGTTTGGCTCTTTAATTGTAAAGAACCAAATTCAAAAATAGTTCTCTGGCGGTTGAAGCTTGTAGAGTATGATTACGAAATCGTACACAAAAAAGGATCCCTAAACGCAATTGCTGATGAATTATGTAGACTTGAAGAAGACAAGCAGATTAAAAAATGTCTTAAGTATTTATGCAATGACGGTTTACCATGACCAAATATTATTGATTCAATTAAATACCCACAAGTGGATAAAACAGTTATAAATCCCTTGGGTTCGGACGAAACCCTATAATTACCATTGGCAATTATGGTTTATCAAAGTCAAACGAGTTCAAAACCCAAGTTAAATAATCCAAATCTTTACTGAACAGTTTGATGAAGCAGGATTAAAAGTTATGAAAACAACAAAAATAACAACATCAAATGCCATAATAAAAACCATCGAGGTACAACATATTATTTTCCTAACATGAAGGAATTAATAACTAATTACTTTAAACAGTGCGGAACACTGGTAAATGATCATAATTTCAAACAAAAGGAAAAAAATTAATAACTTAAATAGAAATAGTTAAAATAAATATAAAAATTTAGAGGATAAGTTTTACCCAGCACAAGGATTATTTGCAAATCAAAAATGCGATAGTTAAACCAGAAAATGATAATTACGCTGTAAACTCAATTTATAATAAACAAATTCAAATTAATGAGTTAATGACTAACAGATTCGATAACTTAACCAACCATATTAACGATCTAACTTCTAGAATCGAAGCAGAATTAGAAATTGATAGACAATTCACAATAATAAATTGGCAAATTGACAATATCGAACGAATATAATTATGGCAATCGATTCAAATACCACAATTCTGCAACGATCCACTAACAAAATTACCATACCAAACCAATTCCTATCAATAATACTGAATTAATTCTAATAAACACAAACTCAATAATCCTAACTCATCAAGTTTACATGATGTTGCCCAGACCTTGTTCAACCATCGAAAATGTATATTATGAAGTATACACACACACACAATTATCAAGTGCTAAAATTAACAAAACCAAAGAATAGTCGACTTGAAATCGAACAGGACGAAAAAATTGAAGAATACCTAAATATTGACGAACCCTTGTGCAACGGATTTACCTTGTGGTATTAATTATTATTAAGTATGTATATTGAAAAATAAATTGTTGCTGGGAATGGAAACCGATAAATTTACCGATGATGACGTGGAAACTATTAACAGGGTAGCTTATGAGAGAACAAAAGCCGTTGGGATAGAAACAACGTTTCGATAAAGCACATTGTGCCCCTCATAAATACAACGAGGGGGAAATGAAATTTGTAAAGTGGGAAGGCGGTGCTTCAAGTGGTACATCAAGAAAACTAATCCCAAAATATCGGGGACCACATTTAATTGATAAAGCGCTTGGACACGATAGATTTGTCGACGTTCCAGGAGCCGAACAAACTCAGCGAAAGTTCGATGGCGTATGCAATTCAGATCGATTAAAACCTTGGTGTACGTTACAAGATCTGGAGGAATTAGGAAATATCGACGACAGCGATGAAGACACCTCTGGTTACAGGATGGACGACTGAAAGAAAATAGGTTCAGTCGTCCATCCTGTATACTAGTTTGCTGTAAGACTGAAAAATAGAATCTTTAAATAAGATAAATCGATTTGAAAGTGTTTCATTAATGAAAACAAAAATATTATAAATTATTTGATATCGATTGTAACTCTGGCCCTCGAGTGTCTGATCCCCACAAACACAATACCACTTACCAGGAACAATAGCCCCGTTGTTAAGTATTTAAAATAAGTACAAACAGATATGGCTGTGATGGTATATTGTACCGAGAAGTTGTGTTATATATCCTGTTCCTGTTATATGTCAAATTAATTAGAACGACTGGCTAGAACGGAAGTGGCTAATATCTATATCGGATCAGATATGGAGCAAGATATTTGGCGGATGATCTTCGGTTTGACAGCTTATCAAAAAGTTGTATTTGTTGTCACGTTCGTTTGAAATAGTTTTAAAATTACTTACCTTAGAATTGTCCCAAAGGCACATACAAAGTAGTTATAAAATAAAAACGGAACGAGTACACAAAACCGAGTGATTGATTCCTGGGATGCGGTACAGAATCGTTCCACCGATTCAACATTTTGTGATAAATGGAAGCTCCTCATAGTCTCCTCAAAATTTAAAGTAAATCAGATTAATTGAAAATATAGAAACCGAAGACAAACTAAACTCACGTTTAAGGCATAAATGCCTTTTTCATGATTCCAGTGATTGCATCATCATCCATTGTAATCATTCATGAATATTTATAAACAAATTAATTTATTCTTCCTCTCCTCAGCAGTATACATAGCCGAAATATTAAAATGTTTGTATTTTAATAAAATGACCTTAAAATAAACCGCCAATTTAAAAACTGATCCTAGAATTGAATTCGACTATACAAAGTATACCACGTTGCCGAATATATTTTTATTCGCGCACAAAATTATTCCAATCATAATTTCTTCTCAATAAAATTTTCTTTCGGACGCCAACCAGCCAAGCAACAAAATGAAAATCATTGTTTTGTTAATTTCTTTGTAATTATTCACAATAAATTTGTTATTTTAATTCATAAACGATTTCGACAAGAGAAGAGCACGTGCGTGTATTTTAAATATAAACATTTCAATTACGCAACGCACGCAAGCAATGTACCGTTAGAAATCAGCATCATATTCTCTCCTCTCACATAATAAAGTACCGTTACATAAAAATAGTTACAAACATTTTTCGCTTACCGAAATTGAATTCCATTGAATGATACGCGAATCTTAATTAACACAATAAACTCGAAATAATTTCAAATTAAATTATTAACGAAACACAAAAACTAAACGAAACTTAAAATTTTAAAAACACAAAAGAATTTACATGAACACTACACAACTATTACAACACAATCAGAAATGAACTAAAAAACTAAAATGTTTAGGATTACAGTTGTTCGGTTGATTGTGTTGATCCATTTCTATCTCGTGCCGTCCCGGTCCCATATTAAAACAATTTACTTTTTCGAATATCGTTCTCTTTTTTCCTGCATAATAATTTACACACCATTAAACGACCTTGTCTAGGTTGTCGAATAGGCGGGCGATACACGTGCGTACACGAATGAGGATACGCGAAAGGTCGTTGATTGAAATGATTTTTGTTTGCATAAAAAATTAATTTTTCTGAAATATTCTCTCCAATTCTCCATACAACACACATACATATATATTTACTGTGAATTTAGCAAGAGTGAGATATTCATATAAGAATCTTGTTGGAATATTCGGGATTGCATTCAACTTTTTTTTTAAACGATCAATATTAAAGAATATTGATTGAACATATTCAATTTTTTGAATAGTCGAGATATTTTTTGCTTTCAATTCAAATTCAAATTGATCTGTGTTTTGTAATTAGATAAAGAAAATGTTGTTTATTAATGAAAATTAAATTTTGTGCGGTGATCTTGATTAACATCGATAAGATTGTAGCTGATTTTATCTTCCACATGACTACTTCCACTCCATATACAGAGGAGTTCACTAATTTAATAATCTGTTCAATTATAAGGTAAACTCATCAAAGCTTGAAATTTTGTGTTCAAATCGAATCACGAGTATTGCCTTATCGGAAGCAATCTGTAGAGCGTTCGAAAAATTCTGTCCTCCTGTTACACAGCCAAAAATAACGAACACACGATTTTGGAGGGCTGATCTAACTAAGAGAAATGCTAGAAGGTTCAAGAATATTGCCAACAGATCGTATCTTCTGTCTGATTGAGATAATTTTCTGGAAACAAACACACAAGGCGGCAAGTCCATGAATAAAGTTCTATGAGGAACTCTATAGGCTATCTAGCATAGAACTAGCTAAAAATGGCCTACTAACGGCAGGCTGGCTACTTCCAAATGGGTAAGCTGCATCTAGACCTCATTTTTCTGAGTTTGTTCTTCTTTGCCCCACACAAAGAAAGTGCGGTTATGATGTGTTTTCACCCTCCAACAGGGAGTTGCAGCTTGGATTGCATATCATTCAAGGGGACTTTCAACTGTTAGGGACCTTCACCGTCTTCATGTATATTCCTCAATGTTGGAATAATTGCAAAGTGGTTTTCATACCGAATGTTTGCAGACTTACCTTTCTTAAAGTATTAGATCGGAGCGTTAGTAGAATTATTAGAGACGAATGTTTATTTATCACCCTTTTTTATTCTACTTTCTTTGCAGTCCTTTATTCCCCGGCTTGTTTGGTTGCATTTTGAATGAAATTGTTTAATCATTAATTGTAAAGCAACATTATTCAGAGTCCATGACATAAATGATACAAATTCCTCCGACGAGGAGGTTCAAGGGAGTCAAATGGTAGATATGCAGAAGCCAAAATCACCTCCGTGTAACGATTAAAAGAATCAAACGCAACGATTACAGGATAGTAAATCCGATTTAGCTTATTTTTTCAATGCAAACAAAAAAATGTTAAAAAGATTTTTAAATCGGAGTCTGTGATACTATTATTCTGGTGTAACTTAATCTGTATTGAGCATGATCATCATCAAAGGATAGCAGTCGACGACGAAGATATCTAAACGGAGACAATCTATGGATGAGAGATAATCTTAAAGAAAATCCTTTCCCTTGAATCCTTTCCTTGAAGACCAATCAAATTATGATCGGAAATGAAAGGTGAACACAACTATGACCCCTGTCGTATTGCAAATCTGATGGGCCGACCCATCTTCCATGGTCGGACTTTAGGCTGTGGAGCTATGCAATGTGCAGATGGTTCTACGTAAATCGGACCTATAGCCGTACGTCCTCAATTTGGCTATTGCGTAAGGTAGGAGATGAAAAGCCACCCCAACAATGGCTTGGCGTTTAGTCTCGAGCTTTTGTGGACGACCTACCAATCTTTGATTAATACAATCGGGTTGCCAGTTAGCAATCGTTCCAGATATCAGTGAGATTTCATCAAAAAACCATTTATATGTTTCTTCATTAGCACATTTATATAAATCAAGACATTCTTTGACAGGTAGTAATCCCAGCAATTGAGGAATACAATTTGTCTACCCCAATCCCTTCGGTGTAGATCATTAGGGAAAGCATCATTGCTTTACCTCATTAAAAATTATAGTTGGATTAATATCACATATTGCTAAATCTTTAAGCGACTGTAAGCGCAAAACAACGCGGTTTTTGGGAGTAATACCACGAGGGGTTTCAGCTCCAAATGAGCCAATCTATTCTTCAAACGCTGGCGTTTACCTTTACCTTTCTATATGTAGATCTAAATTAATTTTATCCCGCTTACAAGAGGACAGTGTAAATATCATTTGAAGTTGGAGAGAACCGATGTTCCTTCGCAATTTTTCTCTAGTCACCACTTTAATAGCTAATAGCAAACCTCTAGAATTTTGTATGTGGAAAAATTTCTATCTATTTAATAGGAAGATCTGTAGAACATGCTTCCGTTCCACAAAAACACACACATTACAAACAGCAGTTTTGTGAAATAAAAGAAAAATATAAGTGAAATTGTTGTTGCTTTTCATAACCGTTAAAAATTTCCGCTTGGTGCTCGTAATCCTCCCCAGCGGCCTTCACAAGCTACTGATTTGCTGATTCCTAAGAAAGTAAGCAGAGGCAGCTGAAACCCCTGCTCTAAGAAAAAGGATGGCAAGGCAACAGAAGAGCTTGCGATAGATACTTCATTTAGAAGTATGAAACAAATTCGATTTTTTTCATGGTAATTTGTTTATATCCCTTTTCCGGCCTGCGATCACAATTGTGTACGATACGAAAGAGAAATATAAAAAAAAACAAAAAAACATTGCAAACTATGGTTCTTTACATTCACGTTTGTGTACGTTGGACTTAAATTTAAGAAAAAAAATTGCCTGGCCGGAAAAGGGATATGTACTTTTTTATCTTATATCCGGCTGCTTTTTGTTTTCGAAAATTCCGAAATCGAAAAGGTTTCATGTTAGTCTCGGAATTTGGTTTTCCTGCCTTTTAGAATATCGTATATTCTTTTACAACTTGTTCTTGGACACAGCCTCTACTTCTAACAGGCTTGGATAGGCCTTTGAATTGGAAACATTCCAGTTAAGCGGCCACTGACCAATGCAGAGCATAGAACTTATTTAATCCCCTTTTTTCTGAAACTCCTTTATCGAGATCATGTTTTCTGTTGTTGACAAACACCCAGTACTCATGAATATGATCAAAAATCTTATTATATTCCAGTTTCGGCATGAATTCTGATACCATGTATTAAGAAACGAAAGTTGATTTATCTGAATTTATAAATTTGCTACTACCGAATTCGCATTTCAAACGTAATTTACCGGTTCCTCAAATATTGTCTCAGATATTACACTTTTTATTAAAACAAAATACAGCTTAAGCAACATCCCAGTGGTCACAAATTTAAATTTGAAACTCGGGCCTAATTAGTAAATTCTAGTTAAATAACTTTCGCTTCGGAATACATAGTAACCCTCCTGGACGCTTTTTCTTGAATATCGCAGTATATTCTGGTGTGCACATTATTTTATTTGTCATATAGGCCTATATTCTATTCTTCTGACCCTAATAGTGTGCACGCTAGCACTTGTAACAAAAGACTATGGTGAAATCGATTAATATGTTTCGACAACAGCGACATACTTCAGAGATAACGATATTGCGTTTAAATTTACATCACTAGGATCTCCCGAAAAACCATTCATATCTCGACACGGTAGGCTGCACTAGTTACGATTATGTAGCGAGTAAAGTGTATTTAGTGAAGCAGAAATTAATTTCCGTAGACAGTTTTACTATTATAATGTGATAACCATGATATTTATGGGGCTTGATGTTTTGACGGTAACCTGTTTTATCAATACGTCATTATCAATACGTTTAAGCTGCGCTAAATTACAAATTTATTATATAAACGTATTAGAACAGCTTACCCAACAAGACGAGGTGGCCGAGTGGTTAAGGCGTTGGACTGCTAATCCAATGTGCTCTGCACGCGTGGGTTCGAATCCCATCTTCGTCGAGGACTTTTTAATTATTTTAAAATAAAAATGTTGTTAAAAATAGTAAAAATACAAAATATTTTGTAATAATCTTCAAATCGATCCGTGCCGATTATAAATATCGTATTAGGAAGTATGATCATATTTCTCCCTTTTTAAATTTGACTCTTGGCTGTAGTTTGGTTGACTTCTATGAGCTTCGTGTATGTTTTTATTTTTAAGCTTCTCAGATCGAAGCAACCTCCATATTTATTTAATAAGTTATTGTTCAGTAGGTCCCATTCTTCAAATTTACGTTTACTTCCCCCTATAAATCTGTGCAGATCTTTAAATACATCGTTTTTCTGTTAGGGGTATTTCTCTTTGGAATTCTATTCCATTAGATATTAAGAGGTCAGCGTCGCCTAAATCTTTTAAAGCGTATTATTTAGCGTGGCGCGCTTGAATGATAATACATGTAGTACTATTTTTGTATGTATAGTCTGTAAGTATTCACTTTTTGCAGTGTCCTCTGTAACAAATGAGCTTGAGCTCAATACGGAGGGTACTAGCATGGAATGGATTTGTTTTTTGAAAAAATCTGAGGTTTTTATGCCTAATGGAAGTATTTTTTTTTTGTTTTGGTGGTTGTTGTTCTTCATTTATATTGCTTCCATATGTGCTTTTCCTGTACCAAAATTGTAATGTCAATGAATAAATAAATAAATATTAAATATTAAATAGGTGTTAGGCGTTGGGAAATTAGGGAAAAAATTAAACGCAACAATATTTTTTTTTTATAAAAATTTTCACGAAATTTATTCTAATTTTTTTGTTGTTTCTACAATTAATAACTTATTAATTTTTTTGTTGTATTTTTTTAAATAATTTTTTATGTTTTGTTTTTTGTTTAATTTTAAATTAATAATTGTATTTACATATTATTTATATATAATATAGATTTTGTTTTATTTATTTATTTATAATTAATAATATTGTTCTTTGAATATAATAATATATATAATATTTATATATATTTTGCTTTGTTGTTTTGTTTTTTTTAATTTTATATTATAAATATTTTATTAAATTACAAATTAATTTATTTAATAAAATACTCTAATTCAATATTAATTTTTAGTTTAATGTTAAATTAAATTGTTTCATTTTATTTAGTTTTTTTTAATGTTATGAAAGTAATCATAATAATTTATTTTTAAATTAAATTAAATATTTATAATAATATATATTGTGTATGTATAACTTTTTAATTAGAATTAAATTGTTTCATTCTCTTTCTGTACAATGTTTATATTTTTAGTTGTATTAATAATTAAAAATATATATTTCATTTTTATAAATTAATATACATATTAATTTACTATATAATACATGTATATAATATATTAAGTTGTGTATATAATTTTTTCTTGTTTTTTGTTTTAATTTGTATATATAAATTTATTAATGTTTTGTTTTAAATATTAAATTGGATTTAATTTTAATTTTTATATATAGTTAATAATAATAAAAAATTATATATTTTATTTAATTATGACGCGATGTAAAAAATATCGATTAAAATTAATTTTTATTCCTTCTTTTCATCTATCTTGTTTGTGTTAATTCAGTTCATTAATTTTTATTTAATTAATTTATGTATTCTTGTTTTAAGAAACGAGTTATATTATGTATAATATATTATTTTGATGTCTTATTAAAATTTAGAGTTAAACAAATAAAAATCCACCATAATTAATATTTAGAAACAATAAAAAATAATAATATTAAACAAAATAATATTTAAATGCAAATAATAATAAATAAAATCAAAAAATTAGCTTTTCCATAGGAAATTTAATTTAATTGTTTAATTAAAAAATTGCTCGTCAGGTTTATTAATTTATATATTTTTTACTTGGTTAGAAAATATATCGCATTTAATATAAAACTAATATGTATTGCAAATAAATTTTATTATATTTTGTTTTTCTTTTTTGTTTTAAATTTATAATTCAATTTTTTAAGCACAATTTTAAGTCTCTTAGTTTATTTTTATTTATAAAAATTTAATATTTTTTTTTCTAATTAACGTGCAACTAAAATTTTAGCAACCAAAAAATAATTAATTTGTAAAATTATTAAAAAATAATAGTGAGAAATAATAATCATAATAATAAAATTAACATTACAACGAAATATTTAAATAAAAAATAAAAATATAAACTTAATAATTATAATATTTAATAATATATAATATAGAAACAATAAATTACGTTTTATGTTTATAATAATAATAATAATAATTAAATAAAAAATTTTATTTGGGATAGTAAAAATAAAAACTTAAATAACAAAAAGAACAATAAATATATATATTTTTTTAATTAATTTTTTTTTTTATATTTTATAATTTAAATTAAATAATTAAATACATAATTAATTTATATTATATATTTAGAAATATCAGAAAAAAAAAATATAAAAGATTTGTGGTGAAAAATTTGTTTTTATTATTATTTTTATTTATTGTCAGTTAATCAAAAAACATAAGTTTGTTTCAGGCTTGTAAAAATAATAATAATTATAAAATTAAAATAGATAATTTTGTATTTTACTATTTAAATCTAGTAAATAGTCCATAAATATGGTAACATTAAGCAATGGCCACTTAATATAATAATATTATATCTAATATCTATTCATTATACCACGATATGACTGAGAGTTAAAATAAGGAGATTGTGCGAATTTGATTATTAGAGCCCTGCGCCGCCGCGTGCGCGCGCCTTTAACTAATTTATTTGTATTTTGATATATGTATTTCTTTTTTTTTGTGGCAGTTTATAATTTGCTATGTAGCCATTGTATAAAATTTAAATTTTGATTCGTAAAATGTTTTGATTTCATAAATCCTTAATAATAATAATAATAATAAAATAATTAAAATAAACAAATTTGTTTGTGGTGTTTCATCTCTGGTAATACAATTAAAATAAAAACGTAATCAATCTGTTGTTTTTTCATTTTGATTTTGAAATATTAATTATTCACATATTTTGTTAAATTCTTTTGTTGTTGTGGTATAACAAAATTAAAAAAATAAATTTTGTAAATTATTTTTTTTATCATTTTTTTATTTTTTTTATTTTATTTACAATAATTTTAATTTTTGTATTCCTGCTTGAACGTATTTAACAACGTTATACAATGAACTATGTAGAGTCATTGGACCATTTTCATGATCTAAAGCTATAAAAAAATCTAAGAGAAAAAAAATTTCAGATTAAATGTACATTTTTAATTTAAAGTAATGCTTCTCAAACTTAATGAATAATGAAGAACACAGTGACGAAGTCAATTAGTCTTCGACGACGGAGTCAACATACTATAAAATATAAATAATTCATTAACATTTCAGATCTCACATGATTTATATTATAAATTTCGAATCAAGCAATTATCGCACATGGCATATGAAGCCAGTCCCACACGATCACAGGGGTCCCACACTTGCCTTAGTAAACCCGAAAAGAAATGTTTTATTGCAATCTTACTACGACCGGTGTATTCAAATTGTAAGTCATGTTGTATTTTGACAGTGCACACGAAACACGCTAAAATAGTTTTATGTCAGAAGTAAATTTATTTTTTGACATTTTATTCGTTCCACTGCGTATTGGATTGAAGGTTGGAAAATTAACAGAATTAAGGTTAATTCAACACAATTAAATATTAATGAGATAGCAGGTTCTCCTCTGGGGGCTGATTGTGAAATTTTTTCGATTTCGTAAAATACGATCAGCCGCAAAAATTCGTATTATGAAAAATACGTACGAAAATTTTCCTTTCGTAAAATTCGAAAATCATATAATCCGCCTTATTATGAACCAAAAAACCGAAATCGAATTTTACGAAAATCAAATGTCAAAATTCGACTGCTCTACTGGTGTCGAATATAGTATTTACGAAAACAATAGAGTATACGTAATATTTTTTTATTAAAGTAAAATACTTCAATTACTTTTAAAAAAGTAAGTTACTCAATTATTTTATAAAAATGGACTAGTTTAATTTATTACAATTTATTTCAAACTATTTTATTGTTTTTTATAGGTTTTGATGATTTGGCGTTTTAATTTCTTTTATGGGGAAAAAACAAAATTTTTTAAATGCGCCTCAATATATAGAAAGAGCTAACTAAATTGAGTCGGTACATCGGAAAAACCTCTTGATGGTTGGAATTTTAGTTAAAACAACAACACAAAACAGCAAACTTCATGCTCTTAAATTTTACGACTAACGAAAATTTCATAATAGGAATATTCGCGGCGGATCGAATTTTACGATTTCGTGTCTTACGAAATCGAAAAAATTTCATAATAGGCCCCCAGACTATCGGAAATTTCGTTACCTTCAATGTCACAGTGCACTAGAACCCACATAACCTAGTTGCTCGGCTGGAACATCGCGAAGAGCAAACATAGACTGCCTCATAAAAAGATTTCTTACCAACCATTGAATCCCGATGGCAAGCCATATGTATAGAAGACACACGACTTGGACAATCCGTTCTTGACATTTTCAGGCAACCATAAATCGCACAAACAATAGTCCGACGAGCTTGGGAAACCAAATTAAGGAAGTAGTCTATCATTAACCATATACTAGTTATTAGTAGTACAAATTAATTCGGACCATTTTTTTAATTTTAAAAATGCATTTATTTTAAAATAAAATTAATTAAGATAAGATTAAGATTAATTAAAATATTGTCCATGGCTGCTTACGACTTTTTTCCACCTCTCAGGCAATTTTAGATTCCTATCTCGGAAAAACCTTTCGTCTTTTATGGCAATTCGTCGAGCGTTTCCAAATATTTTCTTACGACTTTTGCAACGTGAGGCCAAGCGTTGTCATGCAGAAGAATAACTTTATCTTGCCTTTTCTCAAATTCCGGTCGTTTATCATGCCTTTCCCAGTTTATCTCTTTTTTACCAAAGAAAATTTTTTAGGGTTTTCTAGGGTTGAAAAAATTTAGAATAAAATGCTTCTGCGAAAATTCTTAGGATCGTTATAGTTGGACTTACCGGCTTTAACAATAAAATAATCAGGATAAAAACGCTTTTATTTAAAAGTGCAGTAAAAAGTATAAAATAATTTTCCAAACAGCATTATCATTTTATTAGTGGTACATGTATATGCCGTGGCCGCCTTACGGTTTTACTTTTCGCTACTCGAATAATTCATTAGTGAATTTGTATTTTATTTTAAAAAAACTGTTGGGTTTGGGCGCTTTCAGGACACCCAACAGTTGTGAACATGTTTAGTAAAATCGCGACCAACGTTATGAAAATGTTTAGCACTATGAAATTTTCAAATCAAATTGGCGATGATTTCTGTAATCATGATAGGGTACTTGAAAGCGCAAATTGTTTTATGCTTCATGCGGGAGGCTTACCACCGACTCCGCCAGCATTCGTTGGTTTTCGCTTTTTTATTTTCGCTTCGCCTATTGAAATCATACCACAAAAAAACGCCTCGCTATCGTGCACTGAACTTGTAATTTGTGTCAAGTATGTAGTGTTTGTGATTAAATTATATCAATATAAAGATTTTATTCACTTCAATCGCTCATTATTTTTTGGAAAACTCCAGTGTAGTTAAATTTGGTCGGAAAATTAATTAACTAATTCTTAATCTTCCAAAAACAACGTTAGTAAAATAACATTTAAATGTATTTTACATTGTTAGTGCAAATACATAATTATATTAGTTTCAGATAGTTATTTCGAGTGTCAAAAAAGGGTTTAAGTATTTGTTGGAGGAAATATCGGGAGGAAATACTTACAGCTTCACATCACAAAAAATATTTTCGCTCTTTTGTTCGCCATAAAATACTACGCGTTGAAAACATTGCCTGTCATCGCATCGAAAATGTGGTCGTTCGTTTCTACTAGTAACCAAATTATTTAAATTTACTCCTGAAGCGATCAAATTTTCGCTTTGCGATTTTTGTGGTACAAAAAATGTAAAAGCAAACCAGCAGCGAACGCCGGCGGAGTCGATAGTAAGGCTCCTGGAAACAAACACAGGCGGAAACGTAAGTCAAAATGCATGCGCGGATTTCTTGACATGACGTTTTTATTTTTTTAAGCGACCACCTATCTATTGAATTTTATGAATTTTTAATCCTGTAAATACACATTTTTGTAATTAAGGTGCTTTTTTAGGAAGAATTTCATTTTCTTTCACAAAATCTATTAATTAATTCTTCCACACGGAATTTTGAAACAACAACTTTTATGGTTATTACCTATTTGATTCTTTTTAGGAGGTGAATTAGAACGCAATTAATTAACTTAAGGAAATATAATTGCGATGCAACTTTGGGGACTAAAGGCGGTGATTCATGTATAAATTTTGTCTGAGACATAAATAATATTGGCTCCGATTGGTTTAATGTCGGCCATATTTTTTTTACGTACGACAAAAATTAAAAATTGAACATTGCTCATATTTGTATAAGATTTGACGGCAGTGGGAACAAAAGAATACATACATATTCTAAAATATAAAAAAAAATTAAAAAGAACAAAAATAAAAACACTTTTTAGGTTGTTTGCTTTATAAAATGTCAAAAAATATCCATACGACAAATTTTATTCGCTTAGAGCGTTTGTGTGGAAGGGAGAGCAAAAGTACAGGTACTGCTCGCCGTGTCAAAATTTGAAAATAAATACGACATTTTTAAATTTCATTTGATGTCTATATACGAAATAGAAGTGCATACATAATTTTTAAATATGTCTCAGTATTTCTTATGTTGCTAATTGTAACCTTTGACTGATTCAAACATCACTGATCATAAAAAAGATCTATCAGGTAATTCTGAAATATCACATCGGTTTCTTAATTGGAGGATACAACTCATAGAAGTATTTTCCCTTAGAATATATCTCCTTTGCAATCTGCTGCACACTTGGCTTACCCCAAATTTTTATTCAAGTTTTATTACGTTTCATAATAAACATTAAATTATTCGAGAAAACCGTGTTACAAGATGTTTTTTACTATTTAAAAGTTTGTAGCTGTCAAATATAAAAACAGCCTACTTTATGTAGGCGCAAGATGGCAGTTAAGTCAAAGCTCCAAGCGAATACATGTATCACTTAAGAGCGAATTTCGTTTTTATCGTATAAGACAAAAAAAATATTAACCAATCAGAGTGATTATTATTTATGTCTATCAAACAAAATGTCTACATGAATCACCGCCTTAACAATAAAAATATCTAAGTTCATGGCTGTCTTATGAGAACAAACCGATGATCAATTTGTAATTTTAAACTGAACCTGCTTTGAATAATTCAACGAACTGCATTTTGGATTTGGCGGTAACCTGATATAATGTACAATTTTTATCCTGCTATTTTGCAGAGCGTTATAACCAGTAAAATTGTCCGCATATTAAACCGGGTTATTGCAGTCCTAAAGGACTAGCATTTAGACACGATTTGGTCCGTAGTTGTACCATATCGTCTTGGTTATGGTCTAAATTTAAAAAGATTATGATCGATCAATATTATCGGACGTAATAATTAATGCTCATTTTCAAACTTTAGTACAAAACGCTATACACTGCATTGTCAGTTAAGTGACGATTCCATATTTCAGAAAATTTCATCTGAATTAGTCCAGCTCACACCGATTATGCAAACATAATTTTGTGAACCTGTGATATGCGGCGATAAAAACATAATGCAGCCTCCGATTAGTCCATGATAGATTTTTCTAAACACTTAATAGGACGAGTTAAAAATGAGGTTCGCAAAAAAAGTATTTTCGGCTTTCAGACATCAATAGCAAATTTTTTTGAAGAACTATCAGTATTAAATTATTTTCCTTCTGGCATTTGATATTAATCAGTAATCACATTTAAGTTACAGTAAAAGCAAGATGTGCATAATTTTCGTAACTGTTAGTTTTGTTAAGTTAAAGTTTCAGTTAAAAATGAAGGGCAAAAACGAATATTTTCGATATACAGTGGTGTGCAATATAATAGGTAATTCTATGAAATTTTTAAATAATAGATTTTTTTAAACAAAATCATCAATATCAAAAATTGAAACATGTTTTTTTAATTGGTAGTGATAACATGCCCGTCCGCTGGGTGTTTCAGCAGGACAACGATCCGAAGCACACGGCGAATGCGGTAAAAGACTGGTTTACTGCAAATAAAATTAATGTAATGAAATGGCCAGCCCAGTCTCCCGATCTAAACCCAATAGAAAACCTGTGGGGTGTGGTAAAACGTGGTTTACGTAAATTGCCGAGGCTAAAAACTGTAAATGAATGTTGAGAAAACGTTCAAAACGGTTGATGAAGTATCCCAGTTGAAAGATGTCAATCACTGGTAGATTCTAAGGGGAGGCAATGTAATGTGGTGCTTAAAAATAACGAGTACAACACCAAATATTAAATCTTTATGTAAAAATCAAATTATTCCAACGAATAACTATTTTTTAACAAGATTGCTTAAATTTCCCTATTATAATTTGCACAGATGGCGTAAATGTAATAAAATTGAATACGATAGTTCGATCTGTGATCACAATAAAGTTATAATGTAATAAATGTTTTGTTTTCTACAAGAGACTGTCAATTAAAAAAAAAACATGTTTCAATTTTTGATATTGATGATTTTGTTAAAAAAAATGTATTATTTAAAAAATTCATAGAATTACCTAATATATTGCACACCACTGTACATATTTTATTTCTTTTTATTTCCATAAAGGAAAGAAAGCTGAGAGGCTCATAAAGAGATACATTTAAAATAGCTCCAAAAACCTCTACAGATTATTACCTTGATTTCGGCTAAACTTTAACCCAACACGGTATTAACGAATAAATTCCGATAAAAATTCTAGACGTAAGTGGGAAGATTGTAATCCCTACAAAAATTAAATTGGATCAATTTGATATATTGATGACTTCATTAATCGAATAAACATAATATTAGGGGAACACTTTATAGTTTAGAAAGCGCGGCTCGTTTTCACCCATTAGTTATTTCTGGGTAATAAACCAGACGATCAAAGCGTATAGGTTAATTACAAAAGCAAAGGCTTCTTCATCAACATTGAAGGGGGGTAAGGTATATAATTATTACTAACCGACAGCTTTTGGTAGTATTCCAGTTGAGTTTAATCTTACAATTAATGAAGACTGCAAAATGTTCATGATTATCAGATGAACGAATTTGACTTATTAAAATCCACTGGCTACGTTTCACGATGTCTGAGCTTGAGAATAACAAATTGGATGTTGCATTCACAATTGATGCAGGATATTAGTTGCGGACACCTTAATATGTGCGCTACAAATATTACTAATATTCTATGTGAAAATTCATCTATGACAAAGAATGAGTAACCTAGAGTGGATTTTAATGCGATCTTTATGGAATATAGTCTATAAGACACCAAACGACACCTTTACGTTTTGTGATTATTTAAATTCTCCATTAAATAACACTTGTACCATTGTACCATTTTTCAAAACTAGCTAACAATTATTATTCAGATATCTGTGTCACAAAAACACATTTCGGAACGCTCGAGTGTTCCGACTGTTTGATATTGTAAAAATTAGGTTTTGGTCTTGTCTACAGCCAGTTAAAAATAAAATTATAGCAGGAGTTTTGAGTTCATAAGTGCAACATAATTCACCATGGAAAACAAGAATTTAATTTGATCAAAAAGGAGCGTTTCTATGAAATTTAACGATAATTTTCGGGGTACAACCGATACTTTATTGAAAATTTCGAATTGGAAAGAAGCATTTTCCTCGAGTATGCTTCGCTTTTAAAATTTCAACGCTTTTAAATTTTCAATTTAGAATAAACCTGTTTGTTCCAAAGCCACTCTAAATTTACTAGATTTGAACTTCTGATAAGTATTTGAATGATATTTTAGCAATTCTGAATGACTATATCAGCGGAATATTTTATTTTTGAATGTACGACATACAATCCTATTTCAAATAGCGATTCTCCAAATAATTTTTCGTAGATTTCGTAATCGAACACATACCATAGAAATCACAAATTACAAAATATTTTAGAGAAGTGTGATTCACAGAAGAACTTCAGGCTTCCGTTAGAATTTAAAATAATTATATTCTAGACAACCTTTCAATCTTTACTGAAATCTCGCATGAACCTATAAGCTCAGGCTCTAAGAAGATCGACGAACGTTTGCATAAAACGCAAACTAAAACCGCAAAACTCTTTGTTCTAGGACCATTAATTTAATAAATCAATTTAAAAAATCGAAATGACAGAAAACTTATATTATTTTTCATTTGCCAAAATATTGATCTATAATCTTTTTTTAACTGATTTACTAACGATGTAAGTCACTAAATCAGACATGTTTTTTTATAAAATGCCCACCAATTTATTCGGTCTTCACTATGCAAAATTTTCGAGATTACACTTTTAAAATGTAAGTCGAGTCAAGTTATATACTTTATCTTCAGGTTAACAGAGCTTCACAATAGACAAAAAAAAAATATTAAATTACTTTATTTTATCCACATATTTCGACCTGTTGGTCATCCTTTAAAATGGTCCTTGACGTAGTGCAGCAGCGTAGTGCACTCTTGCACTACGCTTCTTGCACGACAATAGCCATTTTAAAGGATGTTTTTATTGTTTAATATAAATTTTAATTTTTGTGTTTAATATTATTGTTATGGTTTGACTAATAATTTTGTACGAATTCTCCACTGATGATGACCAACAGATCGAAATATATGGACAAAATAAAGTAATTATTAAATCATAAAAAATATTTGTCTATAAAAAGCTAGCGGCATACATCAGAAGATAAAAGACAAACTACGGAAATTATTTACTTAGATATGTTACAAACGAAAATTAAACCCGTTTGCTGATAAATTTCTATATACGTGTCATGGTTGATTATCGCTGATGAGTCAATAACTTTCATGCTGGAATGCTATCGTACGGATATGCCCGGACACAAAAATTGTAATTAAAAATTTCGGTTCGTTTTCATTTATTATTGTTGTATTTTGACTCCATCCCGTATAGATATAATAGAAATTTTAAAACAGAGTTAACTCGACTTAAGAATCTTTTAGGTCGGGCCTAGTTAACCAAGTTACCTCGACTCCGTTTATAATAAAAGGTAATTCAGTAAATTGTCAGGAGGCATTTTTTTTTTAAAATATAACTGGCATTTAATAAGCACATATTTATCAATACATTGAAGAAAACATCAACATAGATAAAAATATCATGAGAAACTCTCAGTGATTTTGCATAGTGTAGACTCCGTGTTATGCACGAGCACAGTAAAAGCGAGCTTTTCGGTTAAATTGGTTTTCTTGTGCGTTTTAATAAATGAGGCCTGATTTTTTTTTAGTTCAATTGGAAAATAATAATTTTATGCCAGAATTTGGTAAAGGAATTGCACATTTCACATTTTTTTAAAATAATTTGGAGATAATTCTAAATATTTCTGTAACTGATATTAAAAGAACATGAAAATTTATGTAAAGCCGGAGAAACGTACAAATCACATCAGTGACAAGCTAGCTAGTAGTAAGTTTGAGAAACACTATTTAATGTATTAAAAAATTACCTGTATGGCTCCCCTTTTCAACAAGACTATCAGCCTCGTCCCATAGATCATGACTGCTAGTTAAATAATTAAATAGAATCCCCTGCTTTTTTAGTGCATAATGAACCTATAAAAAATATCCCTCATTAATATTCAGTAACAAACAAAATGTTTTAAATGATAATTACCTGATACGGCACCATATTCGAATTAGGCGGCCCCGAACTATACCCTGAACTCTGTAACAGTTAAAATAAAACAAACAACAATTAGTGTCCGATTATCGATCGCACTACACGTGATTCTTTTTACACTAACTTGAGATCCAATCGAATTTGTCGGCGAAATCGGTGATGAGGTATTCCCGGTTGGAATTTCACTAGTCTTCTGCCAATATTCATTAGTAGTTTTTTGTATTTCTTTCACATCTAATTTACGCATTTTATACAATTTGAGATAAAGCATTGATTGACATCTTAAACTGTAAACGGAATATAATTATCAGTGACTCATCACTTTAAAACCCCGTTTTTTTATATAATTACTACCTTAATATTGCTACTTTGCTATGTATATTTCCCTGCTGCATGGTAAAAGATTGTTGTTGCCCACGAAATTTCGAGGAAATAAATCTGAAAATACAAAAAAATAAATAGTTAAAATGCATTAAATGAATGTATGCTTTATGTAAGACATAAGGACGATAACTTACTTTATTAGGGTAAGTGTGTCTTTATAAATAGTGAGTGCTGCTTTCTTTGTAACCACTTCCTTTTCCATTGCAACACCGGTAAGAAGAAAATACAGTACGGCTTCTAAATATAGCATTGCTTGTGCTAAATGGTCACTTTCTTTATCAGCTGCGTGTTTCAACCGCTTCGCCTCGGTAAGGAAACGATCTTGATCCCTGTAAAATTTGAAGACGTTAGCCATTTTATTAATTGTAAAAACTAGAAAATTCTAATTTTAAATTTTTATGAAACAATATTTAGAATGGCATCAAATTTTGTATTAAATAAATAACCGATGACATCGAGGGTTACTTTCCGAAACCACATCAGGAATAAATAAATCTAACCAATAATATTTGCAAGCGACATTTGTATCAACGTACGTTTTAAAAGCAAAATGACAACTATTCAATTTTTTCGTAGAATTACAATTTCTTTGATCGTTCTGTAATGCCGATAAGATAGCTAATCTACGTTTATCGATCTTATGACTATTTTCTTTATTATTATTTTAACCAATAATCATTATAACAACATATCATATAGAATCAATACAATACTAGTTCGATATATGGAAGCAAGGAATACTTTCTTCTTCTGTCTGATTATTAATCCAGTAACATTTTTTTTTTACTAAAACTGAAATCGATTATGATTTAGGTTTAGTTCTTAGCCAGAATGGTTTGGGTTACAACGTTTTATAGCGAAATAACGGAGCATAATCCCAGAAAGATTACTCTTATCATATAACAGACTCCATATTAGAAGAATGGACGACGTTGAGACTAGCATTTACTCAAACATCTCGTCGGTCGTTTTCTCGTTGTTATTTGCACTACATGGATGAGGATGCCTTCTCCATTTTGCGATCATTTCGAAAAATCTTCAATCAATTCATCAATTATATATGTTATTTTAAACTAAAAACAAAAATAAAATTTTCTTTTTGGAAGGCAAGAGTGGCGCATTATTGGTCAAAATGATTAAGCTGGAGCTCAAAATAATTGCGGCCTAGAAGTACCTAGTCCTCTTTCTCTCTCTTGAAGACGCACCGATTCCAAGGTAGAACATATATTTTAGTAGACAAAAGGGAGAGCTACCTTAATGCATTACAAAGCAAGTTCTGTAAGGTTTACACAAAGAGGCAATCGGTTGAGTGGGCGAAGAATCGCATTGCCGATGTGAATATGGAAAAAAAGAAGGATCTTGGGTCTAAAAGACAGAGGTCGAGCGAGGAGGAGCATGGTGATTTGGATGCCGAGAGGAAACGGGCCAAGCTTCATGTAGGAAAACAGTCGCAAAAGGGGCATAAGCTCTTCAGCGACGTTGTGAAGGAGAGGGAGATGGTGCTAGCTGTCGTGGACGAGAACCACGAAGATGGGAGCATCACCGGGGAAAAATGGAGGTTAGTCTTTAAGGCACTTAATCTAGTTTTCCTTATGCTTGGACAATATCCGGGACCTCCACCAATTTGTCGAGACGCGAGATGGTATCAGCGACGGCTGAAGCTGACCGCGTGCTCAGATCAGCGATCGGCCTTCTTATATAGGAAGGCGATTTAAGAGGTAGGCGAGGTATGGCCAGGAGGTAAGCTCAGGGCAATTCCCAAGGAGGAAACACCGAGCAGATCTAGGGCAATGGTCTGGATTCCCACGGAGCCGGCAACCTTGGAGGAATCCCTGAGGATTATCCAGATTTGTAGTCCGGAACTTCCGACAGGGAACTGGAAGATTCTGAAGCAGGAGGAGCCTAAGGGTAGCTTCAGACTATCAATCTTGGTAATCAACAAGGAATCCCTGACTCCCCTGACAAATACAAAAGTCGTTATAAACTGCGGCTTTGGATCTATTACACTAAAGGTGTTTAGAAAGGACGAAGTCGGAGTTAATACAGGTACTCCGCAGCTCAAAAAGGGGGAGGAACAGGAGGCCTATTATGAAGTTTATGCGAAGCGAATCGCGTTTCTTGCGATTTATCAAATACGATCCGTTTCGTATGAGATTATTATGAAATATCATTATCGCATATCGCATTTCCCTTATTCGGGAAATTTATTTTCTGTCAAATTGTTGTAAAAAGTGAGGTTAATTGTACGAATATTTCACTAAAAATTATTTATGAGGTAACAAAAAACGTAAATTTGATAAAAAAAATATGAATACTGCGGCTTTATATTTTTTCTGTGATGAGGATGACGAAGAGGAAAATGTAAATAATACGAGAATCAGACGAAATGTACTGCGGAACGAATCATGTCCTTTGGATATTCCCGAAAAAAAAAATAATTATTAATTATTAAAATACATAAATAGTAAAATTTTAGTGTAATAAAAAACATTTTCAATTATTTTTATAAAAATATTAATTAACATTTAATTACATTTTATCGCCGCACAAAATATTGTTTCACTACTCAAATGCGATATCCGACTGCTATTGAGCAGTCGCATTTGTCAATTTTATTTTCGCAAAAATCCGCAGGTTGAGTTAATAATATGGCGCATCATGCAATTAAGAGCGCTTAATATCCGAGAAGGGTGTTTCATAATATGTAATAAAATGCGATATCGCATGAAAATGCGAAATACGATCCGCTTCGTATCACGTTCATAATAAACCCCCAGATCCAGCCTGAAGGAGGAAGCGCGATGAGTGATACATCTTCAGAAGAGACACAGCTAGTAGCGAACCCTAATGGGGAGCTGACCAGCGAACTCCGCAACCGACTATTTGTTGGCAGAGGGAAGGGGGACACATCGGACTCTGAAGGGGGAGATGTAGACCTCCTTAATTTTAGGGACTGCGGGGGAGTGAAACGGAGGATACCGTCGACTACATCGGGTCCAATTAAATCGATGTATCACTACTGTCGTATTAAGGTAAGTGAACTCTGTTAACAATGATCAGGTTTGTGCAGATAAATTTACATCATACAAAGGCTGCATCGGCGGCGTTACTTCTCAGACTTGCTAAGTCAGGGGAGGAAATAGTTTTAATGCAAGAACCTTGTATCAAAAATAACAAGATCTGTGGTCTGCGAGCGAAGGGGTACACCCTATTTTACGCTCGTGGGACGGGAAAGAGCAGATCATGTATACTTGTGGTTAATAATATAAATTCTTATTTACTTCCACAGTATTGCAATGGAAACATAACTGCGGTCTGCATAGAGACGGAGAGGAAGAGATTCTGGCTTGCAGCCGCATACATGGAGCGAGAAAAGCCAGTGCCGCCCGATATACTGGGGGCACTTGTCAGTGACGCGGAAAGAAGGAAGGTGGGAGCTATCCTGGGATGTGACGCGAATGCGCACCATACCATCTGGGGCAGTTCGGACATCAATGATAGGGGTAAGTTATTTTTCGAATTTCTTTTAAGAACTAACCTCACTATTAGTAATATAGGTCAGGAACCCACTTTTATTATTAGTAATAGACAGGGAGTTCTGGATGGTACTCTGGTCTCTGAATTTTTTTCTCCGATGATCAGAGAATGGAGTACAGTATGGCGTGTATATAGGGAAGTATTGGAGGGCATCATTCCATCTCGAGTTCCAGGACTACCCGACACGGGTAGTGAACTGGACTCAATAGTAGATACTCTTATTAGGGCTTGCAATATGTCTATGAGGAAAGCTTGCCCATTAACAAAGCTAAGGGGAAAGCAAAAACCACTTTGGTGGACCACGGCACTTGCGGAGTGCCGGAAAGCTTGTGGGTCTGCTTTCAATAGAGCGAAAAGATCTATGAAATTCAAGACTGGAACTTCTATAAGGAAGGCCTCAGAGTTTACAAAAGGGAAGTAAGGAAGGCGCAAAGGAAGTCGTGGAAAAGCTTCTGTGATAGAATGGAAGGGGTCTCAGAAACCTCGGCTTAAAAAAGATTCTCTCCACTAGTCCAGTTGTTCCAGGCTATCTGATAAAACCGGATGGTGAATGGACGGCGTCTAGTAAAGAGACTCTAGATCTTTTGATGGAAACTCACTTCAATGGAAGTGAGTAAGTATCAACTGCGGGGCCTTTGAATGACTGCGGGGTCCATCTGTTACATACAGAGAATTTTCTGAATACACGGAAGATAAAATGGGCTATTAAAGGGTTTAAGCCTTTTAAGTCAACTGGCCCGGATGGGATTGTGCCAGCAGAAATTTAGAAGAACTCGGAGGTCTTGCTTCCCTGGCTGGAAGTCATCTTCAAAGGGTGTCTGAAGCTGGGGTACATCCCGATAAAATGGAGGGAGGCTAGGGTGATCTTCATCCCGAAAGCAGGTAGAAGCTCGCACAGCAACCCTAAGGACTTAAGACCAATATCTCTATCATCCTTTATGCTGAAAATCATGGAAAGGCTGCTGGACGTCTATATTCGGTCGAGAATTGTACCCAGAAACTGGGCACAATCGCAGCATGCGTACCATAAAGGTAAGTCCGAGGATACGGCATTACACACCTTGGTTCGGGGAATTGAGAAGTCACTGGATTTTAAAGAATTCTCGTTGGTGGCGGCGCTTTCAACAACGTGAAGGTGGAGGCAATTAGGGAAGGATTGCTGCCACTTGAGATCGAAGACCCAGTAAGTAACCAGGCTGATCGATAACTTGCTTGGAAGCAGAAGGGTCGTAGTGAGGATGGGGGAAGTTTCCGTCAGGAGACGGGTCGTTCGAGGAACACCCCAGGAAGGTGTCCTCTCTACCCTTCTTTGGAACATAGTAATCAATGGACTACTACTGGAACTGGAGAGGGAAGGAATGAGTGTGGTTGCTTATGCCGATGACGTAGCGATAGCTGTCTCGGGTAAGCACCTGGGTACAATCAGGGATGTGATGCATAATGCGCTATCAATCACTGCGAGTTGGGCCAGTAGATGTGGATTGGAGATTAACCCATCTACAACAGAGCTGGTCCTTTTCACTAGGAAATATAAAATTCTGGCAATGGTCCCACCTATCCGTTGGATATCCTTGGTATGCAAATGGCGGTCAATACGGCCGCCCGGCTATCAGCGACTTAAGGGGGGAAGTGCCTGCAAAAAGGGCACTCAACTATAGTCAATTCAGTGAGGCATGGCCTGGCGAATTTAGACTATATAACACTCCTGTTGTGTTTTGGCAAGCTTTTTAATGTGATTCTCCCCTCTAAGGAGGATTGGAATAGTGGTCTTATTATGGAGACCGGGTCAGCTAAATTCTTCACCGATGGCTCCAAGTTCGATGATACAGTGGGAGCGGGTGTATTCTGTGCAGAATTAAATATTAATTTATCTTTTCGTCTGCCTGAGTACTGCAGTGTGTACCAGGCTGAAGTTTTAGCGATTGAAGAGGTCATGAATTGGTTGAAGCATAATATAATATCGTTAATTGATATCACTATCTATGTGGACAGTCAGGCGGCCATTCTTTCGCTGAAATCAGTTTCCCTAGCGTCAAGGGTGGCGTTGGATTGTTACACATCTTTTAACGAGATGAATGAACATTTCAATATCCAGTTGGTCTGGGGACCGGGCCATTCTGACGTTGAGAGAAACTGCAGGGCAGACGAATTGACAAGGTACGATACAACTCTCCAACTGGAACCAGGAAGATAACGTGTAGGAAGGCCTATGTCTGTGCTGAAAGCAGCAAGCCATAGGGAAGCAGTTGCCTTGACAAATGCTAGGTGGATGGCCAGTTCAACTGGCAGGGTAGCGAAGCAAGTATGGTCTGAGCTGAACTTAAATCGCTCCAAGATCTTAATCACACTAAGAAAGCGTGATTTAGGTAGAATTGTGAGGATATTTACTGGGCACTGCCTTTTTGGAGAACATGCAAGAAGCCTGGGTCTGGATGTAAATGACTTCTGCAGAAGCTGCATGGACGAGGAGGAGGAGACTCTTGCTCACTTCCTTTGCTCGTGCCCTGCGCTAGCTGGTAGAAGATGAGATCACTTGGAAAAATACACTATGGACAGCCTCTGTGACCTCGAAAGCTGTAATGTGCGAGATATTTTACGCTATATTAATAGTACTAAATGGGTTTAAGGGAGTTTATGATGTCGGATCCTGTGGTATCACAATGGGCCATAATTGGCCTAAGTGTGCGATAGCAACCACTGAAACCTAACCTAACCTAAGGTCTACACAAAAACTATAAGCTTAGAGGCGATAAATGACCCACGCCACGCCGCACCTCAACTAAGACCGTTATAAACAATTTTTAACTAATTAAGCAAAGGTTGTACGATGGTCAGGTATAAGAATGATTTTACTTACAACTGTATATATTTTTATAATATAGACCAGCGGGATTTTTTCAATAGCCTCCTCCGTACGCTAATAAATAAGAACGCTATATTGGCGGCGAATTATGATACGAGTGTTTAATTATAGTGACTTGTTCAAATATTATAGACACATCATCAAATCGTAATTTTGATTATGCTGAGTTGACTTACGCTGGTATAAAGAAAGGTTTGATCCGATCGGGGAAAAATTAGGATTAAGGGAAAACAGTAATAGCACCTATGTTATTGGAGATCACGTCGAGTAATCCATTTTGAAATAATTAATTGGCAAAGCACAAAAGGGACCCCAGCGATTGCTAACAATAAACTAACGTCGATAAACTAACGGCGGATTCTTTTCATAAAAAAATTTGCTATTAGTACAAAAAATGCAATCATTTTGAATTTCTTTTGATGTCAGTCATTTTATAATCTGGAAGCCAAATTGTGTTTGATAAGAATTCGATATAAGATTTCTATTTTGTAGATCACTTTTATATTGATTTTAATTAAGGCTTGGTCATCCTATCCTGCTAACCGAATAAACAAATAATCTTTAATGTTATTTAAGATTTATTCATTTTAAAAGTTGAAATTTACATAAGAAGACTTCTTCTCAAGCGAACTTCTAATTAAAACATCTATAATTGATAAAAGATGATACCACAAACAAAAGCGACAACCGCCCGACTTTTATCTTTTATCAATTTTTATTTGTTACAATAGAACTAAGTAAAAGTTCAAACAAGGAGGAGTGTTGTTTAATAACAATAAATTTTATCAAAAACTGTAAAAAAATAATTATATAAAATAAAAATATTGCCAAAAATTCCATCTATCGATACATACCTAGTATCATTTGTTGATAAATAGTCTGATTCATCATTTTGATGTTCAAAATAGGAAATATAAACTTTTTTATATTTTACAGTTGGCTGCGGCAATACTGGCTCTAACCGATCATGATTTGTTGGTTGAATGTGTTGCTCTGTATCCACCTAGAATAAATATTGTGATTTTTCGGGGGTGAATAAACAACAAGTTCAGGAGTTTTTCTTATTTATTATATCCTGAATTACCTGAACATTCTTTTTCCGTTTTTTATACGAATTACTACTAGAGCTTGAGCTACGTTTCCGTTCAATTCCGGGTAGAAAATCACTATTATTACTATTATTAGCGTTTAGGCTACTATTACTACATGATCTTGCTGTTGCAGATGTTATTAAATTTGGTACACTTAATTTATTATCGCTACTATCAATACTATTAAATTCAGCTTTTATAGATTCGCGTTTTATCGTATTATTATTGTTATTATTATTGCTATTATATTTACTATTATTATTGTTGTTGTTATTTGCAAAATTTTTATCATTTGGATCTGATATCGTAGATAATTTGGGCGAAGATGAATTATAACTAGTGCTGTATTCATTGTTAATAATTATAAATTCGGATTTGATTTTCTCATTCTTTATGGATGATGCTTTAGTATTCGCTGTCTGCTGCTGTGATGGTATTACGGATGGTGGTTGAATTTGTTGCGTTAGGTCTTCATACGTTCCTGTAGTTTTTGGTGAATATTCTCGGCCCCGTGATGTTTGTTCATTTTTACTAACTATATTACAGCCACTTAATCTATTGCCATTATTATATATTCTACCATTTTCAGTTTTTGCTTGCTGTTGCACAATATCATCTTTATTACTATTTTGTTTATTACTACTATTACTATTATTACTATTGGTTCGATTATTTATTGAGTCTATTAAAAGCCTAGAATTTATTAATGTATCACGATTATTATTTACACGACTATCTTGTTCTTCTTCATCATGATTATTATTACTACCTCTATTATTAACATTAGTATTGGTATTTCGATTACGATTATTCCATGTGTGAGGACTTTTCAGTAAACGATCATCATCCTGGCTCTGATGAAACTGATTGGAACCTCTTCGATGACTAATTTCAGAAGATGGTGTTGGTGGTATTCGTGACAGTCGAGCCAATTCTATTCGACAAATTAGTTGTCGCGGCTGTTGGCTATTTGTTAAACTTGAACTACTTACGCTCTTTTGTATTATTGTCTCGTGTCTAACGGGCGGCGGAGGTGCCGTCACAGCCGGTGAAACAATACGTTCAACAGGTACTATCACATCTTCTTTAACTTGCTGCAACTGCTGCTGCTGCTGCAGTTGTTGTTGTACATCCTCTGAATGATCAACAATCACCACTTGACCTTTGCCTTTGGCACCGCCATCACCTTTACTCGAAAATAATTTTCGTAATGTATCATTCTTATTTTTATCACTCTTTACTTTTTTATCTTTTATAATTCCTTCACTATCACCACTGCTGCCGTCCGAGTCGTCATTACTCGATGAAGTAGATCGTTTCACCGGCGACGATATACGTACAGCGGCTGGAGACAACGATGAATATACGCGATCCCCGCGACTAGTCGGACTCGATACCGAGTTTGAATTTTCATCGGTAATTTTGGAAACGATTGGAGACGCGGCAACAAAACGATCCGAACCTAATTTTGATTTAGCAATAACTGGAGCTGTTTTCGCTGTTGCACTCGTATTTCCATCGTCGTCATCATCTTCTGAATCAGTTGTCGTCAACATTGGTCGACTTTTAACGTTAGAATTTTGCCGCGATCTCCGCCTTGTACCGATCTTCTTCGTACTATCCTTCTTATTTGGCGTAGATTTTGTGACAATATTACTATTAGCAATTATTGGATTGGCGGCTACCTGTATTGTATGCACCTTCCTTGGCCGCCCCGGGCCCGGCCCCCCTTGGCGTTTCTTTTCTTGATCTCCAGATTTCGATCGGGATGGACGCGATTGTATATTTGCACTGACGCCACCATCATCATCACTTGACTCACTACCATTCGTTTTTTCAATCACCACTGGGCGCCGTTTAATTTTTCGAGGTTTTTTATTTTTCCCGCACACGTCCAGCAATTTATCATCGGTATCTGAAAAACTCGACACCGGCTTACCAACTTTTAACGATGTCGCCTCAGCGAGAATACTTTCAATTTCATCGGATTCAAATGTGTCAGATGATGGAACTTTCTCCGGTGATAATATCGGTGAATTTACGATTGGCTCATCTTTAATGATTTTATTTTCGATTGCGGCAAAATCTGGTTCCTCGATCGGATTAACAAAAAAATTATCGTCGATCGGCATTGCTTCGTGTTTTATAAACGAATTAATTTGTGGCGGAGGTTCGGGCGCAATTGGTTGAATAATTTCATTTTGTATTGTGACTGGTTTTTGTTTTTTGGTAAACGACTCGAGATTCCATTGTTCGTTCGACGGACTATGCTCCTCGCGCGTTTCAATTTTTATCTCCATATTTGATTCCTCGCTCGACGATTCACTCGACATTGAATCACTGCTTTCACTTGATGCATCTATTTTAGGCGATTGTAGTGGTGCGAGTAGCCCGTTGCTTTTACTCTTTTTGTCTTCATTATCGCTGTCCGAAACCTCTAAATCAGCCGCGATTGCGTCTAATTTTGGAGGTAGCAGTGGCGCTATTATATCCCGCGGTTTCATTGGAGTTTTAAATAATCCCATACTTCCTATTTCAGCGTATTTATGCTGTGGTAGATTATTTGGATTTAACTTCGGAATTTCAGTTCGTGGTGTTGCGCCAATTCCGGTAACAGGTACTAATGAGGAACTCATAACTTTTAATATATTTTCCACGCCGGGCGTATCTAAAACGGAGGACGTTTCTTCTTCTGGTGCTAAAGGCATTCGTGTAATTAATTTTGCCGGACGTATCCGACCATTCTGTGGTGTAATGGATGACGTTGAATTTAATTGTTTAGCGTTACTATCCATTAGCCGACCATTTGGCATACCCATCACAGTTTTAGGTGGTGGGGGCGGTTGTATGGTATTTCCGCTATTATTTACCATTGTGTGATTATCATGTTTCATTGATTGCGGATTTGGGTAATTAACTCGACCATTGTAAACGGTTTTATCGCTTTTATTTGGATATCCCGAAGTTGGTCGGGGCACAGGAGGAGGCTAAAAATAAAAAGAACGGTATTAATGTTTATGTACTGTTAAAAAATAAACTATAGGTTTGACATACGGGATGGTGATTGAACGATAAAACACGCGAAGGTGGTTGTGACATTGGCGGTGGTAGTTGAACTGAGGGAGGCCCAATTGTATTGGATGTTGGCATTGTTGTTGCATTCGGTATTTGTGATGTTCGTTGTGGCGTTACCGAAGCTGATATACCAAAAAACCGTTGCGGATCATGCAACACAGATGTTCTTACAAATTTATAATCACCTAGTCTGTCTACAATTCTTTGATTATCCTCTGTTGGAGTACACTGAAAAAAATATAAACATCGTCCATTAGTATATCGGAACAAGACAATATTTAACTAATTGTTTATGTGTGCACGATTTGCTTGATTGAATACAAGCACAAATATTATGTCATTGCAGATGAATTGTTTTATTTTGTAGATATAAATTTATAAATACTAACTCTGACTGGGGCACTAAACAACGGAGCGGTAACTTCACCATCGGGATTTTGGGCTAGTTGAGATAATGCGGCACGGGCTTGTTTATCTCGCTCCCTTTGCTCCATTCTATCGTAATCCTCCAGCCTATAAAATAACAGAAAATATAATTGTTTAATATTAAATGTTTGGATGTATTTTTACAAAAAATAAAACAACTGCACCTAATAATAATAATTTGAATGAACTGTCAATATACAGTTCTCAATTATTTTTATTCACCAACTATTCTAGAAAAAAATTTACTTGGTTTAAAAACAATCGCCGAAAAACAAAAAGCGTACATCGAAATTTTAATTACATGTATGTGGGCAATTAAAAAGATCCTTCCCAGAAGATATTATCCGAATATAAATAATTACCTATTTATTTTCACGTAATGAAAAATTTGAAATTATTTGTAAACAGTACTAGGTAAACTTACTTTCCCTTACCATAAGAATCTCGTTTTTTACCAGACAAATTATTTAGAAGACAAGATATTCAATATGCGTCAACATATTTTCACAAATTTAGTATAACTTGCCGAATTGTCGACTAATTAAATTGATGAAATAACAGTCGTTCATAGATGACAAAAAACAAATATGGTGGTCTGTGACATTATTCTGGTAATTCCCCGGGAATTGGGGAAGAATTTATATGTAATTTCTGTATAAAAATTTTTTTTCCGACCTACTATGGTACAAAGCTAGTGCTAAGTTTTTTGAAAACAAAATTAAATTAGGAATATTTTCCTGACCAATTTACATTTATGGAAAAATTATTCCCAGTTTATAAAAATTTACATCAAACTTTTCTCCCTCTAGTACTACTGAGGTCGGAAAAAAAATATTTCAACAGAAATTACATGTAATAATTCTTTCCCCAATTTCCTATTCCCGAGGAAGTACCATAATATTGCTACTGGTCCGATATAAAATATAATAAAAAATATAAGATTTAGCTAAGATCTTCCACATTTTTACAATCGGTGATCAATACATCTGAACTAAGTTTGCAGTTTAAAACTATATTTCAAGTACATTTTGGTTTAGATACATTAGAGACATCTATGAATAACTGGTATGTACGTATCATTAACTTAGTTAGGTAGAATTCGATGCTATGTCTCTAAAGCCAAATTTCTTGTCTGAATTTCTGACTAAAAAATTCATGGCTATTTCATATGCAAATCCCTGATAGATTTCTCTAATATTCACGTTTGACTAAAAAATAACCAACAAGTCGGATCTCTAAAATACTAAAGCAAAACAAAATCTTTTTCTAAAAATTCAATTCTATTTCCTACGTATACTTTTGCGTGGGACTATTCTGGTAAATTAATCGGAATAGACAATTCGGGAAAGAATTTGCATAACGTTTTATCTAAAAAAGTTTTCCTCTGACCAGAAGGAAAAAGTTTAATTAAATTTTTATAAATTGGGAATAGTGGACGTTTTCGTAAAGGTAGATCGAGAGAGTTAAAATAATTTGCTGACAATAAATCATCAAAATCGAGAGTAACTTCAGAAAATTATTACGTAATAGGCTTTATGGTAAATTTTGTTTGAGGTCACACGTTATGGTTCACACCTCATCGAATGACTTCAAACAAATCTAGTTACATTTGCGTAGCAATTCTAGATGAACTGAGGATTATAATGGGGCAAATGTTTCTGTCGAAATATACATATTTACATATTAAAATTTCACTCAATCTAGCTAAATTTAACTTACGCGAGATGGGGTAAGTTTTTAGTGAACCTGTTTACGAAAACGAATAATTATTTGCAAATCGGAACTGTGGCACTATTCTAGCTTTCCCTGGGAATAGGGAAAAATATTTTCATA
Organism: Nephrotoma appendiculata; assembly: GCA_947310385.1. Classification (NCBI taxonomy): domain Eukaryota; kingdom Metazoa; phylum Arthropoda; class Insecta; order Diptera; family Tipulidae; genus Nephrotoma; species Nephrotoma appendiculata. The sequence continues at coordinate 43,146,303 of OX371224.1, forward strand.
GCATTTTTGTCTAAATCATATTTTTCTGGCCTACTGAAGGAATAAGTTCAGTGCAAAAATGTTCAAAACAAAGTTAATTGGGAAACTTTTGTTCCACAAAATTTTTATAGGGAAAAATATTTACCCATTTAACTTTGTTTTCAAAATACACCGAACTTATTCCTTCAGTAGGCGAGAATAATATAATTTCGACAAAAATGTTGAATGCTATGAAAATATTTTTCCTAATTCCCTATTCCCAGGGAAAGCCAGAATAGTACCACTGGAAGGGAACATTTTTTCCATTCTGATTTTATTTCCAAACAAATTATCACTTACTTTTTACCTTAGTACGACAGAAACTACGTGTAAACTTTTATCTATTCCCAGAATATTGGCGGAGGAATAACTTAAACGGATAACAATATTGAGGAAATCACGTTTTTAAATTTTACGATATAATTAAAAACATGATAGAATTCCACTTAATGACAGACTTTTTGAAAACTATCAAAATTAAGTAAGAATTAAATTTAGGGGCTCGGTGTATTGTATATTGCTTTCTTGTCAGACGATATTTTAACTTGAAGAAAGGTTTAAATGTTTCACTAGCACATGACCGGACAAGTAGTGCCTTTGACGTTTGCATTTACATATTGTTATTGTGTTCCAATTTGCAAAGTAAAGGTAAATTTAATCAGCTGATTTTGATTCGAATTCCCACTTAGTTGTTTCCGACTAATTAGTTTAAGTCATTTTCAATTTAATTGTAATTTTATTTTGAATTACCGTGCATAATTATCTTTTTAAATAATTCGAATACTTAGATAGCCTCAATTGCGTTTATACAATTTTGAACTCCAGAAAATCAAAATTTTTTACTGCCATTATTTCGAGATCGACGTTTTACTGGTTCAAAGGCTCGTTGATCAAGAATAAAATTGTTTATATACAGACAGGGTAGTCTTTCTGTTAGTTCTTTTTTCATTTGTACATAAAACACACATTTTGGGATGAATAGTCAAAATTATTTATCAATAAAGAAAGGTGATTATATGCCATTTATGTATGAAAAACAATATCGTTCATATGCCCACCCATCGTTCATATGCTCGTCTACACGCCTGCATCCGAACATCGACATTTTCGATGACTTTTTCCAATAAAAGCGGATCAATGACCCGGTTTCAGCTCAACATTGTTTTCTAGTTGTTGAATTGTGTGAAGAAATTTCACAATTTATTGAAATTATGCGATCAGCAAATTTTGTTGACAATAAATGGATTGTTGCACGACTTGCGTGGCATGTCGCTTCATCTTGTTGAAAGCAAAGGTCGTTGACACTAAATTCATTCAATGTGGGCCACAAAAAACCAGTTAACATGTTGCGATAACACTCCCCCATTTACTGTAAGGGCATTTTCCTGTTTTCCTCAAAGAAAAACGGCCCAATTATGCCACCAGCCCATAAACAACGCCAAACAGTGACTCTTGGAGGATGAACTTCTGCTTAGTGAATAACATGAGGATTCTCCGCTTCCCAAATTCGACAATTTTGCTTATTGACGTACCCATTAAGATGAAAATGAGCTTCATCGCTAAAGATGATTTTTTATGAAAAACGTTCATTTCGTGCAAGCATCCAATTAATAAAACGACGATGATTTAAATCGCCAGGTGATTTCAATTTTTGACTTAGTTGAATTTTGTATGGATGCAAATGAAGTGGTCTACGACCTTCCACTGAATTTCTTCAAAACAATCAATAATTTTGCCAATTGCACGCTCAGTAGGGCGTCCTTGTCGGCCAAAACTCTCACGTAATTCACGAAATGTTGTTGTTTTTGAACGATTATTTTCATAATAAATTTGGACAATCAAAATGCGTTGTTGTGTTGTTAGCGACACCATGATGATAAATGCAAATGACATATTTTTGACTTTTCATTTGTCAACAATTTTTTAGAACAGATTGATTGAAAAAAGGACCAACAGATGGCCCACCCTGTACCTACACAACTCCTTCACAACGTGGTACTTTTGCTATTTCTGTCTTGTGAACCGAAATGGTATAAATATTTCCACGATATAAATGCTTACTTTAAGATATTAAGAAAAAATTTATTATTAAACATTTTGGTTAGTGAAATTTCTATGCAAAACTTACTGAACTAACTAATCCTTCTAACACCTTCTTTTGGGCAATCCATAATAGAACTGAAAATAAGTTTCACATTTTTTATAGTTTTATAAACGATTTCCCGTCTAGGTAGGTACACAATAAATGTGATACTTTTATTTTAATATGCTAGATTCAGGAGTTTAAAACCCGCCAAACTTTTTTTATTCTAATTCGTCCGAAAACTTATTGGTAGATAGTAGATATATAACTTTTCAACAAACAGTGTAAAAATAGTTCCAATGACCAAAACAATAACATAAAAACACCTATACGGTTCAATAGTCTCACAATAATTAATTGATTTTGTAATGCAACAAACATAAAATAATAATAACGAAAAAAAAAATATTTTATAAGATTCATTTCCTTAATAAACAGTAATTGCATAATTAATTCGTTAGTAAGCAAAAGTTAATGTATTTGTTGAAAATAAAGAAAAAACTTAACGCAGAGTCAGCGATATAATCGATTGCACGGCACGCACTTTTCCACTAAATTATAAGAAAGTGTGCTACTGTTTTTGGAAAATATAGAAAGCAAAGCGACAATGATGACTAAGATTTTTTTTATTATGTGTTCGATAATGGTAGAGATTATATTTAAAATAAAATTTTAAGGTCCTTTTTAGAAACTGACTAACAACGAGAAGATATATATGTACATCTAACCTTGAATACTAGTGTACTGTACAGCAAATAAATTTCAATTACATTTCTGATTCTCTCGTTTTAAACTACTGTATGAATATACCCCGGCTGTATAAATAACAAATTCAAATTTATTGAGAATTTAATGTAATGAAATTTTTTGTTTATAAAATTGTGGGTTTGGAACCACTTTTGCTATCTATAGTGCCATCATCACTTGCTCGAATTTTCTGCCATAAGTATTGAAAACGAATACTTCTCATACAAGTCATGTATTCTCACACCGCTTTTTTCGGCATGTGGTATATTCTTAGACAAATATCAAAACAATAATTTACATCTAACCCCATTTAAGGTCGTGACCCGTAGCTTCAAGAAATATACTTTATATACTCACGATTTTTTTTTGGTTATTTGTCGAAACCTAAATTAAATCGTCTGTATACTATTTCGTATTTTTCTTAACCGTGTTTACATTTCGTGTATGTATGTGACCATACAAAGGGAGTAAAAAAAACGATTAAAAAGGATGATTTTTCAATTAATCGTTAATGACTTGTCTATATATGTAATATCATATATATATAACATAAAATATGTATATTGACATAAATTAATTTTGATTATGATATAGGTTATATAAGCTGATAATGAATAAGATTTGTGTATATGGACTAGCAATAAATCATTACGTCAATTCGGATACCCGCAAAACATACTTCTTTCTGTTGACCTGACTCACGCCCAGCTATCAACAAATTTGTATGCTTATGTATAAAGTCCATAAAACATTAATCCACATAAAATCTGTAACACAGCAGCATTAGAGCAATTATGTTGAGTCACAAATAATTTTAGAGAACGAATATGAGTAACCTTAAGTACTACGATTTCTCAATAATCATTCAAAACAAAGAAATTCTGCTAGACATTGTAGGTGTTGTTGGATGATTTGAATAGAGCAATGGGCTAATTTAGTGTTAATCTTTGCATTATTTGTGCGATTATTTATCAACTAACTAACCTCTTTATAAACTTTTGGCCTCAGTTATTTATTGCTAAACACACTTCCTTCGAGAGTAGATCGTCGAATAAAATGAACCAATTTATGTACACGTATAAATACAGTTTAAGATCCTTTGATATAGATCATTCCTTAGAATCAGAGCCGCAAATACAAGTACCAGAGTAATTTGATAAAATTCATTAAGAAAGCTGATGAAAAAATCGACATTACGTTTCTCTAATAATTTCGTGAAAAATAATCGGAAGACAATCACAGAAAAGAGACTAAAAAGAGCAAATTTGAATGTTTAATGATTCTCTAGGGGTCTAGGTCTAGCAGATCTTAACAATTTATTGAATATCAAAATGTGGTTTCGACATTATAAATTATGATTGATATAACTACTTATATGTTTTGCACCGCAGTATCCTGTTTTCACATAGAAATTATTCCAGCGATTTTTTCGAAAGCCTAAACTATTATTTATTGAACTGTAAATATTTTAACAATACGAAAATACCTGCAGTCTATTGTTTTATAAACAGTTAATTGGGATGGTTTCTTCGGACCAATTCGAATGCTAGAGAAGAGGCGGTAGACGAACATAAGAACACTGCGATTGGTTTATTCGGGGCTTAACATTTAATTTTGTGCGAACTATTCAGATATGCAATGACCTCAAGAACACACAACCTGAAAATTCTATTCAATTCTCTTCAAACGTCAGTTTAACTCTCTTCAGTATAAATTTGAGAATGCGATTATACGATGATTACCTAATTTTTTAATTATCAAAATCCAAAACTTGCACTAGTTAAATTTTGAGTTGAGAAAATGTGTTTGTTCTTAAGACAAAACTGATGAATAACCACCTGGAAGATATAAAATTTTTTATGAAACAACATGCTTGTAAATTATTAGTTTTGGACAAACGTGGCAAATATTGTTACAAAATTAAACAAGCGAGTTCAGAAAAGCGCACCCAACTGTAAAATATATCAGGACTAGCTTATGCTTCTTAGCCAAAAGTATATTTGCAATTTCATCAGGTGGATGAAATCGTTCAATATCTCATTCTTTGGAAACTTGACGATAGATCTTTAAACCTAGAGAACTCTTCGTCCTATGAATGGAACTATGTATCGTGCTCATGAAGCTACTTGAGTAGACTTTTATTTGGATAGTTCTCGAATTTGGCCTAGTTCAGACTGTAACAGCCTTTCCACACGGGTTGTGAAATGAAATCTCACGCTTCAAAATAAGTCGTAATAGATAATTTAAACTAAAATCTACATCTCAAAAAAGGCCATAATTTTTTTTGATTTCATTTCTATTTTTGTTGAAGCTGCTTCACAGAAAAATTTTTTGATGAAGAATGTGGTGCAATTAAAAGCGGTATCATAGGTAAACGGGGAAAGAAACGAAGATGAAGCTGCTTCTTTTACAACCCATGTGGAATGGCTCTATTATCCTAATTATAGGTTACACATCTCATGCCATTTTGCAAAATCTTAGGGCTCTTTTAGCTTTCATACTAGTGTATATTGTTTCTAATTTTGATACATACGGAATTCTGCACATGTTTCCAGCATAACTCTTTACATCCTGCTTCAAATAACAACGGAATACACACCATGGAGTAACTTATATCATATAAGTTAGAGATTGCGCAATCACATACTTGTCATATAAATACAATCATCAAGCTACAAGAAACTTAAACTCTCAACTAATAGGTAACTTCAACATAAAACAAGAAACTAACATTGATGTGTCCATTTTATTCTAGCAAAATGTAACTTCCGCTTTTCAATTTATATAATCAGTCGTCACGGATGTTTCGATATCCGCCTTACGAGAAAATCCACCTCGGACTAAGCATACCTACCAAATCAATGATTTCACTTCTTTTTATTCAGCAGAAAAACGTGGTCTTATCGCGACTACATGATCGGGAGGAAACTTCCACCGGCTCTGAAGCTAGAAAAATTAGAATGTTTTAGGAAATAGATATCGCTGTGCAAAAGATGTCTAACTCCATTTTTGATACAATTATTTTTAATTTTGCTGGGGCCACATCCCATGGAGGGATTTGGCGGCCTCATTATCCAGGTAACATAATCAAATTTTATTTAAGAAGTTTCAAATTCGTCTACACTAATATTTATTTTATTTAAAGTTTCGTTTTCGACTTTTTAGACAAAATATTATTTACAATGACATTCACAATGTTTGCGACTAGACTATTCAAGGCAGCAAAAAACAAAGAGGTCATATACTCATAATATACTTAACACAAAAAGTAGAAAATTTGCAGAATGAATGATTGAATTTATGCAGCTTGGTCGTTGCAACCAAATGAGTAGACCAACTTTTTATCAGTACGACACCAAACTGCCAAGAAAGTACTTGAGGAGGTTCTCATTTTCTGTAATGGTTGTGTCTATTTTCATACACTGACCCCGGAGGTTAAAAATTCTCTACTTTTTGTGGTAGATTCATTATGAGTATATGACCTCCTTGTTTTTTGCTGACTTGAAAACTCGCAAACATTGGGAATGTCATTGTAAATAATATTTTGTCTAGTTCTGTAAGCGTTGGCCGTATTTCAAAACTTAATTCAAAAATTGCTTTAAAATTACATTTCCATCAAACATGCAAACTATACCGTTAAAAAATGATCTAGGTGGGGTTTATTTTTTAGTTTAACCCGAGCAAGCAGGCTTGCCCTGAAAACCTAATTTTCTAAAGAAATGTAAAAAAACCTGACAATTTATGAACACTTTCTCGAAAAAAGCCATCACTTAAGTGATTAATAATAGCAAACAGAGATAGTTAAATCCATGTTAAATTTTGAAACCACTTTTATTTATTGTAACCTCAAAATTCTAACTAGTTTTACGACGTAAATAGACTTAGACTTATCGTTGGTGTTCGTTCGTTCTGACATTTTTTCGACCAATTGCTCAAAAATGACAATTTTTTTCTTCTGGATTTTTCCACAAGAGATGATTGGTTGAAAAAAATGACCGAACGAATGAACGAACGCAACCATAAACCTGCCCTTCGATTTTCCAGCTCTTCGAATATACGTTTGGTGAATTTCTAAATTTACATAACGTTTTTGTTTCTATTTTATCGTTTAAAGTATGTCTGTAATTCTGTGGCAATTCAACATAATCACTTAACTGAAATTCAGTGAATATTCAAAGTGTTTTTTCCAAAATAATAAAGTAACAGATAGTAATTCGGTGCAGTTAAGTGGTTTTGTTTTATAGCCACAACATGGTCAAAAATGATACAAAATCGTGGAAAATTAGCTTGGGTCACAAATGATGCAAAAAGGAACAGATAGAAATAAAATTTGACAAAATCACTTAACTAATATTAAGTGGATATGTTGAATTGCCACAGATATATTTGGCAAACTTAAAACAGAGTCGAAACCCAAAATTTTACTATGAAAAATACGTATTTTTATGAAACGTTACTTCTGTTTATACAGGGGTCAGTGCTCGAAGTGTTACAAACACACGCTGCTGTAGCAACAAACGGCTAATGACAGCGCGCTCATTATTTGACAAGCGCCAGTCTGTTATGTTGTTTACAAGCCTAAGGAAGCATACCGTTTTACGTCACAGTTAAAAAAACAATTATCAAAATGGAATTCAAACGCAACAGTGTTATTGCCTTGTATTTGGCTGGAAAATCGCAACCAGCCAATTTTAATGAGCTACGACATTTACACGTGAACAAAATACACGTTACAATGATACTGGTATCATCAAAAAACGCCATGGAAGTTTAAATCCAAAGACTGCAATATTGCTAGAAATTGTTCGAAAGGTGACGGCCACAGAATTCAACGTAATCCACGAGTAAGCGATTGAAGCCCTACAAATTATAAATAGTGCAAGATTTCAAACCTGTACAAAAGGCAGTTCGCCTAGCAACACCAAAGATGTTAAAACACTTGCACGTTGGTGACGAGCTTGAGAATTTGGTATTTTATGATGACAATTTTTTTACGGTTCAGCAATATGTAAACAAACAAAACGATCGTGTTTGGTTAGAGTGTAGATCAAAAGACAATTTAGACCAGCGAACTGTTCTGCGAACACTTCAACAAGACTCGGCACCATCCCATAAAGTCCGTGAAACCCAACGTTTTTTACAAGAAAAAAGTTTCCGGCTTCATTTCTTTAAACAATGGCTACCATATTCCCCGGAGTTAAACCCAATCGATTTTGCCATATGGTCCATTCTGGATGCCAAGCGTGTGCAGCGTGAGAAGACTTCTCGGACAGACTCGATGCTATTATCCGCGCTAAAGGTACATCAAACATACGCTACATCGAACAATAACAAATTTTTTGTTAAATTTGAAATGTTTTTACAATATACTGAAGTTTTGAAATAAAAAAAAACAAAAATTGACAAATTTCCAGCATTTTTAATTGGTAACAGTGGTACTATTCTGGCATTCCCTAAGAAAAAGGAATTAAGAAAAATATTTACATTGCATTTTTGTCGCCATAAATTTTTTCCTGGTAAACCGTTGGTGTAATTTTTTTCTAAAACAAAATTAAATTGGGAATATTTTTCCTATAAGTTCGATACTGCAAAAATATTTCCTAAATTATAAAAATTTAGATCAAACATGATTTCTCAGTAGACTAGAAAATGATAATTTTAACAAAAACACTATGTAAAATATTTTGCCTAATTACTTTTTTGTAGGGAAAGCCAGAATTGTACAGCATTTTATACTAGCGACATCTTTTGATATAATGTTAAATTAACTAATTTTCATTGAAAATTTGTGTCCAAAAGCAATTTTCTATGGAAATTTTTCGATTTAGTTTTTGTACTATCCTATAATAACTGTAAGTTTACCAACCCCACTAGTTAAATCATTTTGTATTTGCTAAATGTACTACTCGCAAATGGCTTATATTATTTTTTCAAGAATAGTTAGAAGCATTTACGCATAATTTAGCCGGTTGAGTGTAGAACCGTTTGATTTTTAGTTTGACAAATATGATTATTTGTTTGTAGGAATTTTTTTTGGTTAACGATATCAATGACAAAACCATTTACTATCGATTTGCCAGCTGCAATGCTAGTGGTAAACTGGAAAGCAACTACTGACAATTACCTTAAATTTTTAAACAAATAAAGTATTGCTTTCAGATTCAGGAAGTTGAAAACATATTTTGCCGATGCTAATCGATCGCAATTACCCAACTCATTTTTTACAAGGATCCATATTAAGGAACATGCAATCCACATAGTAAAAAAAGAAGATGCATTTAAAGCTTTCAAAAACTACGTAAAATGAAGAAGTGAGAGAATGTTTTTCTAAAAGGTAAAAAGTTAAATTTAGAAAAATTACGTAGCAACACATTTGATATCTAGCTACATTTGAAAATATCTCTTTAATAATCTTGATGAAAATATAATTAGTTGATTTGGACAAAGTAATTTATGACCGACAAAATCTGACAGTGATTATGGAAAATAATTTGAACGCCAATAGTATAAGAACCACATTAGGCAAGGTTTTATAAACGGTAGGTGTGCAAGAAAGGCTGAACAGTAAACCAAACTGTTATTTCAAAATCTTGTGAAACCAACATGCTAAGTGTAAATAATACTGCACTAAATTTCTCATTGTGATGCATACGATGATGCGGAACTGAACTAGCCAAAAGGTGTCATGCTATAGGTGGTAATGAATAAAATCAACATGAGAATTAGTAATTATATACCAAAAATGATTAAAATTGTCTTGTACCTGGAATCAAGGTTACTTCCTATTTTCATGAGTTCTCATCAACGACAACATAATTTATTCTTATCAAGCCGTTAGGATAGCATATAAAAAATCGGTGACATTTGTATGCATTTTAATAAACCGAATAAAATACCGACTTTTAATGAAAACACGAATATTTGGCCCTTAAAAATGTCACTAATATCAATGCTAAATATTTATCGTAAACAAGTTTACGTGAGTTGCGCACGGTTAAACAAATTACTGTATAAAGTGAAATATTATGTTGCTTTTTTGCTTTAATAGTTCGAATCTTAAATACTAGAGTAACATTTTTGTAACATAAAATACAAAGAATATCTAACATGTTGCCAAACGAATTTAAAAGGAAAAACCGCCACTGACTATATACGTCATACAAAAACAAATCATCGCACATCATGACCTTTGACTTATAAGAAATAACATAAGCTAAAATTAAAAACTGCATAAAATAAAAATTTATGAATCAACCTACTCCTGTTTTATAAATACATAAAACTATGTACTACGTAGTGGTTATTTGAAATTCAAACCCCAACTCATCCTTTCACAACATGAGCAAAACTACATACACACACGATTATGACTATTTTTATATAAAATTAATGTATGCAAACTATTTGTTGTTGCTTTTCACACTACTATTTTGCAATTTACACAAACTCGAATTTTTTACAGCAATTTTGTATTTAATAATGTAAACAAATAATATTTGTCACACACTAATCTTTATTATTATTATTATTGTTGTAGCTGTTGTGATGTTTTTTTCAACAGTAATGAAAACTTCGCGGGTCATGTTTTATAATAAAAAAAAAAAATCGCACACGAGCATATGATTTAAATTTTTTTTTTAGTTTATTTCTACTAATTTAATAAAATATTCAAATTTTTTGTTTTGTTTTCGTATCTACTATTTTTTAAGACAACAATGTATCTAAAAATAATTATATTCTATCCAAACCAGATATATATCTTTAGAAAATCTTAACTACTGCAAAAATGCTGTTACCGATTAAAATGTGTACTGTATTGTATATTGCATATGTACATAACTATACACAAACACACATACACTCGAACATATTTATTTTCGATTTTTGTTAAGTTTATATAAAAAAAATTAAAAAAATAAAATTTTCATATTTTTAAATTGATATGCAAAACAGAAATTGACTAAATTAAAATTAGTTATTTTTATATAAAAAAATTTATAACACAACAGATACAATTGATTACAGAGACGCGGATATTTTATATATACGTCACATGTATGACAATTAAGTGTATGTATGACGGTGTGCCACAGCCAAGAAAATTATTTAATACAAAATAAAAAAAAATAACATACACGCGAATATAAAATATGTGTGATTTTGTAACAGTGGTGCTCAAAAATATTAGGACATGTACTTTAATAGTCATCAGTCAAATGCCATTTCTGTAATTGACATCGCTATCATTTGTTCTTTCCGTCAGCGTCTGACCATCACATACGAACAGTTTGGTAGCATTTGTAAATATTATGAATTTTAGTACAGGCCTTAAAGAATACAGTGATTCAAATCTTCACTCACTCTGCTATCTTTAGTGATAAGATGGCCTAAATTTTTCAATCTTATCGCCCATTCATACGCGTATCGCCATGTTTAAGTTCTGATTCCAACAGGAGCTGAAACTGTATGAGTGGATCAAACATTTCACTTCAAACCAATTCACGAAATAATGGTCCAAAAAAATTAGCAATACAAATTTATTTGTGATAACATTTCTATCATAAAATAAAATTTTAATTGTGTAATCGTCGTAATAGAGTGCTTTTACTATAGAATTTTACTCTAGAAAACGATAGTTGAATTTGCAGTGTTATAATTATATTATAAATAGTGTAAATTTTATAATCATATATCTCATTTAAAATTTTTTAAATAATTTTTCTGTTCGTCTTAACGTGAAAAATTGAAAAAAAATACCGTTTTTATCGAACTTCGCGCTCAAGTCGCGACCTCTAAACGACCTTCGATCGACCCTATATTTTTTCTGTTTACGTTTTTAGCATAACCTTACATTTCTAGAGGGTGTCCCGTTAGATATCTCAACACTTTTTCCCCCCATATAAACGAGGGCCTCCCTAATCTGCATATATACTATATTATGTGCTATAACTTTAAAAGGGAGGTTTTGCCAGATATTCTACTTTTCTTGTATTTTAAAATATGAAAAGGAACGCAATAATTATTTTCATCGTTTTCCGTTTTATAACCAAAATCTAATTTAAGTCCACGGCAATACACCGTGTTTTCTTTTATTCATTCTGCAGAAAGAATAGAAGGAATAGAATAGCGGTCACGTGACTTTAGAATATTCTGTGGAAAATGTAATAAAAGAACACAAAATAATTTATGGAATACTTTTTTGACGGTACCTTAGGGTTTTCGAGTTTTGACAGATCAATAAACGTGTCGTTGCGCTTTTTATGAATAGATAGCAATCAAAAATTATTTAATTGATTAACTAATTAAAAAAACTAAAAATAATTGCAATCACAGTTTTAACGCACACGAAAAAAAATGAAAATGAGTTTGACGTTTGAAACAATATTTGAATATTCTATTTATTCTACCATTGGTAGGAGAATAGAATATAATCGAAATCTTCGGAATGAATAAAAGAAAACACGGACAAACTATCATTAGAGAGCCAGCAATTTGTTCGAGCTGTAGAGTACAGGCTTTAAGTAGATTTTAAACTGTTTGATTGATAAATCAATAGCTAGTTCTTGAATATTTGCTAAGTCTTCTTGAATACGAGCAATACATATTATTTGGGTGAGGACGCTCTACCACACTAAACAAAATACAACTTTTCATCCTGATAATTTACGGTCGAGCGATTTTATAAAAACATCGTATATCGAATAAAACATTACGAATATGACAAAGTAAAAGTGATATAACGACACGCCTGGGAATAATGAACAAAATTTCTCGTTGTGCAGACGATTTTAAATCAAAATTTACAAAAACGCAAAATAACAACCAAATTTAAAAACAATTAAGAAAATTGTATAATAACGTACGCATACATTTGTACACCACTGTAAATACATCTTTATCTAAATAAATATTTTTGCTGTACACATATGCAAAATGATTTTATTTTATAAAAATAAATAAAACATGATAATCATTTTCAACTACAGTTAATATTTGACGGCCAATAAAAAAAAAATGAAACTACCTACTTCTTCGGGCTATACGACGAATCACTATGTCATAAATATACACACTTATTTGATTCACTCGTTTCGATGAAATATTCCCAATAAGACGACGTACGAGTACATTTATGTAACACATCAAATTATTAGCAAAATGGAATACCGTCAATTAGAAAAGCACCTAAATTAGACACAAAGGACGAGTAGAAAAAAAAATCCGTATGGAAAAACCTGAGATGTACGGTCGTGTGCTACATGATACATCGAATACAGAGATTATAACACATCCACAATTTGTAGTTTATTGATCAAGGTCGAAAAATACTACTGCCGCTTGCGAGAGGTAACAGGTTGTAATTGAATTTTGAAGGTTTGATTTCGAAAAGTTCATTCATGTTGCTGCAGTACTCGAAATCTAACAAAACGTAATAAATTTTCTTCGCACGTTTAAATAGGCATACCAAATCGTAGTAATATTAATTTATTTCGATTGCTTGCTAATTACGCAGGGGTTAATTATGATGTGATGCTACATAATTCCAAAGTTGGATGTTAAATTTGAAATTTAATAAATTCTGTTGCAATTTTGTTCTCGTTTTGGTTTAAAAATCATTTTAAACGTCTATACATGATTTACTTTTAGGAAAACTAAATTAAGTTAACTGATATTTTCTTACCTAAGTATTTAGTGCACTAAACGTTAATCAATTATGTATACGGTTAATGAATGTTAAAAATCAACATAAAATATATTTTATTTTCAAATAAATTAAGATGAGGTTTTGGTGTCGGCCTTTCCAGGACCTGATATCTCCAACTGAAATGAATTGACGTACAATGGACGTTATTGCATTTTTAAACGACGTTGGTTTTTAGCGTCGCTTTATATAATGATGCTTAACACGTTTGTCCCTCAAAGACATATAAAATGTGCCACGCAAGTTTCCCAGAAAACTCATGTTACATACGACAATCAATCAATGAGTATTTAAAATATTAACTGCCGTTCCGAACGACACGCCTGCATCGAGCACGTTAGTTCAGTGATCAGCGAGAATCATGTCGTAAACCTTTTCAACGATTTCCTCTGTAACAACGTCTGCCGGGCGGCCTGGCCAGTCATCATCGAAAAAATATGTACGACCACGTTTAAATTCGTTAAACCAATATATTACGGTTGTCATAGCTTCTGAAGGGTCCTCATAGAAAGTACCCAACTTCTCTTTTATTCCTTCGCATGTTTTTAGATCGAAATATAAAAAACGAATTACGGATATTGCTCTTTTCTCATTTTATTGAGAAAATCGAACGATTCAACTGGCTGCCAAATAAAAACTAACCTGTGAACTAGACTGAAATTTATTATGATGTCGTTTCGCAGATGGCAGCACACGATGGTAATGTCAACTTCCCCCAGCAACCCCATCTGTTTTTAAACACGGATACTTATTGATCGACCCTCGTATATGTCTGTAATTTGTGATTAGGAATAACTTTGAAATGGTTTGTGTTATGATTATTTTAGTTTCAGCGTAGCTTTATGAGTGTATGACACACATTGGGGTCATACGGTTTCAATGAGAAGCTATTTATTGAATTATCTTCATAATTCGGTAAACCGCCGATATTGGTTTAGAGAAATGGGTGTTTTTTCCAAAAATAAAAAATACGTTTGAGGGGCGAACGTGTTAAAGTATTTGCTGCTTGTTTGATTGCCAATTTTTGGCGTTTTAGACATTAAATTAATAAACAAGAATTGCTCGTTTAATTAATGTTATAAAGGCTCTTCAATCAAATAAGAAATTTTTTTTTCAAGAGTATAAAGTTGCTATTTTAAAAGTTCCGTTATTCAGATTTTCGTACAAGGTTGACCATTTAGTAATCTAATGAATTTACTTTCAAATCAAAATCGTAATAAAATAATTGAAATCCCTTATGAAAATCGTGGATCTGATAAACAATATTTCGTAAAATTTGCGTTATCTTTGGACGACAAAATCGCCCATCTGAGCCCGCTAGTAAAAAATTTAGTGCAAACATATGAGTCCACTGTGGTTCAGGTCATTCAACCAAAAATATTGCTATAGTTAGAGAGTGTTGCAAAGAACCGACGTTTATCGAATACTCAATAGAGTAGAACCCCAAGAACGTGTGACATAACACGATTAGATTATTTTTTTGTGGGGTTGTGTGAAAGAGAAGATTTATGATAATAAGTCACAATCAATCTACGGTCTCAAAACCAATAACGAACGCATCATTCGTGAGATAGAGCTACAATATGTGCAAAAGTGCTCGAGGTGGACGTTTGCCAGATATTATTTATCAACCTGTCTACACTAAATTTCAATAAAGAATACATACATTTTTAACAAAACGTGTGTTTAATAATATCAAATTTAAAAAAAATGTGTGTGGTGGGCAATTAAGGAAAATCCCAATATTGTCCGATCCAGGATGAACCCTCAACCTCGCCTGGAACCTCACCACAAAGAAGTAAGGTTCTCCTTTGCGCGTGCTAACTTGAATCGCAACTGGTATCTGGTAAATAGAGGACATTATATACTTTAAAACTTTGCATTTCTAACGACATTTTGCATTTTAGGTGCTTTTCTGTGATGAGAAAAAATTTAAGTTAGATGGGTCAGATGACCTGAAAAGCTACTGGAGAGATCTGCAAAGCGCTCGATATTTGTCCAAGAGAAATTTCGGTGGCGGATCTTTGATGGTGTGCGATCTTCCTTTGGCATTTCCATCGTGCCGAATGAACAGTACTTAGTACCAAACCATTTTGGAAGCGCAACTCATACGGTATTTGGGTAGTTTTCCGGATTTTTTTTTATTTTTCAACAGGATAACGCCCGAATACATGTGAGTGCTTTCACAACGGCTTGGTTTGCGCATCACAATGTGGAGTTACTAGGGTGCCCGACGCGTTCACCAGATCTGAACCCCATTGAGAGCAATAAGGGATGGTTGGTAAGGAGGGTCTATGATGATAACAGGCAATTTCATACGCTGCAGGAGCTCAAAATGGCCATCTAAAATGCTTGGTCCTCTATGCAAAACAGAATTTTTGACGTCATAAAATGTCATGGAGGACAGATAAATTATTAATTATTCTAAATTTTAAACATTGTTTTTATTCTAGTCCAAAAAATCCTGTGTCGATATAAATGAAACACTTTTTGCAGTTATCGTTCAACCCTAACAAAACTACCGTTATTAAAACAAATTTATTTCAGAAATTAAAACAACAAACAAGAGAGTCCGTCCTGGTAACATTCGTCTTTTCATTTGCTCTCAAATTGTCTGAGACTTGACTATCAGAGTGCGTCTATGGTTTTGAAAAGCAGCTTATTATTTTCGAGTATTTCGTGTGTTTTTTTATAAGCGGTTACTTCTTCAACGCAAAGGTTTATATAACTAAGTCCTATCCGCATCCTCGTAAGGAGTTTTTATACCAGTCGGTCTATTACATACTACATAAAAGTCTCAAACTACGAGAATTAATCTTTGGTAATTTCTTACTGCTGCGAAAATATTATTGTCAAAGATTATACCTTGTAGATCGGACCACGATTTTGCACTTCAATTAGGGTACTTTAATCAGATGAACCAGTCCAAACGCTTGCTCCAGTTACAACAAAACCACAGTGAAACAATGGCCCTCAAAGCACCGGCAACCAAAAAATACAGTTTTTACGCCTTTATCGCAACCAAATAAAGATAGATAAATTTTCCCATATCTGTAATTGTTTTATAGACGTACCAATTTTTATAAATAAATATTTTTAATAGAAAACAAAAAACAACCAGCAAACGAAATATAATGTAAGATATAAAAAATTTAACTGTTGAGGTCGCCATTTAAGATTGAGTTTGGCTTTACTTCAATTTTAATTTTAAGCGGGAAAATAGGGCTAAGCTCGGAAATTTCTGATTAAACGCAATGAAAGAAATAGCAATTATCTACACAAAAAATGAAACGTTGCTCTGACAGACCAGTCGCCGTTCGAAACAAGTTGCAATCAGAGAAAGCAAAGGCTGAATCAGCCAGTTTGTAAGAGCATATAAAATTTTGAAAATTTGCGTTTCAGTTAAAATAGCGAAATTTCAGGATTTCTTCATTTAGTGTAAACAAAAATATTTTTATGATGAAGACTTCATCGTGTTTCTGCCCGTATTGCGGCCGTTTTTGCTTCAATGCTTTTCACAATTGAATCAATTGTAGTCGATATCGATGGCTCCTGATGGTTTCAGAAAACCTTTCCGATTTTGTCGTTGGGAGTTGGCTGTCCACAAGTGAAAAATCGTGTTTTCACGTCTCTTGGCTTCAGGTTGCGTTTGGAACGAGTTTTATTCGAGTAACATTTCCAATTCTTCATCTTCGATTATCTTAATTTTTCTATTGGCCTGGGCGTACCTTGTCTTTCATGACGAAATCACCACTTTTAAAGCGTTGATACCTCTATTCTCACATTTAAATCAATGGCGTATATTCACCGTAAATTTCCAAAAGCAATCGATGGCTTTCAGTAGCATTTTTCTTCGAATTGAAAAAGAAAAGTAAAACTCCCCGTAATCACGGTTTTGTTGGTACCTAATACGACCTATGTATTTAATGCTAAAAACTATTTTGTTTACACTTTGGCAAAATAACACACAAACACAGTGAAAAATGGCACCATATGCAATGAGGGTTTGTCTTGAATATATAGTAACAATATGTTCCGATGCGATATAGTACTAGTTACGCCCACTCATAAAAATCTCTCCAAATTAATACACGGTCCCAATATTATTAATAATGTACATACTCTTAAGTTGAAAGCAAGAGAGACTCCGTGTGAGTTTATAAATAAGAGTTTATAATGTTAAACTTGTCCGGTTCTAATTTCTTTTTAAACTAAAATATTTGTTTTTAACAGTAAACGCAAGTAAACAAGTTTAGCTAGATTGTCATTGGAACTTCAGTATTAGTTGTATTACGAAAAACGTCCTAAATGGCCCTTCATACCGTCGGTTTTCCCAATCATTTATTTTCTATGGTGTTAATTGTTCGTCCGAGTAAAAGACACGAATGCTCGTACAGTCGCAACTTGCCTTTGATTTGAGTGACTTGCTGAACGAAGTCCGTTTTAATTTTTCAGGTAGTTGTCAAACAATAATGAAAATTCAGTTCAACTTATAAACGAAATAAGCATTAACAGCAAAGGCGATTCATTAGCTGAAACCGATCGAAATTTTTAGTATTTTCTTAGACAATTTGTACTCGGGCCGCCGAGTATTGTAAATGCACACAAAAAATGAAATTCTTCGGTTTCCGTTATTTTTGCTGTGGATTTTGAATGCCGTACCACTCAAGAGAGTATCCTTAAATTGTACACTGTTTGGATCATTTCGGTTATTACTACGACAACTTAATCTTTAAAAATTTCTCGTTAAAACTAAACAACTGATCGGTAAAATTTTACTGAAATTTTCTATTTGTAGTTCTGTGATAAAATTCTGAATGTTAATGCTCAATTGGGCAAAATTAGATGGTTGCCTTAATTGAGAAACTAATTATTTTTTAGATAGAAACTCAATTTAAGAGTATAGAGGGCTACGAGATACAGAATTATACAACTTCGGAACACATTTTTTTTTCTTAGCTTAGAATTGTTTTTCATTTTTTCATGTCGTCCCACCCGCACCTATCACTGTGTATACGTATATGCCGTTCTAATGTTGTTAGAACAATTTATAAATAATTTTGTCAAGTGGGTTTTTTGTACGTGATGATCTAATTCGACTGGATTCTGTACATATTCACAGTAACTTTGATGATACCAAAAATCAAAACATACGAATGATCTTTCTCGTAAATGAGGATAGGATTCTAGGTTTCATTCCTACATGTTTGGATCATCGCATTCATTGGACATTCGGTAATATATTTTAAAAGATACGCGTTGTATAGATTTAATTCAAACACAACCCAAATGGAACGATGACATGATCTCGGAAAATGCCTGCGTGTCTTTTTTAAAGAAGATATCTTGTCAGGATTTCTGATGGTGTATGAACATTGATTTAAAAATTGTTTGGCGTCGGCTTTTTAGAATTAAATTTTAGCAGAATAATCCGTGGGCTTTTAGAATCAATTACTTTATATCAGCTTTATACTAAAGAAATTAACATTTCGTAGGCTAAGAAATGATCTCATTTCACCCACCTTGAAGTATCATTGCATCTTTCATGACAATATCGTTATTAATATTAAAAACTTACATAAACTAATATTACGATTGCATTTCTGTGTAAAATTAATTTCATTGCAATATTGTGCGATTAAATTCTATTGAGATTAATGGGCCTTATTTGATGCAAATAAAAGTAGACAGACAAACAAATAAACGTTGCATGATAAAATCCAACAATCTGCAAGGTTTGTAGAAAAAAATTGATGGAATTTACAGAATCCTTGATATTTGAACAAAAGCGAGCCAGATTATGTGCACTGTATGTACAAAATAAAAATATTTATGTTCGTGTACGCATTTAGTAACCTTTTGTAATACCGCAATTACTTTCAAAACAAAATATTGTAAGAACTTACACTAATTGCGTAATACTATCACTTTGTCTTTGTAATTGTACAAGTGCGACAAAACCGTAACCGATCGATAAAATTTTGCTAAGCATAATTTTTAAACTCACCACTGCATAATTTATATTATATTATTAATGTACCTATACACATTCATAAAAAAAAGAAATTTATAGTTAAAAAATTGAGATTAGATTGAAACAAATTACAAAACTGTGGAGTATAAGACAAATATCAAACATCCATCTCAGACGAAATAATTATTAGGCAAAAAAAAAAAAAATTATTCACGAAAGGCTAGTAGAAATACACAAATTTAATTTGATGTCTAAAATACTTGAAGTACTGATATAGAACCGATTTTTTTTGTCAATGTAATTGTTTTTTTATTTAATTTTTGTGATAAGAGAGGTAATCATGTTGTGGTGCCCCCTACATTGCACACACCATTTACAGCAGTCACTATATACAATTTCTAGTTTTTTTTTGTATTTGTAAATAAATTCTAGATAACATTGTATTGTATTGTTTATATAATACATACACAATGTGTTATATATAGTCGTATACTAAATAGAGACAGTTCACCAAACCACCATTTATCAAATTGCTAGTTAATTGTGTGATAATAATTTATATGTTTTAATACCTTTTTTATGTGCTATTTGGAGACATCAAAATCAATACAAATTAGTATAAGGAGACAGTCCTAAACCATCCGTACGGAAGTATTTGGGTCACTACATTTTGACATAAGAGCATTTTTTAATCAGAAGGAAAAATTCGAAACCGTTTACTAGCACACATTTCTGCGATAGAAAACGTTTGATTATAATCTCTCTATTATCAATTAACCGATCGAAAGTAAAATAACAATAACAATTTTTTTTGTTACTTGGTTTGTTTTCACAATAAATAACAAGAATAAGAAAATCAATTTCATAATATTTTTGTGTTCTTTTTTAATAAACTTACAATTATTACAG